>JAKSZT010054548.1:5207547-5580598 GCA_026826555.1 Tolypeutes matacus | reverse complement strand
ACAGTCATGGAGAGTGCCTCAAGCTGTAGTATTCTGAACACCACCTCGTAGGAATTACACTTCTTGGTAAACTGAATCTGTAGTCCAGGAGTAAAAATTCTTATGGTAACTTAAATTAGGGAATATTTGTTCAGGGCCTGAGCAACTAGCAAATGTGAAAAAAGAATGTTTTAAGTTTTGCTAAATCATAACTTGGGACTGAAAAAAAATCTTGTAAATTTCGTATCATAAGCCCAAAACAATACTAAAGAAGCAAGCAGGGATTTAGACAGGCTTTTGTACAAGGATGTTAATTGCAGCATTATGTAAACTGGTGAAAATAAGAAGCCATCGAAGTGTCTAACAAGGGGGAATGATCAATAAATTAGGGTGCATGTTTTCAAGAAAACACTAATGACACGGGCCAATGTCACGGAAAAGAGCAGAATAGAAGAAGAGCTAGCTCCCCACCCACCATCTGTTCTCCGACTCCCCTCTTCTTTCTTATCAACAAAACCTCACCTTCAGTGGGAGTGGCAGTGTCCCAGCCAAAAGAGCACACTTCATCTCATCCCTTGCAGCTGACTGCCAAGATGATGGCCAGTATCTGAGAACAAGACAGCCAGCCGTCTTGCAGCAGTGAGGCGCGTCATGCCCATCACGTGGTGTCTGCAATACTCATTAGTGTAATATGCCCATTATTTCCGTTCTGCACCAGGACACAATTCCTCCGGCCTTGGAGGTGAGTGTGGCCCCTAATGAAATGAAATGTGACTGGAAGTGGCACGTGTTTCTTTTAAGCAGAACGTTTAAAGATCCGGTGTTTGCGGCTCAGCGTGCTCTTCCCTGCCCTGGGTCCCAGCTCTAGCTGGGTCCCAGGAGGTGGTGCCAAATCAGCTGGGTCCCAGGGGATCCGTGATACCCAGCACAGTGCCCAGCTGAGCCAGCGCGAATATGCACCAAGAGTGAGAAACAGACCTTTGTTGGTGGAGCCTGCTGAGATTTTGCGGTGCTTTGTTATAGCAGAGCAGCCTAGCGCAGTGGATGAAGTATTTCATGCAAAGGCTGGACCTGCATTTGTTTGACCATTCCCGTGGCTATTGCCATGTTGTTTAGTTCAAATTGTTTGGTATCATAAACAATACTGAAATGAAAATCCCTGCTCAGAAATTCTTGTGCATATTTGAATTATTTTAGAAAAGAATCAAAGGATATGCACATTTCGCGTTCTAATATATATTACTAGACTGCTTCCAAAGCCCTTTTTTAAAATTTTCTCTCTCACAAGCAGAGCGTCTCAGTCCTGCCCATAGCACGAGTAACGGACCGTAGTATTTTCACTTTTGCTATCTGATAGGCAAAATATTTTATTGTGCTTAATTTAAACTTCTCTGATTACTAGTAAAATACAGCATTATTTTCATATGATTTTTGGCTATTTGAATGTCTTCTTTTTGAATTATTTGTTTTGCTGTGAAGTTCTTACTTTGACCTCTTCTTCCTTGGACAGTTCGTCTTTGCTTCCTGAGAGGTTGGAGCTCTTAATATATTTCAAATATTAATTTTTGTATTATCCAATGCAGGTATTTTCTCCAACTCAGTCTTGTCTCTATGTATGTGAGTACAGAAGCCTAAAAATATTGTTATTAAATATATCATTTTATCTTATGGCTTCTGAGTATTTGTTTGGGAGAAAAGCACTTCTCCCATGTGATTAAAAAGTTCTCCATTTCTTTTCAGTGCTTCAATCATTTCATTTTAAAAATTTTACTCTTTAATCCACTTTTAAAATTTATAATGTGAGTTAGGCAAAGTATCTAAGTGTAGTACTTTCCAAATGGACTTCCAGCTTTTCCAATAGCATCACTTCCCCTACCGATTCAAAATACCATTTTATCAAAATCAGAATGACTATGTATAAAAGCATTGATTTCAGAAACTTGCTCTGTTTCAATGGTCAACATATCTATTCCTACTCCAGTGCCCCCTATTTTAATTAAGCAAGATCCCCAAAATTTTCTTCTTTAAAATTTTTTCCTAATGATTCTTGCAAATCTCTTTCAGATAAATTGAGAAACAACTTGTCAAGTTTCATAAAATATTCCATTGGAATGTTGGTATTCCATACAATTTATCAATCACTTTGGGGTCACTTGCCTTCTTCACAATACTGACTGAATGTTTGAGAACATGGCATGTCCCTCCATTTTTTAAAGTCTCTTTCTATGTTCTTGGTAAGGATTTATAGTTCCCTCACATAGGTCTTGCACATTTCTTGCTCGTTTTTTTTCATGGATTATTTTTGACAGCTTGTTTCCCCGGGTTACAAGACAGAAATGAAGTCATTAGACTGAGGCAATTGCTCCAGTTCAAACATTTTGGTTTCCCTCCGGTATTTAATGCTTGAAAACATCCACTTATTTCTTCCTCTCTACTCAAGCAAAGCATTGTCCTTCCGTTGTAGCAGTTTGGAACAACCCATTGCATTTGACCCATGTCTTTGATCCATATTTATGTTCTGCTGCCCGAATGATGACAGGGCAGTTGATCCCGATTGGCTCAGATCTCATCAGCCAAATGATGCTGTTTTAAATGGCTCCCTCTGAGTATGGTAGCTATTAAATCACAGTGAAATCTTCTTGTGCAACATGGTGTCATATTTATATTAAACCCTTGAGGACAACATATTGTACATACAAGCTGTGGGCAAAATTGAGGGACATGGAAGCCTGGACGCCACATGTGAGTTCTTGGCCTGAGTTGCTAAGGCCCACAGATGTAACTGCCGTCATCAGAGTCCATTCCCAACCATCATTGCATGACTTTAACAGAGACATTTTCCTTAGTTTTCATGAAACAGAAACTTCTGAAACCGGATTGAATTGCCTCTTATGGCACAGCTTGCTTTTGAAATGTTTGCCATGACATTTTTTGAGGAATTTTTTCCCTTTTCCATGTTTCTAATGTATATCTGTTTCTGTGTTTTTGACATGCTATAATTCTAAGTAGAATATTAAGATTTGATTGAACATGTAACAACTGTGGTATCAAAAAGACATTTTTTGGGAGTAGTATCTACTCTGGCAGTCAATGAGATCCTACTGAGATGTGCATAAGCGTAACCTCCCAACACACTTTGAAGTCTCTTAGCCATATAAATGCATTTGTCTTTACCTTTTCCCCCTTTTGGTAAACTTTTTCCAGTTGCATTGCTAGTTGGTGCTTGGTAGTAAACCCTCAGTGCCAGGGAGGCTCATCCCCGGGAGTCATGTCCCACACTGGGGGAAGGTAACATATTTATATGCTGAGTTTGGCTTAGACAAAGATCACATTTGAGCAACAAGGAGGCTCCCAGGATGCAACTCTTAGGCACCCTATAATACTAAGTTTCAATGTCAAAAGTAAAGTTTCATACGCACCGTCATCAATATCAAGGGCCCATCAATGGACCATCCTCCTTCACTAGTCATTGCCCCTGTACTCAGGGGATTCTTGCTGATCCATTAGAGAATGTGGCAGAGGTCCCCAGGTTGGGATTTGATATTCCTTCGGTTATTGTGTGAATCTCTACCCACCATGACGATGTCCCATGAACATTTGAACATATTTATATACCTTATTTGTATGCCCAGGTGAGGTTGCTCTCATATATCCCCCATTACTGACACCTCGCACCAATGATCCTCCCCTGCCATGGCTGTAACCCTTCTGTGATCCAAAACTTCTTAAAAAATGAAGCCAAAAAAATAGCCAAATACAATTAATAAGAAAATGAAATAATAATGTTTGTTTTAAAATTAAGAAATAAAATACAAAAAAAAAATTTTTTTAAATAAAAATTTGGGATAATGAAAAATAATGAAAAAATATTTTTTTAAAATTTTAAATGCCCCAAATAGTGGGGCCCCTGAGGGCTCTGGAGACATACAGACACTATAGTCAGGCCAGATAGCTCAGGAATTTGGTGCCCTGCCACTGGGCCCTCCTTTGGAATTTATGCTCCTCAGTTGTGGTTTCCCTACACATGGCTCTTCTGTCCTTTTATTTGAACCTATAATTAGTCCTAGAGTTGGTATGAATACATCCATGAGACTTAAATCTTTGGGCTGACCATATGCCAGCTGGGCCCCGAATCTCAACAGAGTTGCAACACTTGCTCTCCAGTTCATTGGTCTGCACCCAAGACAACTAACAAGGAGGTGATGATGTACAACTACCATACCAAGAAACCGAGAGATTCTACAACTGCAAGCAAGAGAGTCCCATCCATCGGCCCCATGTGATTCTAGCAATGGAAGAAATTATATCATTGATATGGAGGCAGTGGCCACTGGAGGTTCTGAAGGCAGGAAGAGGGAAAAACAGATATAATACAGGGACATTTTCAGGACCTGGGAAGTGTCCTAAATGACATTGCAGTGACAGATGCAGGCCATTATAAATCTTGCCATAACCTACAGAATTGGGTGGGAGAAAGTGTAAACTACAATGAAAACTTTAGTCATGCTTAGTCACAATACTCCAAAATGTGTTCATCAATTGCAATGAATGTATCTCACTAATGAAAGATGTTGTTAATGTGGGGAAATGTGGGAGGTGTGGGGAGTGGGGCATATGGGAATCCCCTATATTTTTTATGTGACATTTGTGTCATCTAAGTATCTTTTAAAAAACTAAATAAATAAATAAATAATTTTTAATAAAAATAATTTTAAAAAATTAAAAAAAAAAAAAAAAGACATTGTTTTGGAAGTTCCTATCTTTCTTTACCTCTCCACCCATTCTTTTTACTTTCTCTCTATAATTATTTTCTTGCTTCTTCTCATTCCGTTGATTTTTCCAATTATGAAAAGTAGGAGACAATCCACCACCCATTGGAGACAAGAATAGCTTCAGATTCAAATTAGGGCTGCATGGGTAGACACGTGAGTCTCCATAACTGTCATCTGCATATGACATGACTTCCCATGGTTACATTCACCCTGCTTGAGAAAGTAAATATTGGTTCTTCTTTCTAGTGTGCAAATTTAGAAGCCAAATTTAGATATTCCCTTCTTCTCTGCATCCTGCCTCTCCATAGATGCTCATAAGCATATTTTAGAACAAGGCATTCTGGATCTATAATATACTTTGCGCAAGTAGGAAGTATTGGGGGGTAAAAAATATACACTACTTGATAAGCTGCAAGTACTCAGATTGCCATAAATATAACTTGTACATAATATTAGCTTCCGTAGTCCTGCCTTAGCTTTATAGAGCCTGCTTTATCTCCCAAGCCAATGACCTACCTCTGGGACTCAGTGCCCAGCCAGACCTTCAGCTCCAGGTTGCACTGCCCTTTTCACACCTATATGACCCTTGGCTGCTATGACCAGTACCACCCTTTGCTTGGCTTAATCAGAGGCAATTTATTGTCTCACGATCTTAGAGGTAGAAGTCCAAGCTCAAGGTATTGGCAGCCCATCCTTCCTCCCAGAGTCTGTAGCATTCTGAGAGCTCGAGGCTCCTTGGCTGGCATCTCTGCCTTTATCACATGGCAATCCACTCCAATCTCTGGCTTTTCTGGCTGCTTCTTCCATGTCCAGTTTCCTTCACTTATAAGCGCTTCAGTCTATGCATGGGGCCCACCCTGATTCAGTCTGTCTTCATCCAAATAGGACCTTGAAGACTCTATTCACAAATGAGTCCACACCTTAATTAAAGGTCCTTTTTACAAATGTGTTCACACCCATAGGACCAGGGGTTAGGGCCTGAACACGTCTTTTGCGAGGGACGGCATTCAACCCCCAACACCTGGACTTTTGCTTAGAACCTGTGACAAGCCCCTTTCTCCTTGGGTGCCATAGCAAGGACAGAAGTCCATAAGCCAAGGCTGTGGCCTCCAGTCACCGCTACCCGTTTCTCTGCTGCACTGCCCGTGCTTGGTTCCACCTCCTGGCCTTCCATTTTTATGATCTCTTCCCCAAGTAATTCTTCCATTGCCTTTTTTCTTTTGTTAATTCAGCACTGCTCCTCACACCCTTACTTGTCCGTGGAGTCTCCTTTATGGCCTCCCGATGCTGGGTGTGCTCTCAGAAGCGTCCCTCTCCTGGCTCACTGTGAGGCTGATGCCTTCAAATGCCTTATTTGATTCAACATGTATAAGACATGACTAGAGGGAAAGGGGTGCTGTTATTCTCTCTAGCACAGGGGACGAGAGGATAGTCATCACTGGTGCATTTGAACAGTTCATGAGCAAGCTTCTAGGTGGAAAATTATTTCATGATATATGTAACCCCATAGGACACGGTTTAATCTAAGACTCACATACAGCATTTCCATGAAGTCAGTGGAAATCTACATTGGTCCCTTGGAAGGAATTAAATTCAAAAAGGGTGAGATAGTTTCACCAGATGTCAAACATTTCCTATATAAAAACTGCATTAAAAAAAATAAGATTAGCAAAAGGGAAAATATTGCATTATCTGACACCCTTCACTAGGAGCCATTCAAGGATAAGCAATAGTTTTTTTTGTCAGTAGTGTCTTTGACAGAAATAAGGATGTTTATATTTTGGAATTATTTAGAGATTGTTTTAGAAGTATGTGTCCTATCTCTAAGAATTCAGACTACCAACATTTTAGATTTTCTTTTTTTCTAATTCAGCAGAATATTACATGGGAAAAGCAGGAAAACTACCAAGAAACAACTACCCTATGGTGATATTTCCAGAATTTATCCCCTAGGCACGTGTCTCCAAATCCCAGTAAGATGTGCATTGTTTTGTTCTTGTGGGTTAACTGACCAATGACTGGTCTCCCATGCCTGGACTATAGAACCCAAACCATGGGTTGGCTTGAGGAGAGAAACTAGGCCTGAATCTACTCCATTAGAGTCTACTCTTGATGCTGATAAGAGATCTTCTGAGGCCTAATCTCTAAATGACACTTTAGGCTTCCTTGACCTTCCCCAAATCTGCTGACTGTTGGGCTCTAATGAGCCATCTGTGTGGCAGATTCCATAACTCCAATGTGAGGAGGAGGAGATCCAAGATGGCAGAGCAGGCTGCAGTCCTCCCCAGAAACTGCAGGAAGCTCGATACTGTTAAATCTATGTCCCAGCGACTTGAATCTTCAGTCTGTTCTTCTGCTCGTGGAGCCCTGAATCTCAGCCGAGTTGCAATACCTACTCTCCAGTTCATCGGACTCACTCAGGACAACTAACCAAAGCATGATGATGGACAACATCCCTCACAAAAAACAGAGTATCTACAACTCCAAGCAAGACATTTCCATCCATCTGCCCCATGGGATCTAAGCCCCCTCTCAACTGGAAATAGAGTGGGCATCACCATCCCCACATCCTCAAGACCGAGGAATGAACAAGGGGGAAGGCAACTATGGACTAATGAGACATAATTATTGTAGTAACGGAAGAACTTGTAACATAGATTTAAAGGCAGTGGTCACCAGAGGTTCTGAGGGGAGGGAGAGAGAAGGATAGGTGTAACATGGGGCATTCTGGGGACATTGGAATTGTCCTGCATGACATTGCAATGATGGATACAGGCTATTATACATTTTGTCAAAACCTATAAAAATTGTGCGGTGCAAAGTGTAAACCACAATGTAAACTATAGACCATGGTGAGTGGTAATGCTTCAGTACGTGTTCATCAATTGTAAGAAACGTGCCACACTAACGAAGGATGTTGTTAATGAGGAAAAGTGTGAGAGGAGGAGGGAGTGGGGTATGTGGGAATCCCCGATATTTTTTATATAACCTTTATGTAATCCAAAAGATCTTTTAAAATAAAGTTTTAAAAAGTGAAAAAAAAAAACCCACTGTGAGGAGGCATGCTTTCCTGACAGTCCCGTTCCGCAGCTCTCCCCAACCCAGCAGCATCTGCAAAGCTAGGAGGGACACCGCTTTCATTCCGAAGAGAGAGTGCCAACTTGTTACCTAACCGACAAGACATGTGAGAAGGTCTGGGCTCTCAGGTTCTAGATAAAACGCTGACAGTTTAAATTTATCTTCAATATGAAGAGGGCTGTTGTTGAGAGTAGGGGAGCGTGACTTTTCTTTAATAAGTGTCTAATAAAATTATTATATAACTTGAGATAGGCTTTGCCCTCTGAAATATCCAGTGTCATCAGCTAGGCCATAAAGAGGCCCCACCTCTCTGGCTCATCCCACCCCAACCTGCTACTCATCTGGACCACAGACATTTTACCAGCAGGGCCCACCTCAAGGCCCCCCACCTCCCCTGCTCCTGAGTGATCCCCACCGCCCTTCGTAGGTCTCAGCTTTAGCGTCCTCCTGTCCCAGAGCGTCCTCACTGAGCCCCCAAGACTAGAGGGAGGCTCACGCCCTGTGCCACACTTGCTGCCTGGTAACTGCCTGGTAAGTCACCTCCTCCTCCGCTCATCCCTGCCGAGCAATCTGGAAAACTCTCTGGTAAGGCAGGTTTCCCCGGTATTCTATACCCTCCTAGGTGAAGAATGTTGCAGCTGGCCAGTGTGTGTGTGTGCGCGTGTGTGCGTGTGTGCGCGTGTGTGTGTGTGTGTGTGACCATGTTTGAGGCCAGAAGACCCGGACTGGAAGGCACAGGGGTGAGGAGAAGGTCAGGTTTAAACGAGAAGCAGCGGGCCCTCGTTACCTGTTGGTATTTGCCTTCCTCCCGGTGTCGCCATGAGGCCAGACGACCTCGAGGGCCCGCAGCCGTCTGGGGGAACCCTGGCGCACGTTGGCGCAGGGGGCCCGCGAGCCTAGGGCAGCCGGAGGCCCCTGGCACAGCCTCCAGCCGCCCGGAGCGGGGCGCCGTGGCTGCAGGGCCCACCCCCGGCCCCCGGGTGCCCGGCCTTGACCTCAGACAGCTCCCGCTCCCCCGGGGCACGATCCGCCACCTGCCAGCACCGACGCCGCCCTTCTCCGGTAGCACCCACAGCGGTCGGATTCATTTTCTTTCTCAAAAATTGATTTTATTGGCTACGTAGCATATAAACAGATCCTGAAAACCCAACCACTGCAGCTGAATCCTCTCTCCCTCTCTCCTTTAGCTCCGGGGCCGGCTTCCTTTCCGCGCCAGCTCCCCGCAGCTCGCCTCCGCTCGCCCTGGCCTCCGCCCCAGCTCTGCCCGGCCTCAGGCTGCACCCCACCTCCTTCCTCCCGTTACACAGCCTCTGCTGCCCCAGCCTCCACGCCCCGGTGGCCTCCCCCGACGGCATCCCGAGCCGAAGCGTCGGTGCCCGCCTCTTACCGTGTGTTCTCCCTCCTTGGGGGTTGTGCTGAAGTGCCTGCCTCTCCCTGAACTCGGAAAAGGGAGAAATGAACTTGTCCTTTAATCCACTCTGAACCAGTGATCAAAATTTAGAATGCACAAATCCTCTGACCCAGCAATTCTATTCACGTGAGTACACTACATATATGCAGACACACATTCACGTTTTTGTTAAGTGTCTATTCCAGTGGGTATCCAAATATTGGAGTAATAATATATATCTGGTAAAAAAATAAAAAATAAAAATAACGAGGTTGGTGTGTTTCAGTTAATTTGGAAAGATGTCCAAGAGCTATTATTAGGGGAAGAAAGGCATTTGCAGAAAAGCAGTATAGACTGCTCCCCTCTGTTTCATTTTCTAAGGTACACGGAAAAATATTTTATTTTGTAGAAAATGTCCAGAAGACCAAAGATAAAACAGCTAAGGGTGGTTATATTGGGGAAGACGGAGTGAGCTATGGGGGGAGGGGAGAGATGAGAGAGACAAGGTCCAGAGAGGAGGGAAGGAAAGAAGTGTGGTGGTACTGAAGGACAAAAGAGAATGCGGGGGCAGGGGAAATGGCCCCCAGTTATCACTAGGTATTATGACAAATATTTCTTGATTGACTCAATACCTGAAAGAAAATGACCAGATTGTCAACCTCTGCCCCGGAAAAGAAGGTGCTTGGTGTCCATATGCCCTTTTGCCCTCTCTTTGCATTTGGGCATCTCAAACTACTTTTTTCACTGACAGTTTTAGTGTGTTTTTTGTCCCAATATACATAAATAAAAGAAATAGAATAAAAGGTAAGAAGATGTTATGTTATATTTTGAACAAGGTCAGAAATAACTGAATATCACAAAGCAAAACTAGAACTAGAGTCCTTTCCAGTACCGTGCTTTACCAAATATAGCCAAAGTTTCATCATCCGACAACCGATCTCATTCTACACATAAGTTTTGCAAAGCCAATGAATCACTGTTCTTTAACCAAAAAACAAAGAGACAAAACAAAACAATGCCAGCAACTCCTCAAGCATGAACAGCCACACAATAACAAACCAATGTGGGCAGATTTTTTTTTTTTTTTTTAAAAAGCACTTGCACGGAGACTACTTTATTCCCAGAGTTTCCAAGGGTTTAGTATTTTAAAAAAACAGCGACTACATGCTTTGTTAAAACAAGGAAAAATAGTCTTACAGTGTTCATAACTTTTCAAAAGGAAGTTGCATGGCCTAATGAACTGTATCTTGGCATCAGGAACTTCAAATACTTCTCTTTCTCAAACACTGTCTCGCTGTGTGGCCTTGGATAAACTACTCACCCTCTCTGTGTTCCTAATTTTTTTTTAATGGGATTATACTGGCTGACTAAACAGAAGAGGTATTGTGTTCACCAATGGATTCGTGACTACAAAGAATCGTTCAAATATGAACAAAGAAGTGTTATGTCTAACTGAAACACACATATTAAAGTAGTTGGAACAGTTCTCTCGTTAGGTAAATAGGCAGTTCGACTAGCTGAGTTTTGAAATGAATTCCAACTTTAAAAATTCAATTACTCTAAAAGCTATATTTCTATAGCCAAAAAATTCATAATTCACTTTTTGATATTCAAACTGTCCATCATTTGTCAGAGTTTCCAAATGAAGATCATCTATTTTTTTAGTATGTTTTCACCATGAAACAGGATGAGGGAGAGAGAGAAATTACTTCAGCATCTGTGTCCTGGTGTACTCTTAGCAAACCTTATTAACCTTTGGAATTCTGACTCTGATTTATTAATGAGCCATAGTAAGTAGTCAAATATGATGTACCTAAGAAATCTTTCATGGTATTCCAAGAAAGCCCAACTGGAGCAATGCCATAGCTTCTGTACATACATCCTGATGTTATCTGTTTATATGTCCATTTCTCCCTTAGGTTATAAAGCCATCCAGATTGGGACACTGCCTCAGCCAGGCCTGTGCACACAAAGGGTAGCACGGTACTTGGCACGTAGAAGAACTTAAATAAATGTCTGTTGAGCAAAACTGAAGTCAGAGCAGCAAAGCTGAGCTCTTCAGGAGAATTGAGACTAGAAGTAAATTTCGTGAATTGAGTTTTCTAAGGAGCAGAACCAAGTATCACAGAGATTAACTTCGGAAGTGTCCATTAAATTCCTAGATAAGGGAATGTAATGAGGCATAGCTAATTTAATATCTCAGTAACCTCCCCATAACTCTCCACTGCACAGAGATTGGCTTAATTCAGTGTGACACGCAAGGCCATTGAGGCTTTCCCCCCATGCTCTTTGGATAATAAATTTTCTGTCTTCACCTTAACTCCACTCCATGCACATTGCCCTCTGGCCACACTGACCTCTGTGCTAATCTGCAAACACATCAGGCCTTTGTACTTGCTACCAATTTTCACAAAGATTTTCAAGGGACATAACTTTTATATGTGCTGGTCCTTGAAACTGGAATGTTTTCTCCCATTTCTTTCCACATAAGTTCCTACTCATCTTTACGACCATCCTGTGTAGTTCTACCCAAACTCTCCTACCTCTATAATAATACGTATTTTTGTCGTTTCCTTATATAACTCATCAGAGGCAGAGACTGGGCACTATTCTTTATGATCCAGTACTGCGCATGATACCTGGCTTTTATTTTGCCTTCGTTGCATTTTGTGGAATGAATTAATGTTTGCGGGTCCAATTTTTAAAATTCATGTTCTCTCCCCAGCCATTGTTTTCTGAAACCAGAGGATACCGGGGCTTTGGAGGTTAATGAATCGGTGTAGTGGGTGGGAGCAAGAGCTCACGTGAGCTTGGAGAGCTTTCAGGCTTCATGTCGGAGAAGCTACCCCATTGAGCCGATCATGGGATAATAGTTTGAGATTATTTTATGAATCCCAAAAAGAGAAAGATTCTGTTTTTAAACTTATTATCCCTGTAGGTGTGATGCCTTTTGATCACACTAAATTCAGTTGAGGGTCCTTTGATTAGATTAATGGATAAGATCTCTTTAGGGCTTTTGATTGGACTATGTCAGGGAGGAGTGACTCAGGTTGCATCTCTGCCCCCTTGCTGGGTCTGATATAAACCCAGAGACACAGAGAGAGACACAGACATGGGAAAAGGAAGCTGCCATATTTGAGCCTGCCGTGTAAGAGAGGTTTTGCCCACAGCTGAGCTGCAATGAGACAAGCTGAAGCCCAGAGAAAGAGCGGAGACCCAGTAGGAGACGAGCCCTGTGTCCGGTTTGCCTACAGCCACAGAAAGGCAGAGAGCTCAGCAGAGATCGGTGGCCGTCTTGCTTCGCATGTGGTAGCTGCTTTGGTGAAAAAGTACCTCATGTGGTATACTGATTGGACTTCTCAAGGCCTTGGAACTGTGAGCTTTTACCCCAAATAAATCCCTTATATAAAAGCCACCCATTTCTGGTACTTAGCATTGGCCTCCCTTTGGCAATGAAAACACACGGTGACATGGTAGGTGGTAAGACTTGCCCCCGAATTTACCACCAGAGACTAGGTTTTGAGTAAAAGGAGGAGGGACTGTTAGGTCATACAAGCTGGTGTGACTCCAAAGATGGATGTGTGACAAATTGATTCACCAAAGGGTGAGTTTGTATCATAGGTGGTTTAAAACAAGTGGGATTGCGAATTATAGGAGTCGGTGTCTACATGTGGGAATTCTTCCCCAGCATTTCTCAGGAAATTTATGTTTTCCTAAATCCCCATCCCCAGCAAAATCAATCAAGAAATTGAGAAAATGCAGAGAAGTGTTTTATTTCTAGGAAGAGAATTAAAGCAATGACATCAACATAGAGGTATTACTAGGTTGAAGGAATCCTCTGTTGCCAAGTTGAAAACATGGAGCAGAGAAGGCCAGCATTTCTAGGAGCTGAGACAGAAGCAGCTAAGAGAGGAGCCGTTGTGATCTAATCTGTCATCTCACTTGCAGCTGTTGCCATGTGTAATGAGTGTGACTACAACATATTGGATAATATTTAATAATATTGCAAATAAAATAAATGTTAGTAGGTTTATATCAAAATCCTATGACCGGGGGATGGATGTGGCTCAAATGGTTGAGCATCCATCTCCCATATAGAGGGACCTGGGTTCGATTCCCGGCACCTCCTGGTATAAAAAAAAAAAAAAAAAAAAAAAATCCTATGACCGATTTTTCAAGAAATAACAAGTTTTAAATGAACTCTTAAATTGGAAATTTTGACACGTGATTCTATATAGTGTGTTATCTTTTCTAGGAAATCTGAATATTTCTTTATCTCTGTACTGCCCAATGAGTGTCACTGGCTGTGCAGGAAAAAGTTAACCTAGCAGGCCTGAGACTATTATCCCTAGAAAGACCTACTTGCAAGATTGGCCCTCGGCTGGTGTCTGGGAACTTGCGTGGTTAACAGTTCCCTGACTGATTTAAAACTTGCCCTAAATGATAAGAAGAGACATCGTTGCCTGATTTTTATAAACAGTGTGGTTTATGTAAGCACCTGCTTTCCTTCTAGAAGCCTGAAAATTTGGTATGTTCTGAGTAGAGGGAGCCTAAGTGATAAATGAAAACCTTGTGAAATGAGTGTTTAATGAGCTTCCTGGTAGATTGCACTTCACACCCATTTTTACAATTCTGGGACAGGACTCTTGAGAGCTCGTGCTTGGGTCCCTCTGGACTTCATCCCTTTCCCTGGACTGATTTGGTTTTAGGTCCTTTCACCATAATAAATCACAGCCTCGAGTACAATGGCTCCTCCTACCAAATCACCAAACATAGGAGTGCCCCAACATAATGGCACTTACCAGTGTGTGAATTTTCAGTCTGAGCTACAGTTCTCTGATACAGGGTATTATTGAACTTAGTATTTACTGTAACATTTTTTAGATGTCTGTAATAGTGAATAAAGAATATGAAGAAACTTGAATGTATTTTAAGAATAACTTATGATTTCAAGAATTCTATAAATTCCCAAGAATTGTGATTTCTTGTTCCCAAATCCAAAGATTAATATCTCCTGGGCATTTGGAAGACTACTAGGAGTTAAATTTAGGCTTTTGTCAGAATAAAAATGTGAATTGTTAGATAACTTTAACAGTTCAGTAAAATTTAAACTAAATTTTATTTAAAATATAAGAGTCTACTTTGAAGCTCTGGAAGATATTAGTTTATTTAAATCATAAGCCTGATTCATGGAGAAAAATAAACAACTTTTACCTGGTCCAACTGTGAGGGGGGATGATAAAGTTATAAATTCATTATTTTATGTGTGGGAGGGAAAGGCCAAGCAGGAAAAGTGACAAAGAAGAAGGAATTGCTCTAGGGAACAGCCAGGATCACAGGAGAGAAAGAGGTCAAGACTATTAGTGTAGACTTTGATACAAGACGCTTCCTCTGGCCTCCTTTTAAGTGAGAAATGGGAAGAAAAAAGAGACCTGAAACAAATTCCTTCAGAGACCATCGGATGATACTAAAGATACTGAACCACAAATTGGAGAGTAGGGTAGATGATTCAGCGTAAAAACCTTACCTCTGAAGACGAGAGTGTGGAGGAAAGAATTTAAGATGAAAGTGGAGGGAAGCTAGGTTGGGCCTTGTTTTAGTTTCCTAGGCTGCACAAAGCAATTACCATGAAACGGTTCGGCTTGGACATGGGAATTTATTAGCTTAGAGTTTTGAAGCCAAGAAAATGTCCGAGTAAAGGCATCATCAAGGTGATGCTTTCTTCCTGAAGACTGGCTGCCGGCGATCCTTGGCTCCTCTGCCCCATGGCAAGGCACAGGACAGCGTCTGCTGCTCTCTCCTTCTCTTCTGGGTTTTGTTGATTTAAGCTTCCTGCTTCCAGGGCTTTCCCTCTCTCTCTGCATTCATCTTGTGTATAAAGGACTCCAGTAATAGGATTAAGACCTATCCTGAATGAGGTGGGTCACCCCTGAAGGGAAGTAGCCTCATCAAAAGGTTCTACTTCCAATGCAGCCACACCCACAGGAATGGGTTCGATTTAAGAACATTTTTTTTCTGGGGTGCATACAAGTTCAAACCACCACAGGCCTGAAGGGAAGTCTTTTATAGTTAAAAGTTATGCTGTCAGGTCTCTTGGAAACACTCTGCTTAGTGCAGTGACAGCTGTGCTGAGATGCCCCCGTAGTTACCCTGTGGTTCAGTTACCTAACAACGAGGCCACTTCATTATGATTATACACTGTCCTCCTGTGTTAGGCTTCACGAAAAAAAACTGGGTGAGAATAGGGCACAAAATTGCCAAAGAGAATGGACAAGTTTCAGGGTCTACACCCTTGAAGAGGAAACTCTCACCCTCTTCTGTCCTACAGCAGTTTTAGCAAAGTGAGGTTCTGCAGAGCTGCTGCCTCATGTGGCTTCACATAGCATATGTGATTTCCCACCATTTCACTGTGTCTGTGTTTATTTGCTCCCTTTACTTGTGATCGTGTCAATTCATCAGACAACGGCTTTCTGAGCTCCTAGTGTTACTTATGTCCTAGTGGACTTGTGCAGTATCAAGGGCTGCTTATGTGCAGATGAATTTAGCTGGCCTCCTGTGTTATCCGAATAATTACTAATAATAATTAAATAAGAGCTTATGTTCATTTAACACTTATAGTGTGCCAGCCCCTGGGCTAGGTGCTCTCCAGGTAGCAGTTCATTGAATGTTTACAATGACTCTATGAGGTATGTACTGTAATTACCCCCATTTTGCAGATAGGGAAGCCAAGCCCAAAGGTCACACAGCTAGCAAGCTTCAGAGCCAAGATGCAAACCCAGATTTTTCTAACCCTACAATAATCTCTTATCAACCACATCATATTGTTTCTTGTTATAACTGCTCACTGCTGGAGATCTTGTCGTTCTGTGGTAAACATCAGACACATCATTTCCAATGGTGTTGAGAAGACAGATGCGCGGGCTGTGTTAGATTTGAGTCTCACGTACGCCAAAGGGCCATCTGTGCCAACAAACCCATATTGAAAATTCCTCTAATTCTCTTCTCTGCTTCAAAATGTTGGATCAAGATTGTTGGAGCTAGCACGGAATTTTGCAAACATCTAATCCAGCAGTTCTCAAACTTTTTCTTCGAGGGACTGTCCAAACACAGATTAATGAGCCACAGTCCCAGAGTTTCTGATTCAGTAGTTCTGGGCAGGGGGTGGGAGGGGTGGGTGACATCTGCATGGCTACCAAGCTCTCAGGTGATGATGCTGGTCTGGAGACCACACTCAGAGGACCAACGATCCAACCCAACTGGGGAGAGATCTGGGGAGATGACATGATTACCCCAAAGACACTTGATGACAGAAGCAGAGGCAGAATAGAAATAGTATTCTTTCCCCCTTATTATGCAGCCTCTGGAAACAACTGACAATAAAATAGCATTGCCTGGGGGAAGTAAGCTCATAAACTGCTGGTGGAAGTGTAAATTGACACTAGGTTTATTGAAAGCCCTTGAGCACAAGATATTAGGCATTTTTAAATGTTCATTTGACTGCATCATTCCATTTTTAGGAGACTAGTGTTGGAAGTAACTGGAGTGGGGTAAACCTTTCTGTGCAAAGATATACACATAATAAGTTTGTTAGGAGAGGATGGAGAGGATTGGTGCCAAGAGTCAGCCTTCTCCCCTCCAGAGGCCCACAGCAATAAAACATACTGTTTATGGCTGGGACAGTGAAACCTACCACTCTCCTGCCTTATTTTTGTCACAGCCAAAGTGTCATACCCTCATGCCACCATCATTCTGCTGAGTATTCAGGATTCTCTATTCCAGAGATCCTTAGCCATTGGGCCGGGGATCTGATGGGGGTCCCAGACAGACTCTTGGGACACAAACAAGCATCACTTGAGATTGTGCATTTGATGGGCAATATGGGGCCACAGTCAACAAGAAGGAGGACAAGGCCCTAAGTTACCCTTCAAGCATCACTGGCAGTGAAGCATTCCTTTCACGGGGCTCGCCTCATGTTCTCATGTACCAGCATCTCAGCCTTCATCCTCCTCAGCATACTTGGTAGTTTTTCAGTCTGTTATCTAGAGATTAACAAACAAACTATCTCACTTGTTCTGCAAGGATCACCCTGATTATTTTGTCTTACACTTAGAGGTTTTTTTGTTGTTCTTGTTGTTTTTAGAATACTAGTAAGTTTATTTTAGTCTATAGTTTGTTTCCTAATCCTGAGGACTCTGGGATGGTGATGCCCACTCCACCATCAATTGAAGGGGGCTTCGATCCCATACATCTGATGGATGAGATGCTCTTGCTTGTAGTTGTAGTCACTCTCAGTTCCTTGGCATGTTGTTTGTCCAGCATCTCCTTCCTGTTAGTTGTTAGTTGTCCTGGGTAAGTCCATTGAACTAGGTGTTGCAACTCAGTTGAGATTCAGGGCTCAGCTGGCACATGAACAGCCCAAAAATTCAAGTCTCTTGGATTTACACCTACCAACTCTAGCACTAATTATAAGTCCAAATAGAAGGACAGAAGAGTCATGCAAAGGGAAACCACTGCTGAGTCTAACTCAGTCACACTGGGGAGCATAAATACAGATTAGGGCCCACTGGGAAGGGGCCAAATTCCTGAGCTGTCTGCCCTGACTATAGTGTCTGGATGTCTGGATGTCTCCATATCCCTAAGGAGCTTCACTATTTGGGATCATATCTACTTTGGCTGTCAATGAGATCCTGTTGAGAAGTACATAAGCCCTACCTCTGGGATGGCCTCCCTACTCACTTTGATGTCTCTTAGCCATAAAAACTCATTTGTCTTTAGCTTTTCCCCCTTTTGGGTCAAGGTGTTTTGTTTTGTTTTGTTTTGTTTTGTTTTGTTTTGTTTTGTTTTCCAGATGCATTGCTTGTTGGTACTTAGTAGCAATCCCTCGGTGCCAGGGAGAATCATCCCTGGGAGTCATGTCCCACGCTGGGGGGAAGTTATTGCTTTTATATGCTGAGTTCGGCTTAGAGAGAGCTCACATTTGAGCAACAAAGAGGCTCCCCGTGGGTAAGTCTTAGGCACCCTATGTCACTAGGTTAAGTTTCAATTCCAAGAGCAAAGTCTCATAAGCATAGTCATCAATATCAAGGGTCCTTGGATGGACAATCCTCCTTCACAAGTCATTGTCCCTATACTTGAGGCATTCTTTTTGCTCCATTAGAGAATGTGGCAGAGTTTCCTGGATGGGAATTTTTTTTTTTTTTTTCCGATTATTGTGTGAATCTATGCCCACCGTGACAATACCCCTAGAGTCTTTTGAAATTAATAAGAGTATTGCCAACTTTTGTTTTCTATTTCCCAAGCAGGTGAATTCAAGTTTAGTTGTTTAGGACGTGGATGGGGGATTGCAGCAAAGGGGGCCATGGCAGGGGAGTGGGGGAAAGTGGTGGACCTAGGGTACAATGAAGGAATACCATGAGCACAAGAAAGGGGGGATGTATTCTAATTACTACTTCAAAATAAATTATACCACCAAACAAGTTATAATCTATACTCGTTAGATATATAACAATATATACACACACGTTTAAGAGTTTAAACAGTATTAATGAGTAAAATTGGAGGACAAAAGCTGCTCCATTCCCCAAATCTTTCCCTAGAGGTGACTTGTCCAACTTCCACCTCTTCAGCTCCATGTGCAGGGCCAGATTTAGGTTTGGTGGAGCCTGAAAAGGATTCACTCTGTAGAACCCCTTTAAATGGAACAATTCCTATGACATTGGATAGGGTGGATTCATTTCCAGGCCTTGGAAGGTCCTGGACAAGTGAGGAACTCTGAAGCTTAAGCTTCATAGTTTCATGGTTAAGCCACCCTGGGCAATCCTCATAACCCCATATAACATCAACCCCATTACTCCAAATAACATCAATTCCTATAACTCCAAATAACATCAAGATGCAGACTTAGCTCACCCAAGATACCTCAATCTCCCCTGCTTCCCTTTGTCTACCGATATTTGCTAATTATATTTTTGGTTCTTTGGAGTGACTTTCTAACTTTAAGTTAGTTACATACTTGTGATAGGTTGAATTAGGTACCTCAACAAGCACTTCTACATTCCTGAGGGGGTGAATGCTTGAGTAAATAGAACCTTTTGAGGATGTTAGTTTTAGTTAAGGTGTGATCCAACAGAATCAGGATGGGTCTTTATCCATATTATTGGAGCCCTTATAAAGAGAAGGAACCAGAAGCCAAAGTCAGAGATGGCCACTCAGGAAGACCTGAAGAAAGGAGAGAAGAGGGCCATATAACGGAGGCAGAGATGCAAACCAAGAAACCTCAAGGCTTGTAGCAAGCCAGCTTCAGAATGCTAGTCTTCGGGGAGAAAGCATGGTCTGCCTACACCTTGATTTTGGATATCTAGATTTCTAAACTATGAACCAAAACATTCCTATTGTTAAACCAACCCATCATGTGGTATTTGTCTTAGTAACCCAGCAAACTAGGATGGTATTGGAGCCTTTACTTCTATTTCTTCAAGAGTGTTAGCTAAAAGGTTAGAAAATGAGTGTCCTTAAACTTCTCTTAATCTTTTCTCATTAGCCCATCCTGCTGCCTCTCAATTTCTGGTCAGTAATACTACTATTTTAAAAATATCAAAGTTATAAAATAAGTATTCTGCTCAGTATCTATAATTAAGTCTTTTGTGCTTTGTCAGTAAAATAATTTTAAAAGTTCAAAACTCATAAAGAACATTAACAATATCATGCATGCAACTAAAAATGACTGTAGAAACACATGGAACTGTGTTCCCCAAAAAGACACATTCAAGTCGTAACCCTGTGAAGGTGACCTTATTTGGAAGTAGAACCTCTGAAGATATTAGTTAAGATGAATCCAAACTGGGCTGGGGTGGAACCTAATCCATGATGACTGGGAGAACTGGATACAGACAGAGAGGAGGATGCTACGTGACACCGTGGCAAAGAAGTCCTGGGATTGCCAACAAGCCCCTCAGATGCCAGGAGACACGGAACAGAATTCAGAGGAATCGGGACCCTTGATTTCAGACTTCCAGCTTCCAGAACTGTGAGGAAGTAAATTTTGTTTTAAGCCACCCAGTTTGTGATACTTTGTTGCAGCAGCCTAGGAGACGAATATGCATGGTATGGTTGAAAGTTGGAGAAGGAAATGGAATTCTATGACATAAAATCTGGACTTTTTCAAACATTGAGTTCAAATAAACTCTCTTTTCTTACATTCCCTTATTTCCTCAAAATGATGCCAGTTTGGGGAATAGATGTTGCTCACGCAAGTTGAGTGCCTGCCTCCCACATGGGAAGTCCTGGGTTCGGTTCCTGGTGTCTCCTAAAGAAGACAAACAAACAATGAGCAGACAATAAGCAGACACCAAGCAATCACAATGAGCAGACAATGAGCAAAAACAAATGAGCAGGGAGGAGATATGGCTCAAGCAGTTGAGCACCCATCTCCCACATGGGAAGTCCCGGGTTCAATTCCTGGTGCCTCCTAAAGAAAAAACAGACAATGAGCACAAACAATGAGGGGGGAAAAAAGATTAAAAAATGATGTGAGTTTTAGTTTGCTTTATATTTATACATAACTTTCTTGTACAATGTGAATATTCTCGCTGTCCTGATTTTGTGATAATCAGGGTAGGCTAAGCATTCGCTGTATTAGAAACCATGCATGTGTCCCCAGGCCTAGTTTTTCTCCCTAGGTCTGGTTTTGGGAATGCTGGTGATAAACTAAGCCTGATTTATTGTATGACCATCCTGATTGGGAAAAGACTGTAACTCTAGATATCTTTGATCAGCCTTAAGAGATATAGCAGGGGGGGCGGATGTGGCTCAAATGGTTGGGCGTCCGTCTCCCATATGGCGGGACCTGGATCCGATCTCCAGGACCTCCCGGTAAAAATTTTAAAAAGAAAAATATAGAAGGCACGCAGGCCACCAGGCCCCGCAAACCACACAGCAAAATGATAACATATAACAGGAGAGTGACACAAGGGAGAGCCAAGATGAGACGCACTAAAACACCAGGAACTAAGGTGGTGCAGGTGGTAGGATGCCTCTCTCCCATATTGGAGGTTCCGAGGATTGAATCCCGGTGAAGACAGGAGGAGAAGGATGGAAGAGAGGTCAGGAAATGTACACAGAGAGTTGCCCAGCAAATGGACACAAGAACAGCAAAAGCAGGGAGGGAGGATAAAAATGGATAAAAGTAAATAAATAGATAAATAAATCCTTAAAAACAAAAGTGTAGGGGAGGAAGATATATAGTTAGTAGTAATACTTTGACGATGCTCTTTCATAATTTGTTAACAAATGTTTCACAACAATGCAAAGTATTTGTGGTGGGGTGATATGTGGGAGCCCTGTGTGATGTTATGCATGTTTGTTTTGTAAGTTACTGAACACTTATAGTTTATGTATGTTCATGTATGAATCATATACTGCAATAAATTGTTTTAAAAAATAACTTTCTTGTACAGATTTTTTTTTTAATTTCTAATTATTTCTCTTTTTTTCCAGTTCTCAAGATAACAATATGCATCTACTGATCCCTAAGCTTTTAAATCATGCTACGACAGTAAATTCACTTTCTTCTGGAAGACAGTATTCCTAGAACCCTCTGGCTTCCCATTCTAATTTCAAACGATTGCTTCCTAAGCCTGCTGCCCAGTATCATCCTAAGAATTCTTTCCACAATATTTCTCTGTTAGAGCAACTGGGTCTTGATTCTCCTGTCTTCCTCCTTCTGGGATTCCTTTTTGGGTTTGCAGTCACACAGCCTCAGCATTTTACAGAGCGGGTCAGAGGGAGGAATGTCTTCTCAGGGCTTTTGTGTCTTAATACATCATTATTTTGCCTTCAAACTTGATTGATAACTTAAATAATAGGTATAGAATTCTAACTTCAACATGATTTTCTCTCAGAATTTTGAAGGCATTGCATCACTAGTTTTAGCATCCATCATTTCCAAAAAGAATATCGATGCCAATCAGATTCGTATTCCTTTCCAGATTATCTGCTTTCATATATTCCTTTAGTGTGTTCTTTTTTTATCACTGGTGATCAAGAGCTTCAGTAGTCTATGTACAAATATGGGTATTTTTTCCTTTGATTTGGTTTGGTACTTGACCTATCAATAAAAAGATTCATGATTTTCTCTAGTTCTGGAGAATTTCCTTCAACATTTTAAAATTTATTTCTTCCCCTTCATTTTCTCTGTTATTTTTGTTTTTTTTGGGGGGGGGAGGGGGGCTTTTTTGATTCTGGAAATTGTCTTAGATGTTTGATCTTCTGAATTGATCTTCTATGTCTCTGAATGTTTTTATTACATTTTCTTCTCTTTTCTTTTCGCTCTACATTCTAGGAGATTTCCATGAGTTTCTTTCCATCCTTCTAACTGAAATTTTTGGCATGATAATTCTATTTTTAATTGTAAGTAAATAGTTCTTCTTCACAGATTTCCCAGTTTAAAAAGTTCTCTTCTGTTTCCTATTTGTCTCTTTTCTTCAGGGATCAGCGCTGTGCAGTTTTTCCCTCCATCCTTTTCTCATGTTCTGTTGACTTTCCTCAGCTGTCTTGGTGGTCTGTTCACGTTTGGAATCATGGCCCTGGATCGTCTGGTGCTGGTGGCTTGTGCAGATTTCCTCTGCTGAGGTGTACTGTCTTTTCTCAGCAGAACTCCCTCCTGTGGGGAAGGTTGATCTTGAGCTATGAGTTCTGGGCAGGGTAAGTCTACTGTCAAGTTTCACAGCAGGGACCTTGTAGCTGTGCCAGCATCTGTCAAAAAGGGCACAGAACTGCTGTACAGCATGGCATGCACACCAAAGCCTGGTCCTTCTAGGCGGCTTGTGTGGCTTCTTCAGAGCATTCCTTTGGCTGTGGGCTGCACATGCAGAGGAGGGGACGAGAAGGGGGACGAGCAGGCAGGGCTCAGGCGTCCAGAGCAGACCTGCAGTCACTACCTGGACGTGTGCCCCGCTTTACACGCTTGCTTACCTTATGCTACTGTCAAGCTTAGGTGTTGTTTGGGGTTCACCTAGGGAACAGGATCCCCCTCACCCCTTTTTCCTCTCTGTTCTAGCCAAGGCTTCCCCACAATTCACCTGTGTTCTGGATTCCAGAAATTCATCAACATCTGTCTGCCGATGACTCTTACCCATTGCCAGAACTGTTATGGATTTCCTCTAGCTTATATTTCTTTAGTGTCATTTTGTACCATTTCATACATTTTAAGTGCCATTTCAACGATACTTCGAGAAATTGTGAAGTAAAATCTGCCCTGAAAGACCTGTTTTTTCTACTAAAGCTTTAACATTCAAAAACAGAATGTTTTTCTCTGAAAGGATTTTGATCTGTGTGTATATACACACACACACATATAGGGATGGGATAAAGTGATTCTGTGTTGTAAGAGGAAGGGAAAAATTAGTAGATGCTCAATAAACACCAGCTTGGTCAATTCAAATTTCTTATCCAATAGAACGTGATAGTTTCGTGATTTATATAGAAAGAACAATGTAGGAGGTAGTTACCCTGCTGGACAGCAGCTACCTAAAGGCTTCGGTGAAAACTCTGGATGGTGCTTTTCCTTAAGTAGAGCAGACTAAAGAATTCAAAGGCACCAGAACAGTCCATCAGATTAGTTAGAACACAACTCTGTGCTCCCAGTATTTGGAATGGAACCTCTATAACCACGCTCTCAGCTGTACCTATGCACATGGCCAGGGAAAACGATATGATGTTTATTGCAGGTATACCTTGTAAGTAAAGTTACATGAAGCAATGAATGTACCAGTCCTTGCTTTATGAGGCCACTCTGGGCTTTACCAAAACCCTCTTTCTCTTGTACACCGGCCAGTAACCTGGGAGCCGTAACTGTAACGGAGAGAAATAGTAAAGGACTTTTAACGTTTCATGAGCTTATGAAACATTATTCCCCTGGTTCTTTGAAATTTTAAAGCAGCAGCATATTGGCAACTTTTAAAATATTGAAGATTCTTTTAATTAAGTCCATGGCTTTAAATGGGGAAAAACATCACGAGGAAATGAAAACAACGAAACATGTTTGCATTATTTTAGAAAGTCCTGTGATCACCTGGGTATTTCAAACAAGGCACACTAGAGTAGCTTGGAAGTTTTCACTGCGACCGCTTGTGAATCTCCCGCCGTCCTCTTGATGGCCTCGGCTTAGTCTCCTGTGCTTTGCCTCTAACATCCTAACTGGATCCATCACCTACCCCAGCCAGTTGCCGCACTCCTTCCTTCCCCCCTCTTCTTTTCTTTTTTTGAAATTTGAAAACTACAGAGAGATACAAAGCATTAAATGATTGATATTCTTAGTCCCACCACTGGCAATCAAAGACATTAACATTTTGCTGTATTTGCTCCCGTTTTTCCCCTTTGAGTACGCTTCAAAAGAAAGTGCACAGATACTATGGGACAACATGATCCTCTTCTAAAAAGAGAGAGAAAGAAATGTAGAGGTGAAATACAAGTCTCCTCTGCCCTGTACTCCTTTCCAAAGCACTCCCCACTTCTGAAAGGTAGTCAGTGTTATGGAGTGATGTGCAGCCTTCAAGTCTTGGTGGAACTGCTTTTAAATGTCTCTGTCCAGAGCCACAGCGTCACTACGGTGGCCGTCTGTGCGCTTTAGAGCAATGTATAAGTGGAATCATGGTGCTCGTTTTCTACACAACTTATTTCAGTCACCAAATATTATGTTTTTGAGATCTATCCTTGTTGCTACATACAGCTAGAGTTTATTTCTTAAAGAGCAGCCCTGCATTAAATTCCATTTTGGTGGGTATTGAGATTGTCATACAGGAATTTTTTTGGGGGGTTAATATATCTAGTACATTCTTATCCATCCTTTTACTTCCCTTTTGGAGTCATTTTGTCTTAAATGGCTCTCTTATAAATAGCATAGAGCTAGATTATTATTTTAATATGAAAGTTTGTCTCTTTAAATTTACCCCATTTGCATTTATTGTGATTCCTAATAATTTTGCCTTCCACTTTATATATATATATTTTTTAAGATTTTATTTATTTATTCATTTATCCCCCCCTTGCTGCCTGTGCTCGCCGGGTCAGCCAACCACGCCGTGCGGGCGGGCCTGCCCTCACCAGGAGGCCCCGGGAACCGAACCCGGGGCCTCCCATATGGTAAACGGGAGCCCCACTGATTGAGCCACAGCCGCTTCCCCACTTTATATTTTGTTTTGTGTTTGCTATTCTTTCTCTTTGTTTCTTCTGCTTTTTCTCTTCCTCCTTCCTCTCTTCCAATAGAATGATTGTGTTTTCTTTCATTTATTTTTTCCATTGGCCGGTTTTGGATTTGTAAGATTCTACATACTTTTAGTGAGTGCTCTTAAATATTTAAGATGTATTTTCTAATAAATTCTCAGCTTTATCGCTATCTCTATGTCCTTTTTATGAACACATGCTTTTATTTCCCTTCACATGCCCTTTCTTTGTTTCTGGAGCTTAATTTATCAAGGACTTGAACAACCTACTGGGATTGTCGGTGCCGTATCGTTTGTCCTGGCCACTACTTCTGTCTCTGCTTTCTGTCCTGGGCTAAGCGGCGGCATGTGTCTCCTCTGTGTGTGGATGCTGGGGTGAAGGGCACCCCTTCCCACTGGTCCTGCCAGTGCCCCAGCAGTAAGTCAGGGCGCACTGCCCTGTCCACCCAGCTGCTTTCATCTCAGGGAGTTGGAACAAGAGGCCTCATGTTGTAAACCCTGCCCTACAGCCTGTGTTTCAGCAGGGAACTCCATGTTGGGGATTAGGGAGTATTCACCTGGATTAATAAAATTGGTATTTGTTTAACTGGAGGTGGACAAGGGGCAGATACTCCAATTAAAATATTATTATACATTTGAGCAACAAGGAGGCTGTCAGGAGGTAACTCTTAGGCAGTATATAATACTAGGCTAAGTTTCAATTTCACCGAAAAGATTCATAAGTACAATCATCAGTATCAAGGGCCTGGCATAATGGTCTGTCCTCCTTCCTTGGCACTGCCCTTGCACTCGACGAACTCTTGCAGTCCTGTTAGAGAACGTAATAGAACTTCCCAGGATGGGAATTCAATATTGTTTGGGTTATTGTGTGGCTCTCCGCCCACCAAGACAATGCCTCATGAACACTTGAACATATTCACATGCCTTAGAGGCATGTCCCGGGTGCATCCCTCCCCAGGCATTTCCTCATCAACAACACCCCACACCAGTGATCCTCTCCCGCCACAGTTGTGACCTTTCTGTGATCCAAAGCCTCTCCAAAAACAAAGCCAACAAAATAACCAAATAAAAGTAATAAGAAAATGAAAAATAATAATAGCTTTTAAAATAGCAAATAAGATACAAATTTTTTTTAAAATTTTGAAACAATAAAAAAATTTTTTAGACATTGTGTGTTTCATCACTTTAAGATCTATTGTCTTGTATGTACAGTGACATTTTCTTCTATATATTCCCCCAGTATCATATTTTTTTCATTTTGTTTTCAAAGAAACTTTAGTTTACAGGGAAGTCACGTAGAGAATATAGGGGATTTTCATATACCCAATGCCCTCCCATATACCCAAGTTACCTCCTGAAATCCTCCTTGTTGCTCAAATGTGGCCTCCTTCTAGGCCAAACTCAGCATATAAACACACTACCTTCCCCCCGGTGTGGGACATTACTCCCGGGGATGAGCCTCCCTGGTACCGAGGGATTATTACCAAGCACCAACTAACAATACATCTGGAAAAAGACCTAGACCTAAAGGGAGGAATGGTAAATACAAATGAATTTTTATGGCTAAGAGATTTCAAAGTGAGTTGGGAGGTCATTCCAGAGGTTACGCTTATGCATGTCTCAGCAAGATCTCATTGACTGCCACAGTAAACAGTGCCTCAGATAGTTGGGCTCCTACGGGCTCTAGAGAAACCCAGACACTATAAGTAGGCCAGACAAGCTCAGAAATTAGGCACCCTGTCAGTGGGCCTTATTTTGGAATTTATGCTCCCGGTATAACAGAGTTAGACTCATTTATAGTTTCCCTACATGTGGCTTTTCTGCCCCTTTTATTTGAGCCTATAACTAGCACTATACTTGTTAAATATATGACCCAGAGACTTAAATATTTGGTCCATCAATGTACCAGTTGAGTCCTGAATCTCAGCAGAGTTGCAACACCTACTCTCCAGTTCATTGGACTCACCCAGGACAACTAACAAGGAGATGATGATGGACAATGACTATCCCATGGAACAGAGAATGTCTATAACTGCAAGCAAGATAGTTCCATCCATCTGCCCCATGGGATCTAAGCCCCCCTCTCAATTAGAAACAGAGTAGGCATCACCATCCCCAAATCCTCAAGACTGGGGAATGAACAATGGACTAAAATAGACATTATTATTCTATTATAGATCTATTATTACTCTAGCAATGGGAAAACTTTTATCATTGTTATAAAGGCAGTGGCCACCAGAGGTTCTGAGGGGAGGGAGAGGGAAGAATAGGTGTAATATGGTGGTATTTTGGGGACATTGGAATTGTCCTGCATGACATTGCAGTGACAGATACAGGCTATTATATATTTTGTCATAACCTACAAAATTGTGCGGGACAGAGTGTAAACCATAATGTAAACTATAGTAAACGATTATCAACAATGCTTCAATATATGTTCATCAATTGTAGCAGATGTACCACACTAATGAAGGATGTTGTTAATGTGGGTAAGTGTGGGAGTGGAAAGGGGTGGGACATATGGGAATCCCCTATATTTTTTTATGTAACAGTTATGTAATCTAAAACTCCTTAAAAAAATTTTTTTAAAGTATTATTATACAAAGAACTATATGCTAATTAAAATTAAGTAGAAAGCAGCATATGAGCACAGTGCTGGGTGCTAGATGGTTCATTTTCTGGGGGAGGTCACAGATGGCTTCTCGGTGAGGTCTATCTTGATCTGGCACTGGAGGGATGAGTGAACAGGAGCCAGGTGGAACAGGAGGGTGGCGTTCATCAGCAGAGCGATTGACAAGTGCCAAGATGTGGTGTTTGGAACAAGCACAGCCAGGTCAGACAATGGCACAAAGCCGTGCAGGACAAGAATCGAGGTACAAGAGGGCAAGGGCAGCAGGAGACAGACTGGCAAAGCAGAGGAAGGTGACTCTGGGTCAGACGGAGCCATCAAGTCCATGTGGTGGATTCTGGACTCCTAACACGTGGCCTCGCCTCCCTTCCTTCCCCCCACATCACACGGCTGATGATGATCCCACTGAGCCTAGCCATGGCCTTCTAACCCTCTTCAACACAGCGCTTCCAGGCAGTGGTTTCCAGCTTAAAAGACTTGGCACCCCTATTTGCACTGCTGGCAGTAACAACGGGAGCCTCTGAGCTAAGTGCATTTATACTCTAGAAGACAACTTTGGTGGGGAGATGCACAAAGAGATGAAGCAGGGGCCCAAAGATAACACGCCTTTGCAATCAGATAGGGCAACTGGCATAGAGCGGAAGTAAGTCTGAGAACAGATTTAGTGGTGGCCTCCAACCAGATTAAGCAACTAAGAGGAGCGGGAGACGAGGGTGCAAGCAAAGGGGAAATGTGACGCGGCCATGCAGGTGAGTGGTGCGTGGTTCCCGCCCGCCCCAGGCGCCCGAGACTCAGCGACAGCTCTGGTGGGCCGCTTGCTGAGTCATCTACTGTGCTGCCTCAGGGCTTTGGGGATTCCTACCACACCACAGGAACAGCCCCGCAACGTGGGAGAAGTTATGACCTTGGGGGCGGGGGGCAGCATCAACCAAGAAGGAAAGAGAGTTGGCGGACAAATAGCCCTCCTGGCCTTCACAGTGATCACAGAACAACTTCTCCTGCAGTTTAGAGTCTCCCAGCCTTACTGAGCAGTTCACGAGGGGGCAGCACCAGCTGCCGCTTTAGCAGTGACCCTGCAGAGCGTGTCCTGTTTTCCCACGAAACCCCTGCAGTTCCATTGCTTTGTCCTCTGGAAAAGTCCTTCTCAGACGTGGTCCTCCTGGCAATGCCCGGTGCAGGTGGCCATTCCGCTCGACTCATCAGGAGTGAATGCATTCTGCGGTGCATTCTACACAGTTCTTTAGAGGGTCCCCAGTGGAACTGAGCCCAGCTGCCCATGGACGTAAGCAGGTAATAGCACACCCTAAATTGGCCTTTTCCCCTTTCCTGACTTTTCTCATCCTACACTCCAGCTTTCCAGGATGATCTCTCAAATAAAACACCCAGTCCGTCTCAGGCTGTGCTTTGGGGTGATTCAAAGATGACAGAAAAATGCCTTTATTTGAAAGGGATGGGGACTGAAAGAGTAGGTGGGGGGATGAAGATTACAGATGGGGGAAATAAAGCATTTAGTTTGCAAAATGTTATGATTGAAGTTCCTATCTAAGTGTTGAGGAAGAGAATGGCACATAGTAGACTTTCAAGAATCGTGTGTTGAATGGATAATCCTTGGAGTCTTGGTTATATAAGATCTTATGTAAAAAGCTAATTTGTCCGAGTGGATGTGGCTCAAGCAGCTGGGCTCCTGCCTCCCACAGGGGAGGTCCTGGGTTGGGTTCCCAGTACCTCCTAAAGAAGACGAGCAGAGACAACGAGCAGACACAGAGAGCAGACAATGAGCAGACAGACAGGGAGCCATTTCAGGGCGGCGGGAAGGGGAGCAGTATTTTTTTTTTAAAGCTAATTTGTCCTAATATTATGTATTCCAGGAGCATGATGTATGCATCTCCTCCGAAAAAGTTTAGACAAGTGGGGGGGGGGGGGAGAGAAGCAATGGGAAGTAATATGGCCAAATGTTAAAATTAGTGGATCTGCATTTCTCTGTGTGGGTTTTGCATTATTTTTGCAACTGTCCTGTAAGTTTGAAATTATTTCAAAAGACAAAGTTTAAGGGAAAAGAAAGCTCCTTCATCCTGAAAAGAGACCAAAGACATGAACTACTGCTCCAAGAGATGTTTCTGGGTTCTGAGGCTCCATTTGCTCTATAAATTGACTGGTAAATATATGGGGTTGCCAAAATGGCAAATTTGTGGATGAAGAGAAATTTATATATATTTTACTAGTAAGTGTCACCTGTGTTTTATTTGAGTTATTTGTTTTTCCTTTGAAGAAACTCAAGCTCAAGAAATTTAAAAGTTACGGGAAATAATGTACAGATTGGTGGTGTGTTGCAGAGACCTTGGAAAGAGCGAGCGAGTGGAGGGACCTGCCTGCCGCCTTCCCATTCGGTGGTTGTTGGTTGCTCCTTAAGGAGAAGAGTTTCTCTGTTTTGCAAAGCTGCTGGGAGGAGGCCTTGAGGAGTCAACACCTTGTAAAGTATAAAGCTGCGTTGATTCATTAGCCAAGAGCCACACGAGACTATCGAGGATTTGAAACGTGGCTAGAACGACTGAGAATTTTTTAAAATTTATTTTATATTAATTACTTTGAACTTAAAAACCTGGAGCAATGTAAACTATTTTTCCATGAAACACAACTTTGTTTCAGTAGAACTGCATTTCCTTTCAACTATCGAACATTTAGCATCTGAATTAACATTTTCAGGACTTAGTAAGAAATAAAGAATGTAAAATGATCTCAATAATTGTTCTGAGTATTTTGAAATGAGAATGCTTGGCTCCATTGGGTTAAATAAAACATATTATTTAAATTAATTTCATTTTCCTCTTTTTGCTTCTTTTAATGTCGCTATGAGAAAATAAAATTATATGTATGCGTGTGGCTGACGCTATGTTTCTGTTGACGGAGCTGGTGTGAGGGGTCCTAAAAGCCAAGCCCAGCACCTGCCGCTTATGGGGGCCCCTTGGGAAGCCAGCGGCTGGCCACTCCTCGGCAGGAGCCCCTGGCCCTACACTTTACCTGTATCTACCTTGCTGAAATCCTTTAACACCGCGGGCTGGGGAAGAAAGTAAAAGTTTCCTAGGGTTTCGTTTAGTTTTGTTTTGAGTCTTGCCCTCAGCCCTTTGTTTCTTAAATATATTTGTCAGTTGTTTTGTTCCGGCCCAGAGCACTGGGTTTTCTTTCAAAGTGGCAGAAAGAGGATGAGGGTGGGGCCTGGGGAGAAGAAAACACTGAAGCCCTGGGCCCTGCTGAGGACAGAGCCAAGGGTGTGTCTGGAACGGAGCTGGCATCATCGACTTCTGCAGCTCCGAGAGCAGGATCAGGTGAAGGGCAGGCTGGGTGGGGTCCTTGATAGTCGGTGGGAGGACCGCTGCTCCAGGGAGCCAATGTTGTCATGGAGACACGGTCCAAGGGAGCAGAGGAAGCCAAGTGCAGCCGGGGCCAGGGAATCCCACCGGAGACAGAGACAGATCGTGATGTTGAAAGTATCACAAACGAGCTGCAAGGAGATGCTCAGGCAAGGGGCAGGCCAGATGCAGGGCAGGGCAGCAGGGCAGGGACGCTGGATGGAGGCGTCCTCCCGGAGCTGTCACTCCTGCCAGCTGGGATGGCCTCGCCGCGCATCTCCCTCATCTGTGGCTCCAGCTGTGCAGATGCTGACACATGTACTTCCTTCCCAGCCCCACCGTTCAAAGCAAAATTAGTAGGACTCTCCTAAACTTGATCAGTTTTGTTGACTCTTTTGGCTCTTCTATATATATCATACGGAAGTCTCATTTGTTTGCTTGTTTCTCTCTGCTAGTAGCCCGTAATCACCTCAATCATCTCCCCATTGCCAGGGCCTCGCACGACGCCAAGCAAGTACTAGGTGCAGGCAGTGGACGTGGAGGTGGCGTTAGGAAACAATGCAGTGAAGGATATGTAAACCCAAATTCTTTCTAAAAGTTCCAGCAAATTCCTCTGGAACAATACAGACATTTAAATATTCACATGCACGCACATATGAAAATCCAGTATGTACGATAACGCCCCCATTCTGGTGCCAGTCTGGGCTGGCAGCTCCGTGTTTAGATGTGTTGGAGACTCTGTTTTCAAGAGCTGTTCTTGGCAGTTGGATTGTTCACTAACTTGATAGAGCTAAAACTCTCCCTAAGAAGTGAACTGTCCTCACAGAAATAGCTGAAAAAACACACCAAGTTTCTTGGCGTGATGCAGCAAGGCAGGCTGTAATAGATTAGCTCTGCCCTCAACAACAAGTTTCACTGGGCCGATGAGAGATGTTATGGAAACGTATCAAGGGAAAGAAGACTCCGGCTTGGGCTGCCAGCGGACCATAGGGTGATCAGTGCAATGAAAATACTGAACAGGCACCAAAACTCACAAAGCAGCAGATTGTAAGGATTTAATATACAGTGTTACGGGGAAGCTGGACAGCTTTTGTAATGGGATACAGAGCCTTGCTCTTCTCAGTCTCTGGTTCAAATTTGGCTTAAGTCCATTTTGAATAAAGGCAGTTGCCATTTGAGACAATTCGGAGGCCTTGGAAAAACAAGTTGTCATCTCATTCCAGGCTACCACAGCAGTTGACCCCATGCACGGGGGCAATCCCAGGGTAAAATGTCCCACCAATGTACTTTGTCTACTCTAGGGTGCCTTTTACAGTGCAGCTAGGAAGGAGTCCCACTAACAATATTTGATGGATGTGAGCAGAAGGGACTTCAATTCTGGAAGAGTCGAGACTGCGAGGCTTAAAAAAGCTTGAAAAAAAAGAAAGAAAGAACTCTTCTAAGGCAAGCCCAGTTCTTCAACCAGACTCTTTTTTAACGAAGCAACATGGCGGCTTTGATGACTGTGAGCCACTTAGACCTGAGGATCTCGGTTAAGCCATGTGGAGGTTCTTTCTCAGGGCAGAGTCTGCCCTGTATTCAGTACTGTCATGAGTCTGGGGAAGGTCTCCCCTAGGGCCCTAGGGTGCAGTAGCTCCTGCTTTCCCGGGATGCTGCTCTCCTCTTGCTGGTCAGTCTCTAGCCCATCACGTGGCTGAATTTGCTGAGCAGCAAGAGTCAGCCAAGGCTTGCTACCCCTCTCCATGCATCAGGCACGGAGTTGGCTGCCCACTACCCCAAGCATGGCTACACACAGCTATTTCTCAGAGATTAGGAAATCAGGGGGTACCTCAAGGGTGCCTGAGGATGCTGGACTTCCAGGGAGCCTTCTGAGGCCCTCTGAACATCACTGAGGCACCCACGGCCCAACCCCTGCTCCTGTCATTGATTCAGCCAGAAGGGAGGCCGGGAGATGCTGAAAGGCCTGGAATGACTGAAGAGCTGGGCTTCCTCCACCTCCCCGCCCCCCGCCGTGTCCCCAGCATCACTGCACCCCCAACCCCCCCAGCATCTTGGGACACTTCCTGTGGCTCTAGCCCCAATCTCAGAACCCTTTCCGAGGGCAGACTTCTGGTTAACCAAAACCCAGCTGGAGGCATGCCTTAGGGAGCGTCCACCCTGAAACTGCAGAGGTGGACGGCCATCCTGTCTACGTCCCTTCAGGTCTGGGCCTCTCTCCTTAGTGTTTCGTCTTCTCAAAGCGGTCTTGAGGCAGGAGAGGAGAAGGCTCGGAAGCACCTCTGACTGCCTAAGCAAGTAGCCGTCAGCGGCCCAGCACGAGCTTGCCCCCTGGGGCCGCCATCAGAGACTGAAGAGGGGAGGAAGGCTGCCTCCTCTGTCTGCTCCTTGAGCTCTTGTTCACTGGCCTTCACACAGGAGCCAGAAATAAAACGCACAGATCAAATAACCAAGTTCACTTGTGGATTCAAAACAAAATCAATGCACCACCCGAACATAACGGTGTAGCAAGTGGAAGCAGCTCACGTTTTTAAAGTGTGTTTGAACGCATCCACATGTGCAATCCCTGTGAAGAGACAGCATTGGATGTTGCCTGCAGGGGTGTGTTTTACTGGCAGCACTGCCGCCAATGACAAGCTTTTCTGAAATTGAACAGCATGCTCTGAAGAAACAGAATGTGGTCTTCCACTCCAGAGGCACTGCCTGAACATTCAGCAGATGCTAAAGCTCTGCAAAAGGCTCCTGGTGTAGGTGTATAAGACAGTTAGACAGACTTGGGTTCTGGGACCAGGTGATTATAAACATTTTTCACCTATGTCAATGCAAAGGATCAAAAGTCGGGGGGAAGCTGGGCAGGGCATATGTTCTGTATCACGGCGCTGGCTGCTCAGGCCAGGACCTCCAACGCCCCCCGCTCCTGAGCCCTAAAACCCAGCAGCTTCCCTCCATTATTGGAACAACCCAAAATGCCCTCACCGATTTCCAGTCTACCCTCACCAAGAAGGTTTGGGCTAGAATGTCAGTCTACGGATTGGGTTCCTGGTGAAGCACTGTGGCGTGTCCCCCTCTTGCATTGTAGAGGGGTGCTTAGTGGGTGCTCAGTGTCTGCCCCACCCACCAAGTCCTAAGCCATGAAAGCCAGGCTAAGCCCGTCCTGTTCGCCACTGCCTTGCCCGACGCCTACGAGCACGCAAACGCTTGTGGGCGCGTCCTTGAGGAAATGAATGAGTAGATGGGCACCACGAGGCCGTCACATGCACCGCTTTGCGTGAAGAAGCTCGCCTTTGAGCGATTTTAGTTTAGATGCATGTCTATTTATATTTATGCTAAAACATAGCAACTGTCCTGACATCCCATGTGGACCTGAGAACACTGCTACCTCCGTAACTGAAGGGTTAGGGCCATTTCTTAGGCCAGAACATGGGGGCTTGTCCTAGAGAGCCAATATCTAGGAGAAGCAAAGAAGGACGGCTTCGGGGATCCAGAATCTTCTTTTCCTGCCCTGTTCCTTTGACTCGTGCCTGCATTTAGAGCTCTCGGCCTGGAGTCCTGCATGGCTCGCTGTGTCTTGGGGAAGACCTCATGTCATGTGTAACATTTGGATCTCATTTCTGTTGGCCTGGGAGCCAGGAAGTCTGGATTTTCATCCCAGTTTTGTCATTACCTGGCTATGTGACCTTAGGAAAGTCGCTCCACTTCTCTAATTCTCCATTTCCTCATTTATAAAATGAAGGAAAGGGACTAAAACCTCCTGACTGTTCTCCTAAGCTCTACCACATGATATTTCACTGACATCTCATGACTGAAAATAAACAGGGACAGACAGACCCAAAGTTGTGAAAAGGCTAGAATACAGACTGAAAACAAAGGCGAGAGCTGGAAACTGAGATTTGCCTAGTTAAGCTACAGAATGTCCTTGGAACTTCATAGAGGGAAAAAGGAAGAAAACAGGCCTGTATGGATTGTATGGTTTCTGAAAAGTGAACTTCACTAATACGTCTCTCACTAGAGAAAATATCCTCTTTCCTTTTGCAATAGCCAGCACATCTGTTGCATGATATATTCTTATTTTCCTTTGACTTTCAATCCTCCAGGAAGGCCTTTACAGTCATAAGCTGTTCAAAACAGGCACCACATTAACATCAGAAAGGAGAACCCAGAAATCTCAACGCCTGCAGAGGCAAATAAACAGTTCTTTCCCTTGCAGAATCTTTGAAGCTCTGAGCTTCCAATTAAAGGTCATTTACCTGTAAAGTCTGTTTTATTTTGGTCTAAGTACATGCATGATTGATACTGAGATTTTAAAGAGCTAAAATTTGGGAGTTCTAAGGTCATTCTATGGCTAGCCCACTAAATAACAGAATTGCTTTTCTGGGGAGAAAGGGATTGAAACGCATTCATGTGGCCATGGGGTTTTATTTTAACAGTAGCCAGCCTCCCGCCAGCATTGCTTCTGGAAGGTTTACCACCTGCATAGCAGCACAGGGCTGATGGTTGCCTCATCAGAGTCTAGGTGCATCGGGGCTCGGAAGCATCCTGATGGCCTCGCTGAGGCCACAAGCTGAGCCTATTCCTTGAAGCGTTTTCAGGTGGCTACTGATCTTCTTTCCCTCAAGACGCTAAAGAACACGGGCCGCGTGAGAGCGGCAGGCGCATGCAGGGAGAGCAGTCTGCATGCAGGAACAAGCTCTATCACAAGTGCAGCTTTGCTTCTTGTACTGAATGAGGGTTGCCTGGTCAGCTCTCCATAGCCACCTGCCCTAGGACCTTGAGCTGAGCCAAGGACAGAGAATCTGTTCAGAAAGCTTTGTCCTTCTTCAGCAGCTTGCAATTGGGCCTAAGAACGGGGAGAGAAGCGTGCGGGCGGGCTGAGACCGGGCAGAGCCCGGGCTTCTTGATGACCCCCTGCAGTCTCGGCACCCCGACTGCGAGACAGTCAACTGTGAACAGCCCCCTGGGCACTGCAGAGGGCCCTGCACGCGCTTCAGGTGCCCCAGCCGGGACTTCTTCACCTTTACCGCGGAGCTGCCGAGAGCAGGACACGGCGGGGCGCGCGTGGAAGGGGCAGCGAACTGGCCTGTGCCCCATGTCCTCGAGAAACAGAAAGGTCTGGCCACCAAGGCCACCGAAGGGCTAAAGCAGCAGCCTTGTCTTTCCCCAATAAAGTCTTTAAAAGCTTACCATCATTTTCATTTCTCAGCTTTAATTAGAATCTAAGAGCTTCCCCACGACTCCCCAGCCTGCCTTGAGTTGGCTGCTCCAGGAGCATCTTCCCTGCTCTTGCCAGGGGATAATCGCTTAGCATTTTCTAGCGGTAATTAGCCCTGCCTTTGAATGAGCGAAATCCCTGAATTGAGCAATATGATGAAAGCCATATTCTTTCACGCAATTTTGCCGGTACCAGCCATTAAGTTCAGCAATTCCTACCTCAAAGGAAGCGCTGGCGAATTAGCAGTGGTGACGTTTGAAAGAAAAAACTCAAGGTCTTAGTGCTGCCGTTCTCGACTTCTTCAGAGCACAGCTGCGATGGGGCAGGCTGACTGTGAAAGGGCGGCGGCTCTGTGAGGCCTCGGTGGAGGCCAAGGGTCAGCATCAGGCACCCGGGAGATGCTGCCGGGAGAAGCCGGCGTCCACTGCCGCCCACCCAAGTGGGTGCCGGCCACGTGCGCAGTGCACGCCTTTGGCAGTTCACCAGGAACCTAAAATTGCGTGTCGAAGTTTAATATCCGTGACCATTTTTGGAAAAACAAATCTCTGTTGTATTGTAAAGAGCTCTAATAAATATCCTATGTACAGTTTTTCTTTTCCTTTTTTTTTTGGTTATTTGTGATTTACATGGTTGTTTAATCCATTTGCTTATAGTACAATCCTGCCACAAAGCATTAAGGCATAAGACGCTTGTTATCCCTTCACCATCTGCATTTTTCATGTTTAATTTTGACTTTACTATACCCACAGTATGTCAGCAGTTCTTGAATATTGAAAAAATAATAAAGGGGTAAAACTGTCATCTAAAAACTCAGATATATATAAGATATATATAACTACAATGGTACGAAATGGGAAGGAGACAATGAGATTAAGGGTAAAAAAAATAATAACAATAAAGCAAACATGTTCATGTGCAGAGAATGTGGCTCAAGTCCTTGGATTTAAAAACAGCTTCCGCAGAGAAGCTATAAGGGGATTTCCACAAAGCCCCCTTTGCCCCAACAGAAGAACCTGAAAGCCCCAAACCAAAATTGTGGAAGCCACGGTTCTGAGATGCCACAAGTGATGATCACAGCATTGGCGGGGGCGTGAACGGGTCCTTGTCTAGCTGCAGTTGGGTCCTACGTACTCTTTCAGTCTCCACCAGCATCTGTACACGTGCCTGTTTTGTACTTAATTGGTTAAGTGTCTCCTTTCCGATCAGAGATTTTGGGTTGTGAGAGGCCACAACCAACCTGTCCATGCCCCTGCCTCCGTGCAAGGCTGTGCCCAGTTGACCTCAGACTGATGGATATCAGAACTTTTCCTCCCGCTAAGAGAAAGATTTCCAAGATGGAGAATAAACAGCATCCCCTGGCATCTCATTCCAAGCTTTGGGAAAGTTCTCTGCCAGCAAACCACTTTGTGGTTGCATTAGACGCTCTCTGCCGCCCTGCGGTTAGCTGGAAGTCAGTTCACCGCAGGGCTTTTATCACCCAGCAGCTGCATTTAGCTTGCTGGGTGACCCTGGTCCACACCTCAAACCAGAGGAAGGCCCTGAGGAGCTTTTTAAGGACCATCCAGAGGCTCTCAGGGAAGCAGGGAGTCCATGCCAGATCTACAGAAACAGATTAAAAAAAAAAAAAAAAGCGATGGCCGCTTCGGTAATGGGCCTCTAGGGGTGACTCAGGGGCCCCCGCAGGTCGTGGGGACCGGCCCGGGCAGCGCAGGGACGAGCATCTTAGTGGTCCCCTCACGCGGCTTACCAGCGCCCTCTCCTACGTTCCTTTTGGTGATGATTTTACATGACCACAGGATCCTTTTTCTCATGGAAAACTTCATCGTGAAATCCAGTACCAAGGGGAAAAAACCTAACTACAAAATTAAAGCCAGAGGCTTTGATTGTGTCTATCAGCTCTTTTCGGTTTGATGCAAACGTCGAAGGCCACTCTTCAGGCAGCCTTTCAAACGGGTTTGCCCTTACAAACATGTGACTTGAGCTGACGAACTTCCCCGTGAGCCAGCAGGGGTCCCGGAGACGTGGCACACCTTAGCACGTGGGGCTCGGGCTCTGGCTCCCTGGGCTTCCAGCGCCACTGCTCAATGCCTCTGGTTAAGTTACTCGGCCGCTCGGTGCCTCGGTTTCCTCAGGTGAACACGGGTGTCCTAACAGCACCTTCCTCGTAGGATTGCTGCGAGGATTAAATGAAGTCATTCCCAGAAAGCACAGCCTCGTGCCTCGTGGGTGTTGAGTGTTCCTTGGTGCGTCGGGCAGCAGAGTGCCTGTGGAACGAGGCCACATCACAGGGGCTGAGAGCATTAGATCAGCTGAGGAAGGGAAAGCGCTAGAAGGGTGCTTGGCACCCACTACAGCCACGGACTGCCATTGTTACGTCAGCTCGGTTCGCAGCTGAGCAAACCCAGACGTGCAGAGGCTGAGTAACTGCCCAGCCAACAGGCAGCTAGCAAGCCCCGGAGTCAGGGACCCACACGGGGCACTGCCACACACACCCCGTGCTCTGAACCCTCGTGCCCCTCCATGGCTATCAGCTCTAACAGCTAGTGTTATTTTGACAGGAGCGATAAGTTTCAAACTGGCTTACTGCCACCTTATTTGGGGGCTTTTTCTGATTAATCACCCTGTGAAGTGTTCACTGTGGGCTAAGATGCTAAGAGTTTAACCAGTTTCTGGTGGCACAGGGCAGACATTCTCGAGGCGTCATTTTCCTCCTTGTTAAAAATCTTTGAACTGGTCAGGGCGAGGGGAGGCAGCGTGGGCAGCAGGTGAGAAAGTGATCTTAGGGAGTCATGCTGCTGAGGTGAAGGGAGTCGAATGCCCTGGTAACTTGGCACTTTTCCCTAGAAAAGGCTCCAAGTCACTTCACTTTCTGACTGATTGATTCCCTGCTCCTCTGAGAACTGTCCTGAGTATTTTCATAATTTCTAGTTAAACTTGGATAGAGCAGTTTTGTGCTTATAATTGTTAGAGTGTCCCAAAGAGTGTGTAACAAATGTGCTCTCTGACATACTGTTTTCTTCACCTATCTCTGTTAGCATATCACCAGCTCTGCTGGCTAAGCTGCTAAAGCTTGGGGGCTTCCCAAGTCAAGAATTTCCCATTGATTTTAGCTTCCAGAAACAGATTTCCAGCAGGCCAGTGAAACATTTATCAGCAGGTCATTATTGGTGGTGAAAAGTCTCTTGCTATTCAGTTTACATCTACAACTGCTGAGACAACGGAAACTCAAATCTCTGAGGTTGTCTTATTTTCTCTGAGGGCCAAGAATAAAAAAAAGATAGTTTGTTGGTTTAGAGAAGACACTCTCTCAAATATTTTCTAGCTGTTGGGCAGGAAAACACTGTATTGGAAAATGCTGATTTTTTTCTGATGTTCAGACACACGCACACAAATATGTGCATATTAAAAGAGGTGTTTTCCTCAAAAGTAGTGCAGAGACAAATACGCTAACAACTATGCCTACTTTTGAGTTCAATCTGGCTATGAGACCACCTAGTACATTTTCCTCTCGTTTATTTAGCCAAGGTGATAAACTACTCCCGAAGTTAGTTGAGTCTTTCCTTCATCCTGCTGGTTCGGAAAGTAAAATCATCTGGAAAAAAACTGTTCCTTGGAAGCACTGTTTCCTGTAAGAGGAAACTTTACCAACTGACTAGTAGTCGATGACTCCACTTGTCTCTCTTAGACTCTCATTTTTACTACTAAAGCAATCGGGCAGCAATGATATGCCGCTGGTCTTGACCGTGAAAGGCTAAGCACTCTTCCAGCTCGCCTGGTCTCTCAGGGGTTATTGCTCCATTAACAAATGGAGAAACTGAATTTGCAATTGTCTCACTAAAGGGCCCAGAATAAGTCATTCACTGGAGACAGAAGGAAACTAGGTTCTCTCGGGACTCACTACTGTGCCTTTTTTTTTTTAATAATTTTTTTATTTTTAAAGTAGCTTTAGATTACATAAATGTTACATAAAAAATACAAGGGATTCCCATATGCCCCACTCCCTCCCCCTCCCACACTTTCCCACATCAACAACACCCTAGTGTGTGCATTTGTACATTTGTTACAGTTGGTGAACACACATTGAAGCATGGCTACTGACCATTGATTCCCTGTCCATGGATAGGAAGACTAAACATCATTAAGATGTCTGTCCTACCCAAACTGATTTACAGATTCAATGCAACCCCAATAAAAATTACAACAGCATTTTTCACTGAATTGGAAAAGCTAACTATGAAATTTATTTGGCAGGGCAAGGGGCCCCAAATAGCCAGAGACTACTGTGCCTTTTAACAAGCAATATAATTCCGAGTGTGGGGTAGGTAAGTGTGGTAGTACACAATGGAATTAGCCCCTGGGGTGCAGGGACACGTGATTGTAGAATATTGCTCATTCACCAATTCATTCATTCAACGATATTCATTGTACACTAGCTACACATCTGGGCAGTGGGGAGAGAATCCCTCCTCTCCTGGAGCTTCCACTCTGGGGGAGTGGACGTGTGGTGGAGGGACAGATAACGAACACATCAGAATGAAATATTCCACGTGCACGGGAGCTTGTGTTTTACAGCATGGTCAGGGAAGGTCAAGAAGGTGACGTTTGAGTAGGCATCAAAAGGAAGCTCTGACAGGGAGAATTAACGTATAAAAGTTAAAAAGGGACTCAGAAACATAAACTCAACATACCAAAGATTTGCTCTAGTCATTAATGAGTAAATGAATCGGTCAGGACGTTAAGGCTGGTGAGGAGGTGTTTGAAGAAAATGTCACCAAGCACTGTTAGACTAAGAAAGAGTACTAGATAACAGCACCACGGGCTAGTGCCCTGCAGGGCAAGAAACTGTGTTCTCTGGATTTATCTTTCCTTGTTAGAAAAGAGTTATTTGGATCTTTACTGGAAAACAAAATCTATAAATTAGCGGGTAAGTGCACTGGTGGCTATGGAAAGCAGTGAAGATGGAGGCAATGGATTTGCTCAACACTCTCCTATTTTTCTCTGACAAGAACGTGCTCCCTCTGGTCCATCCCCACTGCTCCCTGGGAGACTTAGTAAAGATAAGAATTACTCTCTGGCTGCGCTTGGACAGTGATGAGATGGGGAAGTGGTCTGGAGCTGTATGCATTCTAGAAAACCATGTTCAGGAACGTAGCCCATCGCTGTGGGTGGAGCCCACTGTGAGCGGGATCTCTGGATGCCGGGCTGCAGCTAAGGTGCGGGCCAGCTCAGCCAGGGGCGTCTTCCTCCTCGTGCTGGAGGCCTTGATAAGAGAATGAAACTCAGGCAGTGGGAGAGGGAAAGCCACTGAGGGAGCAGCCAGAAGCTGGACGTCGACAGACCCCAGAAGAGAAAGGAGAGGCCAGGAGAGGCTGCCGTGAGCCTTGCCATGTGGCAGAGGAGCCAAGGACCAAGGATCACTGGCAGCCAGGCCCAGAATGTCACAGTCTTTGGGAAGAAAGCATCGCCTTGATTTGGACATTTTCCTGGCCTCAAAACCTGAAAGCCAATAAATTCCCACTGACCAAGCCCCCCCATGGTGTGGGATTTGCTTGAACAGCCCAGGAAGCTAAACCAGATGGGGTCACGAGCTTCCTGGCTTTCAGATTTGTCTGACAGAACCTTTTGTCTCTGAAATAATCCCATGTACTGAGGTGTTTAGGCACGGAAACCGGAAGCTGAGGAGAAAAGGAAATGGGAATGTTTTTCACTGTTACCAGTCCAGGGGGAAGGGAAGGCGCACAGGCTGCCCTTCCCCCCACTCACAAGCTCTTTGCAAGGAAGGAGAGAGGCCTGGGGCTCCTTTTGCTCCCTCCCAGCCCCCACCCTCCATCCTTCATGCTAATCTGGGCTTTCTTGGCTAATCTTGGTTCTGCCACATAAACCTGCTCTTTAGCCCCTATCCCTGCCTCCTTTGCATTTTCCAGGCTGAGAGTTACCTGTGTCTTCTAAAATACCACTTTCTCCCTGCCCTCCTGATCTCTTCCTACATCCCAGGGAATCATGTGGTCTAAGCTAATTTACAGAAAGGGCTGAAAGATTCCTGGGGGGTTTGAAAATGTTTGGGAGAAAGAGTAAGAGTCTCTTTCTTAAAGCAGAGGCACTGGGCTCACAAACCCCCTCTTATCCTCCAAACCCATCCTCTCTCTCCCCACATTCTCATTCTTGGCTGTTTTAAGACAGCCTAACACTATTCTGCCTGAACTTCATTGACTCACAAGACCGTGGAAGCTAGCAAGTCCAAATTCCACGGGGCAGGCCACAAGCTGGAAATTCCAATAAAGGTGACATTGAATTCCCCGAGGAGAAGCTGGCTGGCTGAAGTAGAGGCAGAAAGCCTCACTTCTAGCTTTGAAGACCCCCAGCTGGTTGGCTGAGGGGACTCCCCACATGCAGAGGGCAATCTCCTTTGTTGATTGTAGATGCAATCAGCCATAGATGTAGTGAAAGCATGTGATGGGAGAAAAGGGAAACTGCCTACTGAACAGTCCTACTAGGTGTCCTAGAAGGACTATGTATTACACATTGAAACATCTCCCTTTGTTTCTGTTCCCACTGCCGACACCCATACCTGCTCTTCACCATGAAGTACGCCTCTTAGTTATGAGAGCATTACCTGGTTGGCCAAGTCACAGAGCCTGGAGACAAAGGAGACTCCTTTGTCCTTCGCTTCTCCCAACACCCTAAGCACACACTAAGTTGGGCAGCTTCTACACCCTCATTTTTTTCTAATTCCACAGGCCAGGAGCATCAGCAGCCCTTGGGAACGTGTCAGAAATGAAATTCCCAAGCCACACCTCAGAATGACTGACTCAGAAACCATGAAGGGAAAGCCTGGCCATCTGTGTTTCCACCAGGCCTCCAGGTGATTCTGAAGCAGGCGGCCAGAGGCCACCCTCTCCCTCCCAGCTGCTCCTGTTTCAGTTCATTCAGAGCTTCCACAGCTTTCGCCTGGACTAATAAGACGACTCTTAAGTGGTCCCCCTGCCTTCAGTCTCTTTCATGCTGCAACATTGTGGCCTTTCTAGAGTATTTTGGATTGTGTCATTTCTATGCTTAAAATCATTAAGGAGTCAGCACTGTGATGGTTAACTTATGTGTGCACTTGGCTACATTACAGTGTCCAGTTGTTTGGTCAAGCAAGCACTAGCCTGACTGTTCCTGTAAGGTTGTTTCATAGATGGGTTTGCTTCTATACTCAGCTGATTGCATCTACAATCAGCGAAGGAGATTGCCCTCTGCATGTGGGCAGTCCCCTCAGCCAACCAGCTGGGGGTCTTCAAAGCTAGAAGTGAGGCTTTCTGCCTCTACTTCAGCCAGCCAGCCTCTCCTCGGGGAATTCAACGTCGCCTTTATTATTTCCAGCTTGTGGCCTGCCCTGTGGAATTTGGACTTGCCAGCTTCCGTGGTCTTGTGAGTCAATTTATATAATAAATCTCTTAATATTCATTTATATACTATATATGCATAGATTCCTGTCAGTTCTGTTTTTCTGGGGAACTCTGATATACCTACCCTTTAAGAACAAAATTACTCTCCTTTGTCTGAAACTATAAGCTCTTTCTACTCTTGCCCCATTTTAACTTTCCAATATCAAGTTCAAAAACTTCTCCCCACCCAATTTACCCCTTCTCCTATCTAAGTGCCACAAGAACCTGCTCAGAATCCACCATTCTTATTTTATAGGCGCTCGTGTCTTGAGCACCTTGCTCCTGCCACCTGGAAAGCCCCTCCTCCTTTTCTCCCCATGGAGACAATCCCACAATGGCATTCTTCTAGTGCTAGCTCAAGCGTCAACTCCTTAGTGAAGCCTCCCTAGCCCTTTCCAGTATCCTCACACCATGGAAATCCAAACCAGACATTTATTCCTTCGTGCTATAAATGGTTTTCAGCCCCTTCTGCTAGACTTGAGATCCTTGAGATTAGGCAATGTTCCTTATTCGTCTTTTCGGTCCTAATACCTCCCCGTGACCTGGTGTCTGGATAAGCTACTTTGCTGTGCTCTGAGAAGGATAACCCTTGGCGGGTTGGAGTAGTTTTCTAAGGCTCAACAGGAGAAGGGTTTGAACGAGACTGAAGGTATGTGGGCTTCACCCAGCTTAACCAGTCAACCCTAACTCCCTGATGGCTCATGAGGGTCAGGGGAGAGCGGGAACAGAGCACGAGGACAAGGAGGACAGTGGCTGGTGGGCCTTAATTGAAAAGGAAAGGATGATGACCACCTGGTTCCGGTCTCAACCCAGAGTCAAGGTAGCAAAGGGAGGCCAGGGCAGGGATGCGACCTTGCATTTGGGCAGTTACCTCCAGGGAGGCCGGGGCAAGGATGCAACTAGCGTCTAAGCCCATCCTCGGGCCGTCACCTCCAGGCTTTATGGGGTTCCAGAATCAGAGTTCTCTTACTCTACATCACTGGTTATCAGAAAGCCCTAAGGCAGCCCTGGCGTTTGGTAAAAACAATCCAAGTGTCCATTTTGGCCTTTGTTTTTCCTGGCGATTGTGTTCAAATTTCATGTACCTTATAGTGGCATCAGAATACATTATGTTGTCTCTCTCCTGTCTTCGAAGTCAAAACTTTGGATTCCCAGTTTTTGAGAAAGGCCAGTCCTCTCCTAGGAGGCTGTGTCCAGTGACGTCATCCGCTAACAGCAGAGCCAGAGAACGAGGACAAGCTGACAAGACTAGCACTGACCAACGGGACTCATTTTTGAACTCTTTTCAAAGTACAAACACTCCTATTTCATTTTCTAAGGCTCTCAATAACTTATAGACAACTTAATTGCCTGTACTTGGAATAGGGAATTCCTAAAATGCTGAGTATAATATTTGGATTGAAAGAAAAAGACACTGTAATAGAGGCCGTCGTTCAAGTAAATAGAGACAGGTTCATGTATTTCAAACCTTGGATAAAATATAAAGAAGATCATTGAGCTGTAATTTGAAAGAATTCCACTGAAAGACTCAGAAAACAACCCACATGATAATGACACAATTATAATATTCACTGGACAATTGTTTGCTAAGAAGCATTTATTTTATATCATTTTTAACAAGACTGGACTGTCAAACTGTTTAACATTCCAGTGGAAAAATTTGGATTATCACAAATGTGTTTACTCTTTCATCCTTCCATGTATATTGGATTACTCATAGAGGACAGTGGAAGGAATCTGAAAAATGCTAGTTTAAGCAGCAACTAAGCCTGCCTTTCAGAAATATTATAGACTGTGTAAATAAATGTGACTTTTGGACACATATTAACATAGTTGCAATATCACTGGTGAGATGTAAGTTGCAAAGAAATGAAAGAATTCCACCACTATCTGCAGAGGTGATCCTAGTTAGATAGCTCTGCCCATGCTACGACCAGGCCGATCTTGCATTGCTAAACACCACTGCTAAAGCCAGAAGCCATGTGTCATGACCCACGTGCTAACGTTTGCCCTTTTAAAGTAATTCCCAAACCAAGGAATCACCACCTGTGACACCCTACATCACTCACGGCCTGTCATGTTTAGAACAAGACTGAACTCTTTCTCGATGGTAAGTTCATTGTGGATTAGTCATTCTAATTCTCCATGGCCATCATGTTCACTGGGTCTCAGGGCAGCCGCTCTCCGCTCTCCGCCCTCCGCCCTCCGCCCTCCGCTGCGTCAGGACCACCTGGAAGGCTGAAGCAGCAGCCTGCAGCCCACGGCCCTGGCCTCCGATCCAGTGCAGCTGGGGTGGGGCTGGAGCGTCTGCATCTCTAACAAGGTCCAGGTGATGGCGACACTGTTTTTCTTGAGAACCATGCAATGAGGGAACCGGGGATAAAGGACAACTTGTTGCCGCACCTGCTCTCCAGTTCACTGGACTCGCCCAGGACAACTAACAAGGAGGTGATGATGGACAACGACCATTCCAAAGAACAGACAGTGTCCGCAACCGCAAGCAAGAAAGCCTCATCCACCTGCCCCATGGGAGCTGAGCCCCTCTCAATCAGAGGCAGAGTGGGCATCACCATCCCCAAATCCTCAGGACTGGAGAATGAACAATGGACTAAAGTAGACGGATTATTATTCTATTATAGACTTATTACTAGTCTAGCAATGGGAGAACTCTTCATCGATATAAAGGCAGTGGCCACCAGAGGTTCTGAGGGGAGGGAGAGGGAAGAATGAGGGTAATATGGGGGCATTTTTGGGACATTGGAGTTGTCCTGCATGACATTGCAGTGATGGATACAGGCTGTTGTGTATTTTGTCATAACCTACGAAACTGTGCAGGGCAGAGTGTAAACTATAATGTAAACTGTAGTCCATGGTTAGTACAAGGCTTCAGTGTGTGTTCGTCAATTATAACAAATGTACCGCACTGATGAGGGATGTTGATGAGGGAAAGTGTGCGAGGGGGGAGGGAGCAGGGCATAGGGGAATCCCTTATTTTTTTAATGTAATATTTATGCAATCCAAAGCTTCCTTTAAAAATGAAAAAAAAATTAATTAAAAAAAGGCAATTTGTGGAAATAGTCTTTAGGTGTGGGCCAGACTGGTCCTGGTGCCGAACGAGAAGGCTACGTTTTCCCTAACTTTCGGCCCCACTTCCCTGACGCGGCAGAACCCCTGCGTCTTACGCTCCCCGTCTCTCTTGCCCACCACCCGTTCTCGAAGGTACTAGCAGATCTTGCTGTGCTAATTTACCCTAAAACGTAAATGAATCATAACAGTTATTTCTTACAGGAGCCTTTGCATTTTTAATATGGATCAAAATTTTATGCCAAATAAATGAAATTCAAACAGTGAAAGGACAGTGAATTTAAACGGGAAAGGCTTTGTCAGCAGCCCTCCCCTGCTGCCCTGAGCTCTTCCATGGGAAGCATTTCTTATCCCTAAGAGAGGCCCCAACAGGAGCGTGCGCTCGGATAACCCCAGCCGCCCCACGTCCGGCCTCCAAATACCCCCTTAGGATGTCTTGCAAGGACCTTCCCAGAGAGACTGAACCCAAATCAGGTCACTTACCAGGAGGACGCTTGGCCGTAGTAGAGGGACCATCGCCTCAGCCTGGCACGGCCACGCCAGCAGTGCCCTGCACATCCCGCAGCCTGGGCCATCGACGGAGCCTCGGGGCCCACATCCCGCCTTACTGCCCGGCTGCTGACACAGATGCCATACGGTGGGGTGGCTTAGCCACAGGAATTTATTGGCTCCGGGTTTCAGAGGCTGGAAGGCGTGCTCTGGCCCGTCTCTTCTGGCCGGCCCTGGGCTCCTCGGCTTTACCGTCACGTGGTGCATGGAGCAGGCCTCTCTCCTCTTGCTGGCTCTGCTGGCCTCAGCTTCTGGAGGCTCTCGTGGCTTCTTTCCCTTATGTCCAGTTTCCTTTGCGCATAAGGACTTCGGCCATGCTGGAGTAAGGTCCAGCCGCCTCCCCCAATAATCCTCAAAGGCCCTGTTTACAGTGGGTCCACATCACAGGACCAGCGGTGTGGCCTGAGCATGTCCTTTTGTGGGGTGTGATTCACACCCCAGCATCCCCACATCCATCATGCAGCGCCGGCTTCCTAACCCGTCGCTTTCTCTCAGTTCTTACTGCCCTCCCATTAAGCGCTCATCGTCTCTCACTTGAACTAAGGCAGTGGTTTCCCGACCCTATTCTCTACCAGAGCCTCCATCTTTTCTCCTCTACCCTTTTCATGATGCCATTATTTGATTTATAAGTCACATTTTTTCATGATACTTTCTTGTCCAAGTCCTTCTCCTACAGGTAAAGTTTAAACTCTCAGCAAGAGTTTCCAGGCCTTTATATGCCACTGCCTACCTGGAGGCCTCATCAGCCAGCCCTCTCCTCCCACTTTAAAGACAATACTGAACTCAAATTCTCTGAGCAAATTCTATTCTCAGGATCAGCTACATAATTTGTGGGGCCCAGTGAGACATAAAAATCCAGGACCCTTTGTTCAAAAACTTTTAAAGGATTTCACGCGAGTTATCAGCAGAGCATGCCACCAGGGGCAGAGGCTTCTCAGAAGGGGCCTCGGGGGCAGCTCGCTTGCCCTTGAAGTGTCCTTGCCAGTTCATCACAGACATAATCCACATGCACCCTTGGTGCTTGTCTTGGGGCACCACGAAGAAACCAGTCACACTCTTACATTTCCTTTGGCTCTGAATTTGTTGACCTTCAAATGCAGGCATGCACCTGAGTTTCTCCATGCATTGGTTCGTTTCTAGGCAGTCTCTTGCATGGCTAGAGAAGGCAGCATATTTCCTTGACCGGGGACCATTCACCCCCCTTGCGCCGCTGTCATAGTCTCTCCCTCTTTGGTAAACTTGCAACATGTTCCTCCCACCGGAGGTGCCACTTGCCCGTTTCTTGTCTGATGAGCTCCCGTGCAACCTCCGAGGCTCAGCTCAGACTCTGCCTCTGCTCTGAGGCCTCTCCTGACCCTCCAGAGGAGACATAGCACCTGGTACACCCCTGCAATCTGGTGATTATCTTGTTGAATACTAACTTGTGTGCACGAACTTTCTAGTTGCTGGACTCTAAGCTCTTTGTGAGCCTTGGTATCACCTGCACGTCTGCAGTACCTGGCTCAACACCTGGCCAGAAGAAGGGACTCAAAAATGCTTGTTAGAGGACAAATGGTCATGCACATGAACATTGTTCACTAACCTAAAAGTGGTTGCTCGGAAGACAGATATCTCTAACACAGGAGTAGCTTCAATGTGACTCAGTCTTCTGGAATTACTAGGTGGGGTTGCAAATTTACTTCAAGTTTCCACAAAGGGAGGAAACCGGGGCAAGAGCTGAGCTCCTTGGTCTCTCCAGCCTGCTCTAAGTGGGTGTGAGCTCCAGAGGAGCTCTCCAGCTCACTCACTGGAGGAATCTCACGCCCGGGACTGCTTGAGAGAACTCTCAGGAATGCCCGTCCCAGACTGCTTTCATCTGGGAAGTTTATTTATGGAAACACCAGATCGCTTGAGGTCTGCAGCCAGTCCCCCAGGGCCGGTGATCTGGGCTGGGCTGGCTCGGCTCCTTGCACCCCCTCCTCCGTGGTGGCTTGTCCAGGGTGGGTGGGCAGGGACCTTACAGGCTGAAATTCAAGCCAACCGTCTGTTTTTGGCAAATGTCTGATTTACCTATGAATTTCATGGCTTATCTATGATTTTACGTGCCTGCGCTGTCTTCATCCTTAGCTGACACATGCAGTTGAGTGTTACCAGGATCTTATTGACTTAGGTATATATTCTGGGCATACTTGGAGAATTCGGGAAGTGCTTTTTAAAAATTTCTTTTTCCTTTTTTTTTGTCAGCTCTGAAACACCAGTTGGTGTGTACTGTGTCTTTGCAGGCAGTGGAGGGGTTTCTCCTGGCCCCACCAGGCTGCGGGAAGGGTGTGGAGATACAGTCACTGACTTTCGACTCCTCCGTCTCCCTCCCCTTACCATTGCTTCCTTTTCCTCAGCGCATCCCCACCCCCGAGGATTTAATCACTCATGAGGTGGGACGCAGGCGGCCAGGCCCAGAAATCCATTTCCAAAGGAAAGAAATTCCTCAGCGGCTTCTATCCATCATCAGCAGGTGCTAACGCCTCAGTCCCCATTTGAGACAGAGGTATTTTCCCAGCTGCTCTGGAAGCAAATCCCGGGCTTTATAAACCACGTGACTAGTTGTGAGAGTTGCAGGAAGCACATGAGAATGCCTGGACTGAACCAGAAACTTAGCTCAACAGCAAGGCAGCTTTACCCTCCCGTTAGATGCCAAAGGCTCCGTCTTCCTTTTAGCCTGCATGGGTGGATTTCTTACTCGTTCCTTGACGTCGAGCTTCGTGGGCTGTACATTCTCAAGTTAGAGCCCTGTCTGCTTGTGCAAGTCATTTAGGAGCCTTCCAAGGCGCCTTCCTAGACTTGGAGCCTCGGTCCTGTGGTGGTGAGGGCAGCGTGATACCTAAATCCCCTCTGCCTTGCCATGCCAGGGCTTGTATCATCTTTGCCTAAACCCTCCCAGAGGTGAGGAGTTAACTGCTGCCCCAGATCACCCACTTCAGTCACCCACTTAATCCTTGAGCAGCTTTATTAGAATTGTCAGCTTGGGTCACTCTGCCCTTCCAGAGTTAAATGAATTGGTTTCGTTTCTCATTCTGCCAGGCTTTGGCGAGGGGCTGGGAGGCTGTCTACAAGCGGCCTGGCTACCTGTGGCTACAGGCAGTCCACTCTGTTTATGGACCGTTTGTCTCTCGGTTCTGTGCACCCTGCTGGTGCACATCGGATGCTCCACGTCCTCCTCTTTGGACATTCTCCTTGAGCCTGTCTCCAACACAAGGCCGTGTGAGTGTGAGGGGGGTGGACACACTCAACTGGAGAAACTGGGTCAACTGCCGGAGTTTACGTATATAGCAACCAGTCAGGTTATTAGTAAACGCCAGAAATTCCTACTCCTTGAAGCTTTTCAAGCAGCCCAGCACCAGGAGCTTCTCTCCCTGGCCACTTTTCTCTGTCCCCTATTTCCTGTTAATTCCTCCCCTCTTCTAATTTCTTGCTTCTATCCAAAATCCAGGTAACCCCTTGTATAGAGCAATTTGGTTTTGGCTTTGTCTTCTAGACCTTGGCCATATGCCCCATATCGAGGGCACTTTATCGGTGTGTTCCCCAAGACAGTCTCTCCTCGGAAGGACTTACTGCCAGCTGTTAGTAGCTCCCACAGGAAGAGGTAAAGCCCAAGTCTGTCTCCTGTAGCTTCTCTCCAGTTCGTTAAACTCTGCCCTCTCTTGGCTGGCTCTTAGAGTCATCGGTGTGGATGGGATGAGCACAGGCTTTGGCATCAGACTGAGAGTGAACCCAGGTCTACGTCTCACGAGCTGTGTAACACCAAGCATGCCCCTTTGAGATTGTTTTCCTTGGCTGTGAAATGGTCATCACAGCCACCTCAAAGGTTGACGTGAGAATGGGATTAGGGAATACACAGTGTCTGGAACATAAAACACGCTCAAGTTTTGATTCCCGTCTCTTCTTCCCACCCATCCCCCAAATTAGCACAGGTGTGCATGAATCTTCTCCATCTTGATTGGATCCCAGTTTGCGCTGACCTCAGGCCCACACCTACTTAATATCTTGGCTCTCCTGGGCACTGGCTCTGGTCCTGCTATTATTTTTTCTAGCCTTGGTGTTCGTTACTCAGCCTTTCCCATTCTATGGTCCAGATGTATTGAATTACTTAGTGTTCCCAAACTCATTTTAATCTCTGCAGTCTTGAAAGACCCATGCAGCAAGGTAGAGAATAGTAACTTCTACTCGGTCTCGCTTACAGAAGGATTACCCTTTCTTTTGGGAAGCCTTCCTGGATTTCCCCGAGACTGAATTGAAGGCCACTTCTGACAGGAACATGAGCACACCGAAAGCACGGGTTTGAAATCCCTTGTTATTGGGCCAGTCCATAGACTTTCAGCTCCCTGAGGCAGGGCAGACTCTTCGTCAGTGTTTTATCCCGAGGCCTTGGCATGGAGTAACCCTCTGCGAAGGTCTGTAGGTGAATATATTTGCTTCCATCCTGGGAGAGCTCACAGTCCTTCCATGATAGGCTATCGGCTTTACCCGTCATCCTCCAGAAACCGCCTTCGGTCCCGCGGCTGCCGCTGCCGTCCACCACAAGCACACGGCTGTGGGAATACTTCTCCGAGCGACAGAGGACTGCTGAAAAAGGAGAAAATGTGAGAGCTAGCTTCCCTTTAACCTCATCCAGAGCACAGCATTCTTTGGGGTGCGGGAAGAGGTGGGTGACTCCAGCGGCAATCTGGGGCCCGGAGGCGGACTGGCGTGAAGGTGCAGACGTGTCTAGCAGCCTCACTTAGGAAACAGCCTGGCTGACAGAAAGGCCCAGGCACCTGAGGCTTCGAGGAGGCCGAGGCTTGCCCTCAGGATGCAGAGTGCGCGTCAGCCCGGAGCTGAAAGGGCCGCTCTGGCCTCAGGCCCAGGCTCCTCAGCCCTAGCCAGCATCCTCGGCCCTCGGCTTCCAGCTCTCACCTTGACGTGCTGGGAAGCCAGCGGGAAGGGGACGGCCCAGCCTTCCCGCCCAGGGCACGGGCCGCAAGCCGTCAGCCTACCCGCTCATGTCCCAGCGCTGCGTCACGGGCCACGCCAGCCCGTGGGCCACGCTGGAAAAGGCCACCTTGGGCTGGGACGCCAGGCACGCAGCTAGCACTGGGGCTTCTCGGCCTACCGAGGCAGGGGTGCTTGTGCAGGGAGCGACAGCGGGCACGCACGCCGAGGGGCCCTCCTGATCCCCCGCTACGGTGGCAGCCAAGTCCTCGCTGTCAGCCCTCACCACCCACCCCTCTAATAAGCAGAAACTTCAGCCAGTCACTTTGACCCTCTTGACAAAGAGACAAAAGAAACGCGTGTCCTCCTCACCCAGGCTCACGCCGTGTGTCGGACTGAGCTGATGAACCGGGCCTTGCAGGTAAAGTGAGTCCCACTGTGCTGGCCCCCCGGCCCTGCTCGGGCTGTGGTCCCGAAGGGGTCAGCTGTGGGCTCAGGCTTGCCGGGGTCTGTGCTCAGACCCCGCTCACTTCTGCACCCCCTCCACGAAGCCCAGAAGCGCCCCTCATTTCTGGGTCCTGAGCTCTCACCGCGTGCCTGAGTGTGCCAAGCCCTCTTAGCAGAGCGTCGCCTGCCCGAGTGGCACGTGGCTCCCCCCCACCCCAGGCACCAGCTCGGGCCTCTCTGCACACGGATGTGCCGCCAGCACATCCCGTCCAGCGCCTCCATCTGGCCGCGTCAACCCAGAGCGAGACCCAGTCCTCCCCCTGTGCGCGGATTTGGTTTTTGTTTTTTTGTTTGTTTTGTTCTTTTCTTGTTCTGTGACATGTATTTTTGATTTTTTGCTCTCCAGTTGTCTGCTTCAGCTTTTTTCCCTTCTCCACTGATCCTCTGTCGAGGTCCTAACACACCTCCAGGGCCCGCGTGCTAGGCGTCACACAGGAGAGCGCCCCACGCCGCCTCGCCTGCCCAGCGCGCCCTCCCCGTTTACACCTGTGCCTCGGGCAGGGCTTTATTTTTCCTGCATGTTCCAGAGGAAGGAAAGAGAGAGGCGATGACCAGAAGGTGAAAAGCAGGAGCTGTGCCCGCACGTGGGAGGAGGCTGGCGACGCGTGCACAAGAGTGGCCCAAACACAAGATCACAGTCTAGAAAGTTCCCGCCATGCTGGGAAGGAGGAGGGTGGGAGCTGGCGGCACAGCTCACAGGGCAGGGCGCCCGGGGAAGGCTGTGCCCACAGAGCAAGGAAGCACGACTTTGCCATCTGCAAACCGGCTCTAACCAAGACCTCGTCCCAACGCCTGGAAGCTTCCCAGTTGCCTTGTGGCGTGGTCTCCAGCAGGTGTGACAGGAGTGACATTTTATAGGAAGTTCTTGGCTTTCTCTGCCAAATGCTTCCATCAGGAGCTCACATGGCATCGCCGACAGATGAAACGGACATAGCTGACCTGCTTGGGTCATTATGTCACAGAGAGTTAGAGCTTGAAGGCATCTCAGTGCTCACCCAAGCACCATGCGTTATGGATGACAGAGCGATGCCCAGCTTAGGTGACGCCGTTAGGCAACGGCAGAGCCAGGGCCAAAACCTCCGTGTGGCAGTGAGACCAGCAGCAGAGAGACTGAGACCTAAACCACCTGGGAGAGAGGGGGACCCTGCGGTAACCGGGTGCACGGAGAGCAGGACTCAGTGCCACTCCCCTGCCTGCCTGCAGACCGCCAGGGACTTCTGCCTGCAGCAGCGCAGGGGGCCCCGAGCCTGCACCTGCCGAGGGAGCGGCCCCGGGAGCCTGCCCAGGCCCTCCCTGCCGCCTCCCGCAAGTCACCCAGCCGCGCTGCGGCCCCTCAGTGTGCCCTCTGCAAGGTGAGAGCTTGGGCTGCGTCTTTTCCAGCTCTGAAGTTCTGCTTTCCAGGGACCAGGCTCTAAACCCAGAGCCGCAGCTGGCACCCCGACGGGGTGCGGGTGCCCTTGGCAGCGTCGCAGCTGCGGGCAGGGTCTTACTGCTTCTGGCATCTAGTTGGGGAGCAGATGATGCTCCACGTCCTGCAGCTCACAGAGCCGTCCGCCCTTCACCAAGTTGTCAGGCCCCAAATGTCAATAGTTCGACGCTGAAAACCCCCGACTAAAAGGACAATATAATGATGGACTCATTTCAGCCAACTACTGTCATGTTGCCAGAGTTTCTGATTTTATAAGAGAGTCTGGATACTTGGTTTTGTGAAATATCCCGTATTTAAAATCTAGCAACCTGCCAGTGTTTTTAGAAAATACTGTGGGGGCCAAATAAAACAGGGCTGCAGGACAGGCCCTGTCTGCAGGCTGTCGGGGGGCTGTGCCTTTAGCTGCACGCGGTCCCCGTGGTGCTGCAACTGAGCTGGAAGCCGCTGCCCTCGCCTGCGCCTGGTCATCGGGCTGGAGCTAAGCAGGCCAAGGTTAGCCACGGGTGCGGTGTGACGGAGCGCGCCCAGGGAGGGTCAGGCCGTCCCTGCTCTGTCTGTGAGACCACCGAGTGGGCACTCAGAACCAGAGTCGGGAGCCCCCCCCGAGCCCCCGGCCACGTAGCCCATGAGCCGGGCGTCTCCACTCTCCCGCCCGGGGTCTGAGGACAGCGAGGTGACGGAAGGAGGGCAGATGTCACCGCGACGCGCTCTCCAGCTGCGCTCCACGGGCACAGGGGCCTCCAGACGTGCTCCGAGGAGTGAACGAGGGTCCAGCCTGCTCCCCAGGCGCCAGGTCGGCCTGGGCGGTCCCCTGTCCCTGCTGGACACAGGGCTGTGGGCTCGAGACCCTGTGCGGAGGGCGTTCGCCATGAACGCCAGGGTCCTTACAAAGCCATCGGGACAGGCAGGGACGCCCCCGCCCTTGCCGTCGAGGCTGGCCGCGCCCCACAAGGCCCACAGCCCGCCTTCTGGGATCGCCCCGCGCCTGCCGTGCTTCTCTCCTCTGACTCCTTCCTGCTCGCCTGCACCGCTTGTCGCTGACCCCCCTCCTGCCGCGCCGTCCCCTCTGCTCGTCTGGGGACTCGTCTCATGCAGGAGGGAGGAGACCGCCGCGGGGCTGGGTGGGGTCCCTGCAGGGCCCAGCGCAGCGGGCTGGCTGTCCCCCACCACCACGTGCTCTGGAGCTGGTGCCGCCACCCCCCCCAGGCTTTAGGGTCCCCCAGTTCGTCTTCGCCAGGTGTGCTCTCTTTGTGGCTATGGGGGGGGGGGGCTGGCTTTTGTATCAAAATTCAGAGTTTCCCCTTAAATATCCTGCTTTTTAGTGCCCGAATTCCTCAAGCCACCACGAACATCGCCCCCAGGTCTGCTGTCTGCGATGGGCGAAAGAGAACGTGCTGACGGGCAGCCACAGGTGCCCGGCCGCCCCAGCACCTGGACATGTTTTCAGTGGAGTGATAGCGTCCGTTACTCACAGGACGTCATTGTAAACACATATGGCAGCGGAACCTTCGCTGGGCTTCCTGGGAAGCGTGGACCACCCTTCCTTGAAGCTCAGCGGAGGGCTTGCCTCTCATCCGACTTTCCAGCCACTGCTTTCCATCTCCTGTCTTCCTTACGGCTGCACCACTTGTTGTGTCTGTAGTCCATGTCTTATTTTTTGTCTGACTGCAAGGTCTTTGAAGTTTTACGCACTTTCTCCTTCTACCTACTATAAATTATCAACCTTGCAAAACAATTGCCAACACTGCTTCCATTCTTTTCCTCCCCACTGTATAGTCCAGTGTCCTAAAATTCCTAGCCACCCAATAGGTGTCCATACTCGTTGGAGTCTATGAAGCCCGGAGCCTAATAAAGAGTATCCTGCTTCCCTGGTAGCTACGAACGCTTGGAAAAATACAGGCATAGCAGAGAGCGAGGCTGCGCTGCTAAAGCTTCCGTTGAAAGACATAGCTTAGGGGGGACGGATGTGGCTCAAATGGTTGTGCGTCTGTCTCCCATATGGAGGGACCTGGGTTCAATCCCCAGGACCTCCTGGTAAGAAAAAAAAAAAAAGAAAGACATAGCTTAGGGCGAGAGGCAGCCACGTCCCGCAGGGCTAGCTCCAGAGCTGGTAGTGCCGAGATGCCTGGCGGCACACGTGGAGGGAGAAGCCTAACATCTACTAAAGGGGATAGTGACAGCCGTGACTTTTCAAGTCTCTGTCAGGTCTGAACACCCCTCCTTCAAATCTTGCCCACATCCCAGCACAATCTTCTGCTATTACCAGAGAAGAATGATTTTATCACGATCTCTAAAGATGAGCTCAGTGATGCTTCATAACTTACTAAGTGGGCCAAACAGCTTCTTCTGTGTCTGTAATAAGTAGACCCGTTTACAATCCCCCCTCACCTCTCCAGACCCTGGGGAAGACAAGGGGCAGGGGGAAGCTGAGCTGTGAAGCCTGCCCACCCCACGGGACGGCAGCTAAGAGCACAACTAGGCCCAGCAAGAAAGGATTTGAAAGCTCTGCTCAGGAATGTTCCAGCTATGGGAGCAGTCACGGCAACTCATGGGTTAGTACATTATTTTCAAATACTCAAGAGCAAGCTTAATGTGCTCCCAAGTGTGACAGAGTTGGACTCAGATGTGACGTCTCTACACACAGCTCATCTGTCCCTTCTATTTGAACCCATGCTTGGTGCTGGAGCTGGTGGGTATACGTCCAAGAGTCTAAAATCTTTGGGCTGTCCATGTGCCAGCTGGGCCCTGAATCTAAATGGCATTGCAACACCTACTCTCCAGTTCATTGGACTCACCAATGACAGCTAACAAGGAGATGATGATGGACAACGACCATCACAAGGAACCGAGAGAATCTACAACTGCAAGCAAGAAAGTCCCATCCATCTGCCCCATGGGACTGAAGCCCCCTCTCAATTAGAGGTGGAGTGGGCATCACCATCCCAGAGTCCTTAGGACTGGTGAATGAAATAAGGACTAGAGTGGACTCACTGGTATTCTACCATAGACTTATTGTGATTCTAGCAATAGAAGAAATTATATCATGGATATGGAGACAGCGGCCACTGGAGGGAAAAAGAGGTGTAATACAGGGCATTTTCAGGACTTGGAATTGTCCTGGATGACATTGCAATGACAGGTACAGGCCATTATATATCCTGCCATAACCTACAGAATTGAGTGGGAAAGAGTGTAAACTACAGTGTAAACCACAATCCATGCTCAGTGGCAATGCTGCAAAATGTGTTCATCAGTTGCAATGAATGTACCACGCTAATGAAAGAAGTTGTAAATGTGGGGAAAAGTGGGAGGTGTGGGGAGTGGGGCATATGGGAACCCCTTACATTTTTTATGTAGCATTTTATGTAATCTAAGTATCTTTTAAAAATAAATAAAAAATACATTTAAAAATGTGAAAAAAAACGAGAGAAAGCTTAGACTTGGGGAAACGTAAAGCTGGGAGGATGAGTCCTCAGTGGTAACTCTGTGGGTAATGAGTGAAGTTGCCCGAAAGCAGAAGACTCAAAGGTGGGAGGAATGGGGAAGGGCCTTCTAGCTTGGAAAGGAAAGTAGAATCGGAGGTTAGAAACAAAGTTTGGTGCTGGGGGGTGGCTGCAGGGCCCTGCCGGTGAAGACAACCTTTGGAATGTTTTTTCTTTGGACTATGGAAATATTAAGTGGATGACCAACTTTCCCCACAGCGTATCACAATTCTTTTGGTTTCCCCTAGTGCTTGAGAAAAGCCAGATGTGCCTCTCTAAGCCTGAGGTGGTAGCACAGAGAGAACGGGCAGAACTAATGCCGTGTTCAGCCACTGCTCCCTTAGCATCTCCTGCTCTGCAGAGGCGCTGGCAGAGCTGGCAGCCCCATACCAAGGAGGAGAGAGGAGAGAGGAGAGAGGAGAGCTATACAGCTCAGAGGAGCAGCCATCAGTGCCCACTCAAACAAACGTGAACTAAGTCATCTCTTTTCTTTCCTTAATGTGTCATAGGGATTTGATTCTTAATGAGAGACACCTGACCCTTGGATTATTTATGGAAAAGGGACCATTCCATTGCATCTGCATATTTTCATAAGCAAACAGAGCTCCCAACCATCCAGCCACGTCAGGGGCACTCAGTGGTTCTCTAATCAAAGCACTGCAGAACTGCTTTCTTTTCCTCATTTCGGTTTGAATGAACAACTTACGGAGTTGCACAACATGCTGATGACACATGGAAATCAGAATTATGACTTTTATGTAGACCACATTGTTTTTTGCCTGTAAATTGCCTCCAAATGTCTTGGAAAAGAATATTGCTTTGTAGTGCTTTCAACCAAGAGGAGCTACCTGAAAGCATTTACACTTACTACTCTGTAGAGTCTCTTTAAGTCACCTCCGTCCTGCCATTCAGATGGACGACAGTAGTTAAATGCTGCTTAACGGAAAATCCCACAGGAGTGCCAGAGTGAAGAACCCTTAGGCTGAAAAAGTCAAGGAAGAAAATACAAAAATCAACAGACCGGGAGAATTCTAGAACACCCTGAAAGTAACTGTAATTAAAACAAGGCACTTTGTAATTATTCCGAAGGGAAGGGAAAAAGCTACAAAAGGCATAAAAATACTGATGTGGTTACCGAAGCTCTTGCTACATGAGTTCAAATAGACTTGGACAGATAAATCCCTAGATGGACTGGAAACTAGCTGGAAAGCTTTAGACAAAAGAAAATGCGGTGTAACTAGGTGGAGAAAGCAGTGGATTTGGAGTCATCGGAGCTCTGCTGCTCCTGCCACTGAGCGACCTTCAGCCATCACGGAGCTTCTCTGTGACTCAAACTTTGAAACTGCAAAACAGTATTCAGCTGCTTAACCTTGGGTTCAGGAAGCATGTGAAGGTCATTTTCTGTTTTCCTTCACGCCTCTCAACTTCCCACCATTTCTTTTCTCTCCACAGTGAGAGGCAACGCTCCCCTCCTCACCACTTCTTCACCACCACCTGCTTCGTTTTCATTTTTAGATTTAAATTCTTCCTTACCATCAGCCTTCTAATCAAACATTTAACATATTTCCTAAAGCCAGCATTCAATGCCATTTCAAAATAAACGGATTAAATTTATGTTGCATGTTTCTTCAAAGTACACTTCAAATCATGGAAAACATACTGTTTCATTACCCCTTTTCTGTTATCTTTCTATCCCCTTGGTTACTACTGTTTGCTAAACTTGATTTACCATTCAGATTCTTGAAATAGGTATTAACAGGGTTTATAGGGGCATTATTTATTTATTTTATTTTTTTATTTTTTTATTTTTTTTTATTTTTAGGGGCATTCTTTTGATAGAGTCACTGTCATTTCTCTGGTTTAGAGATACTGCGGGATTGTTTGGAATAATGTTTATACTTATGTCCCAAAGAAGATAACTTTAATGCATCCCAGAGTCAGCTGGAGTGTAAGTTACAAAGGAACATTTCTGAAGCCTTCTTCCGGAGATTCTGACTCACAAAGCTTAGCTAGGGGACCAGGAGTCTGCATTTGCAAGCATCCCAGGTGATTCAGATGCAGGCGGCCCACAGATTATGCTTCAAGAAGCACTTAAAAATTGTTTAGGCCAGGCATATGGGTGATATTGCATATATAAGACTGTTTTTACAAAGTATAAATACAAATATACTGGAGAGAAGGAAAACGAATAGCAGCTATGTACAGCAGGCGAGGCACAGAGAGATTGAGAGTGATGAGTTTTGTTTCTTGTTTATTATTATTATTGGAATAATGAAAGTGATCTGGGGGAAGCGGCTGTGGCTCAATCAGTAGGGCTCCCGTTTACCATATGGGAGGCCCCGGGTTCGGTTCCCGGGGCCTCCTGGTGAAGGCAAGCCCGCCTGCACGGCGTGGTTAGCTGACCCAGCGAGCACAAACAGCAAGGGGGGGATAAATGAATAAATAAATAAAATCTTTAAAAAAAAAAAAAAAAAAAAAGAAAGTGATCTGGGAGTGATTGGGGTGATGAATGCCAAAACATGTGATTACACCGAATAATTGATTGTACTCTTTGGGTGGATTTATGCATTATTAATATGTACCAATAAAATTGAAAAAAATGCTTAAGAAAAATATGAATGTACAAAATAAATTGGAGAGATGGAAATGAAATAGCAGCTATGCATGGCAGGGGAAGCTCAGAGATTGAGAGGTGAATATTAAGGTGTACGGTTTTTGTTTGTTCACTTTTACTATTAATATTGGAATAATGAAAATACTCTTAATAATGATTGAATTAATGCACAACTATATGATTACACCAAATGCCACTGATTGTACACTTTGGGTAGACTTAATGCTTTATTAATATGTATCAATAAAACCGATCAAAAAAAGTATGCTTAAAAATTGTTTAGGCAATCCTAACAGTAATCTGGAGTATTGAATCCTGTGGTTTATAAAAGGGAATACTAGGGAAGATCCTTTCATAGAAAGTAAGTGTGATGAGATACAGAGAGCACGGAGGTGAGTTTGGATGGTCCTTTTTCCACTTCTTTCTATGGGAAAGTGAGTCTTCATTCCCTAGCACGTGACATGACTCCATCAGCCACCAGTGTCTGGGGATGGAATGAGGGCATCCGCGGTGTGCACGTGCTCACCCGCAGCACCGTGTCCTCAGCTCAGCCCGCTCCTGTGAGTGCGCCCATGTAAGTCAGACCTTCTGGGGAGGCCGCTTCAAGCAGGTGTGCGTGGCCCGGCCCAGGCAGGACGGGTCTTAAGCCCTGTGGTCGAGCCTGTCTCAGTGGAAGCCGGACAGGAGAGAGAAAGACACCGGAGGAAAGAAGCCGGCCACTGATGGGATCTGGAAGACAAGGCAGCGACCAGGGGAGGCCACCGTGTGCCGTGTCAGGGCACAGAAGAACCAAGGAACATCGGCGGCCAGCCCGGGAAAGCCAGTCTTTGGGGAGAAAGCATCACCCTGATGCTGCCTTGCTTTGGACATTGTCCAGGCCTCAAAATCATGAGCGAAAAAACTCTCATTGCTTAAGCCGAACGATTTCATGGCATTTGTGTGGGCAGCCCAGGAAACTAAAACATGTGGTAAGAGCAAAACCAGCAGAGCTGGGGAGGAAGAGCAGACTAGAAACAGTCATAACAATTACCTCTTCAGTACTAATAATTTCAATAACCTGCTTATTCAGTTAAAAGAAGAAAAGCTAAGCCCAGATTCTGTAAATTCCATTTCCGTAAATTAGCGTTTTCAGTCACATGAAACAGAAGGGGCATCTGTCAGCACCCGGTACATACCCAGCACAGGTGCAAGCCGAAGTGCAGCCACCAGCCAGCGTATGTGGTTGAAGGGCCAGTTATCTGGGCCATTAGCATCAACTCACCAAGATGTGCATTTGACTTAGCACAAAGCATGCTACTGGGTGTAAACACACCGTAATAGCAAAGAAAAGTAATTGCACCAATTCTTTTCAGAACACTCTGACCCACTCTGCAAAAGGTATAAAAGAAAAAGGGAATTATCCATTATAAACTGGTGGGAAGTGAATTATGTAATTTCCTATTACCTCAGAGCTATTTTTATTCTGTGTAAGATGGTATTAGGAAGACGACAATAATAGTGATTAAAAATTTATTCTGTTTGGAATTTAGGGAAAGATCAACTGAAGAATGTAGCACTTGGTATCTGTTACTCTCCTACCATCCCCTCAAAAAATAAATATATATGTACCTATATATACCCACGCACATATGCTCAGTGTGCATCACTGTTTAACGCACACAATGAGTGTGTGCCTGTGCGTATGCCCCATTTTCAGACTAAGAAATTTTTTAGTAAGAGCAAGTTAAGGAAAATTTCGCAACAGAATAGACCAGCACAACCCTCGGAAGTACTTCTACAGCAACCTGAAGGCAGAGAGTTGTGTCCTCCTAATCCTTGTACCCCAAGGATCCTGTGCAATACCTACGTACAGGGGACAATGAAAGCATAATCACTGCTGTTGAAGTTGATGTGACCTTCTTTGGAGAAACAAGAGCTAGGAAAATCTCAAAGGGGTTCTGAAGGAAGTGCCCATGTGGACCTGCTAGGTTTTCTCCTGAGTTTTGCTTATCTTGTCCAGTTACATTAAGACAGGTCAGGTTTTGCTGCAATAGGAGATGACCCCGAAATCTCAGCGGCTTAATGCCGAAGCTTGGCCTACTTCGTTTAAAGACAGTGGTGGACACAGGAGAGCCTCCAAGGCCCCTGTGCTTTAGGTGGCAACTCGGTGAGTTGGTCGTTCCATGCTGTGTCTGCACAATGTCCACACAAGACTCCTTCCATTAGCATGCGGGAGAGAAGGTAGCGTTGTGCTGCACGGCCTGGCAGTTGTGACTGAATGTTCTGGCTTGGACGTGATGCGTGTCACTTCTCACAGTCCGTTAGCCAGTACTAGAAGCATCGGTTCCCCTAACTGCCATGAAGTAGCGAACTCTAACACATTCTGTGTGCCAAAAGCTGAGGAGAAATGGATAGTAAGAGCAGAAGCTTCTGCCACACTAGTTTAGATGATTTCCAAGGAAATTCACAACAGGGTAATACACTACTTTTAAGGGAGGGGATATCAGAAAAAAATAAATTGCAGAAACATAATTATATTTACATAAATCAGATATAATTAACAGATCTTAGATGCCAATTATAAAAGGGTATTCTTTGAATACATTTTTAAAAACCTGATTAAATAATTTCAAAATTAAAGCTAACTTTAAAATCAATGTGAAGTTATCTTAAGCCTTTTAAATGCCATGTACCTAATATTTTCAAACAACCTATCTTGTCTTTGTCAATTTATAGCCGAATAGACAATTCCAAGTAGTAGAAACTATGGTGATGGCAGGCTCCATGGAAAGGTGATTCAAATGTATTGTTCTGAAGCAAACTTTCATTTTGTCACTACATATATGGCAGTCAATCGTTACCATTGGCAGTTGAACAAAAGCAATTTTCCCTTCCTTAGACCATATGCATTTTTCCTTAGGAATTTAGAAAAATACAGTACTATACTAATTAAAATTCATGCCAGGCCAGTGCAGTTTCTGGTCATGCCAACATCTCTATAAAAGGGTTGTCAGAACCACATTGATTTGGGCAGTTCTTTAGAAGAGCTTTACTCTGGCTTTTTGCAACACTGGGAACCCAGATGGATACAAGAATTGACCAATCCCAAACCTGACACAAAGAACTCAATTGTTAACACACTTTTCGTATTTAGTTTCCTCTTCAGTCACAGAGAGGTGACTAAACTTGCTGGTCCAGCCACTAGAATTGGCTAGAGATCCTTGAACAGGAAGGAAAAAATTGTATGAATTTATAAGAAACAGAAGCCAAGCTTAATTTTAACCTTTGGGTGAAATACAGTCTTTAATCATACGATTAATCTTCTTTTTTGGATGTCTAAAAATTAGTTTGAAATACCATGTCCTGTGGAGGAGCTCGAGCTGAAATACGCTGCTTCCCGGACGTGCTGGACTAGGTGAAGTCTGCGATTCCCCCCAGACCATGTTTGATATGAAAGGTTGAGTGCACAACTTTGTAATCTGCCAAGCCAGAAAAGGATTTAATAGTACATTCAGAACAGCGTTCAAATTGTCGAAAAAAATCAATAAAATAACATTGCAAATCACACCAAGTTGAACCATCTGGCAAAGGTAGCGTGACAAAGCCAGAAAAGAAAGCATATGGGTGTCATGTTATTTGCATGTTTCAGGACTTACACGCTGGGTGGCTCTTTACAAGACAGTTTCCACCCTTCCGCCTGCTTTAGGTTTGAGACGAGGCCAAATCCTCAGTCTGACTTCATATGACTGTGGTCTTGTTCAGAAGTATTTGTCACCACTCTTCGTGGCAGACAGGGATTCAGCACACTGGGGAGGAGGATAAAAGATCAGGGGGCAGTCTGTTGAAGGTAAACAAACTTGTGGACCTCAGGATCGTGAAGCATGGGGTGGGCGGGGAGGGCACGGCAACCTGGTGCACGCAGGTTCACGAATTTTAATGACTGAAGGAAAGAGCATATTAGAATTCTCAAAATATCTGCTGCCACCAAAAGAAAGCCCTGTGATGAAATGCTCTTACGCCTTCTCTCGGAAGATGTTTTATAGAATTCTAAGCCTCTTACTTAGAAACGAATGGGACAACTGCTTGAAGGATGACAGAGCATAACTGCACTTCAAATAAAGACATGGTTTAACAGAAAGGAAACCATCAATCAGAACAAATCAATCAATATAAAATAGTTTAAAGCTAAAAAAATTTTCATACTAAAATGTTAACAAATAATGAAAATGAAATTTGAAAGTTAACATAATATAACCAGCAACTCTTTGTTTTATGAAACATGAATTCTTTACTATGGAAACAGACATTGCTCTAGTTGCTTTAGGTGAATTAAACTTCACAGCAACCCCTGTTAACTGAGCTCCATTATTGTCTTCTTTGTAAAAGTGGGGAAACTGAGGCACTGGAGAGGTGAAATACAATCTGGCAGAGTTGAGACGTTGAACCAGACAGTCTGGCTGCAGCCTGAATAAACTGCAATAAGTTCTGAAAGGGAAGAGCACAAATCTTTGCTGAGTACAGTTTTGCAACAGGAACAGTTCACTCCTGTATTTCTGAATTACATTATTTCACATACGAAGAGATTCTGGTGTCGAATCTGAGGAGAGGAGTTAGAGCTGCTGTGCCGACCCCAGCCTGTCACTTCTACCTTCCTCTCGGACAGTGGAAGGCTCTCACGCGCCTCAGGCCACCAGCCTGTTGCTCTGGAAATTGCTGACGGCTTGGGAGACTCGTCCTCTGGAAGAGCCTTGTGACGCTGCCCTGGCTAATCCTGCACTTGCCCTCCTGGCTCTCCCCCACCAGGCCTCTGGGTAAGGTCATTGTGTTGAACGGCGTTGGTTGGCGTGAGCTGCAGACCCTAACTCTCTTTCCCCCAGGTAAATAATAGCAATTAAATGGAGCTTGGTTTAGAAGGGAAATGGTTTTCCCACGACCTCGCCCCTTCAGCCTGGGCGCTGGCACGCCTGAAGGTCGGGGCTCAGGGCAGACCTGGGTGATGCAGCACTCGGCAGACTCTGGTTGCCAAGAGCCTGGGGCCTGTGGAGAAAGAGCAGGAGGCCTTGGTGGGAGGTCCCTTACGGCAGAGACCCCAGGCAGGGTGGCTCAACTAACGGGAAGAGGCACCGGAGGGGCAGAGGAGGCTCTGCCCTGAGAAGGAGGGGCTGTGCCCTCTGGCGACCTGGTGGGAACCCAGCTTCTCACCCAGCCTCCGTGGTCACCGAGGAGCTCCTTAGGCTCTGAGCCTTACTTCCCCGTCTTTAAAAGGCAACAGTACATGCCTTGGAACGCTCATAAGCTTTAACTAGCTGTAGTAGGTCTTGAAAAATACACACATATAATCGCTCACTTTTTTTGAGCTACTTTTCAACAAATTTAATTACTGGAAAGAGGTTGTAAATAAAATATTTTTGAAGACTCATAATTAATTAGACATTATTTTCCATTCTCCCAATATCCATTTTGGAAGCAATGATCCTTATATGGGATTATTTGACTTCTGCTTAATTTTTAAAACTGAGATCATATTGATTCTCCAGGCCATTCTCAAAAGCAAATCATGGCTGAATCTACAGTATTTCTTCAAATTTAGGAGATGTATGTTGAAGTAGTCAGCCAAAGGGGCGCTGATGCAAAATACCAGAAATTGGTTGGTTTTTATAAAGGGTATTTATTTGGGGTAGAAGCTTACGGTTACCAGGCCATAGAGCATAAGCTACTTCCCTCACCAAAGTCTACGGCCACGTGCTGGGGCAAGACGGCTGCCAGCGTCTGTGAGGGTTCAGGCTTCCTGGGTTCCTCTTCCCGGGGCTGCCTCTCTCCAGGCCCAGCTCCTCTGCTCTCTCCACAAGGCCAGCTGTAGACTAGGAGGCGAAAGGCTCTGACTCTCTCCCCGAGGCTCAACTCTTTCCAGGCTCAGCTGCTCTGCATTCTCCTGTGTGCTTACTTCCCGGGCTCCAGCTCAAAACTCCAAACTCTGTCCTCCACCATGTCTTTTCTCTGTGAGTCCTTGCCCATCAAGGGGCTGGGGATGCCATGTCCTACTGACATGGTCCAATCAAAACCTTAATCATTATTTAATCAAGTAAACCTCTGAATCCAATATAATCTAATATGCCCAGAGGAAAAGATCAGTTCACAAACATAATCCAATATCTATTTTTGGAATTCATAAACAATATCAAACTGCTACATGTGTACTTTTTTTTTTTTTTTTTTTTTTTAAGTACACATGTAGCAGAGAAATCCCCTCTCCTTACTGGCTTTAAATTAAAAATGATCCAAGTCAGATCTTAAAAGAGTTTTTCAGCAAGGTCTCTTTTCCTCAGGATAAAAATTGATGTATCAACAGCACTGGCTTCTCGGCCTTCTACTGGTGCGGCACCTTTTCTTGAAGTGTTTCACTCATCTGCACTCACAGGATGCCTACCTTATACAACAATCTTAAGAAGGGTGGGAAGAAGCAAATTTGACTGTTAAATTTCTGGGGAAATAGCCTGGCCACTGTTTCTGCACATTTGCATTCTCCAATATGGCAGCCACTAGTCACATGTGGCTATATACATTTAGATTAGTTAAAATTAAAATAAGAAAATTAGTCCCTCGGTCACACTAGCCCCATTTCAAGTGCTCGGTAGCCACATGTAGCTAGTGGCTATACCACACTGGACAACACAGGTATGGAACATTCCCATCATCTCCGAGTTCTAATAGGCAGCGTTGCCGAGCATTGCCGGGGAAGGTGCCCAAATAGGACTTCTCACTGAGCATACTGAGGTACAGGCTTCCCTGTTCTTTTAGGGAGAGATGTGCCTGAGCACTGCAGAGCCTCGAGCCCACTCGTGCCTCTAGCCCACCCCTTGTTTTTGACTTTTTATTTCATGGACATGGAATGGCTCCAACCCCACGGCCTCAGGCTCTACTGCTGAGTTCGCCGGTCCTAGAGGAAAGCAGCACGGCCACCTGAGAGTTAGTTCAGCTTGTGGAAGCATGTTGTCCAAGGCTACCTGACATTCCACTTCTCATTTCTACTGGTCAGTCACACATATAATAACCAGAATAGCTACTCCAAAAAGATGGTTCTGGACAATGAAATGATCATTCCCATTCCTGCTGCTTCTGCTTGGAATCTCTTGCATTTTGCAATTTCCCTCCCTCATTTTCCCACCCCCATTTTATCCATGCCTCCCGCCTTCCTTAGCATTGTTCAGTGCTCACCATGATGGCAGGACTGGCGATACTGTGCGTGAGGAGAAGAGAGAGAGGGGAAGAAAGCCTTCCTGGCTGTTGATGCTGACAAATGTTGGTCCTTCAGGTCCCAAAGCAGGCCCAGTCCTTCCTCACTATGCACCTATGCCATTTGCTTCTCCATCCCAACCCAGTTAGGAAATGCCCAGAACAGCCTTGGCGTGTCGGCTCTTTCACGGTATGTAGACTCCTATAAGAAAAGATTCACCATGGGCTCAAGTGCTAAGGAAAAAGGACAATAGGAAGGGGTGGGTTTTTTTTTTCTTCCAATTTTTTCACCGTAACGAATAAAACTTTTAACCAATCATCAAAGGGTTATCTAAGAGACTGTGGATATTTATAAGGCAGAATTCTCCACAATAAGCCTGCAAGAAGAGACACTCTGGTTTGAAAACCAAGTAATAGTAGAGGAAAATGATCAGACTTTAAGCCGCACTGAAGGAAAGAGGGTTAAAAAAGCAAGTTTGCAGGTCTCTTAGGCGTACATCTGCCAACTTCCTGTACTTCAGCCTGTCTGCGCTCATCGTCTGCGACATGACCTGATGGTACCCCTGCCAGCTACAAAAAGCGCCAGCGGTTCCTGAACAGATTCCTACCTGTAGTGCATGTGTTCCTGGAATCCCAGGTGAAATTAAACGAACTCCCCCTTCCCGACGTTAGCTCACTCAGCAAATTTAGACCTTAGGAGCTCTTTGGCTGTAAAGCAGAGAATAGATTGTTGGGGGGCAAGAATGGAAGCAAGTTGCTCACTTAGGCCATTTCCAAAGTCTAGGCCAGAGCTGATAAAGGCTTTGGTTAGGCTGGTAGCCGCGAGGATGGAAAGACGCGCCTGGATTCTGGGAAAAGTTGGAGTGAAGCTTATAGGACTGAGTTTGAAGGGGGCGTCAGGGGGCAGGAGTGAGGCCGCAGCCACTCGTGGAGATGCTGGGCAGGGCAGGAGAGCCCTTGGCGGGGGCGGCGGGGGCAGAGCGGGCGAGGCCGAGCTCTGCTTTGGCTGCAAGGCCCGTGGCCGCTGGGGAAACGCGTTTGGGCCTCAGGCCTTGCTGCCTGGCACCGGGTGGGCCGCAGGAAGCTGGACGTGCGGCCACCCGCGCCGCCACACCGGACGCTCAGGGCTGCGGGACCCCGCGTTGCGAGGCCACTCGATACTGAAACTGAGCGTGTGCACCTGAAAGCCGAGGGGCTGGCCAGAAAGCACGCGAGCCACGAGGCCCAGCGGCCTGTGCCGGCCCAGCGGCCCGTTGCAGGCGCTTCGCCCGCCACGAGGGTCCCGGGGCCCCGGGCGCACCTTCCCTCAGCAGCTGTGGCCGGCACTGCGCGGGGCAAGGCCTTCGGCCAGCACCGGGCCGGAAGCTCCGGCCTGGCTTACCTCGAGTGCGCCAGTGGTTGTGAACATGCCAGTTGTGACTCGCCATGAAGTGTGAGAGCGCGTTCCCTGCTTGGTGAGGAAATAAGGAGCCAGTCATAAGTTAAAAATCAATTTATCAAAAAAAAAATTCTCTAAAGGCCTGTGAGCGTAAGAACATACTGGTTTGCCTGTAAATTAAAACAGTGGCTCTTAAAGACTAGCTCACAGAGACAGTTAAATTTTTACTAGTTTGAATCACTAGTATTTTAAATTTTATGGCTTAAACTTGCCACATTTTTGGCAGTTCACGGAAAGCAGGCAGAAAGATAAAAACGTCTTCCTACATGGAGAACGTCCTATAACAGGCAGCACCAGCGCCATCAGCTGCGAACACTTGCACGAGCGCCTACAGCGAGGGGGCAAGGACGCCACACTGGGCACATCTCTCGCCACAAGGAATTTGCCACAGTCTGTTTCGGTGTCTGGCCGAGTTGCAGTCAGCAATTGGCGCATTCTGTGGCTTCACTTCTTTCTTTTTCAATCCCCTGCACAGACTTCTGAGCCCTGGACATTTGCCAGGACTGAGTCAAGTTTTCCTTTTTGAATGAGTTTGCTTCTTGATTTCTGTGTATTTCTCAGAACAAACCTAGTGTAGGTCCCGATTTGGTGCCGGGGGTGGAGTGAGGAAGAGGACTTGCTCTTCCCTGGTGTCCCCGTCCCAGCCCTCGGCTCGCTGCTCTGGATGCGCCTGTCTGACCCCATCCTCAGCCCCTTCCCGCTTCTCGCTGACCACCCCACCGTGGGACCCTCTGGTCCTCCTACCCGGGCTCCCAGCCTCCTCTCCCAGTTCTCCTCCTCCTTCCTCGTCGTGCCCGCTTGGGCGCTCAAGACGGCGTAAATCGGGGCGGCACATTTCTAGCAATGTGACTTAGTCATTCTGGGAAGAATTTGGAAATAGAGTTCCCTTTTGGGTGTTTAGCAGTGTTGTTGATTCGCTGTTGTAGGGGAGTTCTTTAAATTTCCTCTTGGACATCGTTTAGAAACAGCAATCTAAGCTAAATCCTTCCAGCTAGCAGGCAGAACCTCTTAGCTGGGGATTAGTTGCTTAGTTAGACTATTAGTGCAGTGAGTGTTTGACTCTTTTATATGTTCACTCACAATCATATGCTAAGTCAGCTCACGGGCCAGGCTTATGGAATGCCTTCAGAACACAACAACAAAACCTGCAGGAGGTGACAAGTAGACACAAAGAACACAATTTAGGATTTTCCTCTTACCTGACAAGGAAACCCCAACTACAGTTTGTTTATGTAAGTGCTCCATAGGAAAAGCTCAGTCTGTAATGACTGGGTGGGGGGGTGGTCAGGTGGGGCTGATGCAAGGGGACCGACTTGTAGATCATTCCTGGAATAAAAGGAAACAAAACCAGAATGAGAGCAAAGAAAGTAACTTTACCAGTTCTTTTCCTTCTTTATAAAAATCAATGATTGATGCCCCTAGTAGCCTTTGCAAAATGGAGGGTTGGATACGTGAAAAATGTTTATTTTTCAATTAAATGAAGGGAACAGTCTTGGTTTTTTCCTGGCTTCAAACAGAAAGAACCACCTGGCAGCGCCCCAGCTGTGCGCAATCCTGCGCTGTCCTACCTGTTTACCGGCGTTGACGCTGACGCGTGCGGCCAAGTGGCCTGAGCCCAGAGCGCAGGGGCTCTCTGCTGCTTGCTAGCAGAGCCTTCGGAGAGGCCGTGGGGCTGTCTGCTGGTATGTAAACAGAAGGCTGCAGGCTAAGTGCTTTGCTCCAAGGTCCCTTTGCTTTTGGACTTTTATAAATGTTTTCCAGGTGCTTACATGTGGGTTTATTCCTAGGACTTATTACGCATAGGCTACCCTTTTTATTTTTAGCGAATAAGTAACTCTTTTGTTTTTATTCTTTAACACAGACAGCATTTCTTGATTCCATTCAGTTTACTTGTTAGATCAAAAAGGACCATAAAGCAGCTATAATTAAAGATGCCTGACTCGGTGCAGAATAACTCCAATCATAGGGAACTTGCTCTGGTTTTGATTTCAGAGAAATCACTGAGTAAGGCTCCTTTGAATTGGAACGTGAATCAGCATTCAGCAAGGCTGTGCTTAGACCTCCAGGCCAGAGTCTGAGTGACAGAAAACTGCTAAGCAGGGTGCTGTTTGTTCATAGTTTTGGGTATCTGTGATTTGCTTGGCCTTGTTAGACAAGAGGGGCGTTGGTTCAGTTATATTTTTATCATTCCCTAAAACAAAGAATGTTTCCATTTTGGATGTGGATTAGTGAAGTGGAGGAAATGAGGATGAACGAGCTCTGCCCGTCCAGGGATCCTGTGCTGGGCTCCTGGCAGCACGGCCTTGGCTGATGTTTCTTTTGGTTGCAAGTAATGGGAACTGGCTCTGGCCGGCTGACGGGAAGGGAGAAGTGCTGGCAGACTGGCAGAACATCTGGGTCTCCCACTGGCCCCAAGACTCAGGAAAGGCAGGGATCAGGGGCTTTTCATCTCAGGAGGAGCTGTTTCTTAGGCTGAAGTAGTGGAAGTGACTTGGCCGATGGCATTCACAGGGCCAGTTAAGGTCAGGGTTTCACCTGCTGACCAGTCAAGGCCAGAGAGGAGGACATACAGCTGAGCCACTGCAGGGCAGTACCCTGAGGAGGGGGTTTGCGAACTGGCAGCCACGCTGGCGGGGCCTGCTATATGGGGTGCTTTACAAGCTTACGTTAATTTTCAAAAAATGCCTGTAAAATTACTATTTCCACCTTCCAAGTTAGAAAGCTTGGATTCAAACCAGGGAGGCCACCTGTCCAAGGTTCCACAGTTAGAATGTGATGGAGCGCGGATTCCAACTAGGTCTCAACGGGAGGTTAGCATCCTTCTTAAGACTGAATGTTGCATGACCACATGGGACACAGGCCTGCAGATATCTTCTCCTGGCGAGAATATGAGGTACACACAGGTAGTGGAAAGAATAGGCCTGCATGTTGAAAGACCTGTGGTTGAATCCCAGCTCCACAGTGTCATCAAGGGCAAGTAAAAACCTAATTTTCTCCTATAACAAATGTGGATAACATCTACTTAACCGGGTTATTAACTTCCCAGGGTTATTGAGAGAACATGTGAAAATATTTGGCATGAGGCAGGCCCTCATTTTTTGCAGGGAAAGTACTTTTCTACTAAGCAACCCTCAAGGACACTATTACTGAGGAGTGACAGACTGACAGTGGCTTTATCCTTTAGAAAACCTCACTGCTCTCCTACTTTCAGCCTTTCACCACAAGGCCTTACTCAGAGGCAGGAAACTACGCAAAAAAGAGTCAAGGAACTCATACCCTAAGTGAAGAAAGTTTTAGATACAAAACATCGGACTACTTCTATCTGAGACTTGGGGTTCACAATCGGGGGAAAACGCTGTTGAAGCACAATATTCGATCGTCTAATTTGCCCAGGGATGACTACCAGAGATGGTCTATGTCCTTTTGAGAACCAGAATGTATTAGTCAGCCAAAGGGGCGCTGATGCAAAACACCAGAAATCTGTGGGCTTTCATAAAGGGTATTTATTTGGGGTAGAAGCCCACAGTTACCAGGCCATAAAGCATAAGTTACTTCCCTCACCAAAGTCTGTTGCCATGTGTTGGAGCAAGATGGCTGCCGATGTCTGTGAGGGTTCAGGCTTCCTGGGTTCCTCTCTTCCCAGGGCTTCTCTCTTGGTTCGGCTGCTCTGCTCCTCTGTGTGTTTACTTCCTGGGCTCCAGCACCCAAAACTCTAACCTACCTTTTCTGCGGTGCGGTTTCTCTGTGTGTTCTCACCCACCAAGGGGGCAGGGACTCAACATCCTACTGACGTGGCCCAATCAAAGCCTTAATCATTATTTAACTAAGTAAAAGTAAAACCTCTGAGTCCAATACGCTCTAATATGCCCAGAGGAAAAGCCCAGTTTACAAACATAATCCAATATTTCTTTTTGGAATTCATCAATAATATCAAACTGCTACACAAAGACTGACTACAGTTCTTAATGTGGAAAGCTGTAAGTTGAACATCAGTGAAACAGATCAGTAGCTAATTCGGCTTGGAGGACTTGAGGTGCTCAAGTCCCCAGAACTGTATGAACAGGCGATCCCTGTTGGGTGTCCTGAGGCGACTTTGCAGCAATCCTCACGAGCTGAGCTTTGCACACGGTGGGTGTTCTGCAAATATTCGTGGACGGGTAGGTGTCAAGGGTTTACCAGTTGCTCCAGACAATTGGTCTGTCACTAGCAAAGGTGGACCCTAAATGGAAGAGGAGAGGAGAAATGCACTCTGGGGTGGGAGGTGAGGGAGAGGTGCAGCATGCCACTGCCTTGGTGTTCCCACTAACTCGGTCCTTCTTGACCTAGCTTCAGTGGCTGCGATGTTGCATCTTTACTTAAATCTGCGAGAGTGTCCTATCACTGAAATTTGATGACCGCCAGGAGATTTTGAATAATGGCCATATCATTGTGTTATTAAAACTTCTCCCCTTTTACTATGCTGCATTTGTCAGCGGCCTGCTTGCTTTAATTTCTTATTTAAATTTGTAAAGGAAAACTGAGCATTAATATTTAAAGATTCTTATTAAATATTATTGTAAATATTCACAGCCATACATGAATATAGTGGTTCAAACAAGAATTAAAAGAAAAATATCAGGTTTTTGGAGCTCTTTTTATTATAATTGAGAAATCCCAGAAAAGTACAAAGCCCATGAAAGTTGAAGCATTTCAGAAAAATAAAAAGTTTGCATACCTTTTAATGACATTTTAGTTCTGATCTTAAATATACTCATGATTTCACATTGAAGCACACTGCTCAGAAATTAAATACATTCTCAAGCACTGAAAAGATTTCATATTTTCTATATTTGAATCTGAATTCCTATAATGGCTGCATTTCATTCTTTCTAGAGATTAAGTTCAAGGTTTGACTCATAAGAAAAATGACATTGATTCATAGTGTCTTTGAAGAGCAGAAATATGAAATAAGCATATATCACAAACACTTCCCTTTAGTTTAAGGGGTACATAAGATCAAAGTTGAATTAATAATCATCAGTATTTTTTAATTGTGTTATCTGTTTTCCATAGACCCATGAAAACACATAGATCTACCTGCAAAAAAGAGATCTGGTAATATCAGAATGAATCTCTGTAACATCAGTGTCATATATCCAAGTTTCATAGATAAATAGATGTTGAAATCCATGCTGTTTTTATCCTCAAAATCAAACAAATGTATGGTTACATTCTAGCATCTTATCAATAGTTATCATGAAGTAGTAAGTAAAGATATTTACTACATTTGCCAAATAAAATATAACAAGCCACGAGAGGCTATAAAGTTTACTTAATTAACTTTTGATAATGTGGCAATGTTCAGTGGCTTTGGGTCTTACCATACTTTCTGCTACTATTACTACTAAAATAATAGTACAAGTAAAGGAGAAAACCAAAGAAAATAAATTAGATCACTTGATAGTTCTAAATATTGAATTGGTTTATCCTTGAACTGGAAATCAATTCTCCAAGTTTTGGAAAGAAAACAAAAGCATCTTTGTAATTCACAGCATGTATATTGGAGGGCTAGTGACTTATCCCCTGCCAGAGCGGGCAGCTCGCCGTGCTTTCTTCAGTCAATGTCGACGGGCTCCGTAGCTATCAAAGCACTCAGCTGTCTCTGGGCACAGGAGAGGAACAGTTCCAAACTGGACAGGCTCCTCTGGCGGATGACTTGGTCAAGCTGCAGAGTTTTAAAAAATTTTTTAGAGAGAGAGAAAAAAACATACTTAGTTGCAGAATAAAGAACATTATGCCACTGAAGCCCCCTTGAATGGCATTTTTAAATAGATTTAGGAAATCAAGCAGAGCGTTAAACTGAATGACAATGATGTTGATTTTTCTGGACTATAATCCAAGATAAGATGATCATTATAATTTCACTATTGATGTAGGTATCCAGCTATTGGAGAAATACCATATATTTGATCAGAAGGATTTTAGAACATAAAAGGCAGTATAAAATGCTTGTTCTTAAGGAAATGTATAGACCATACATCAACAAAAAGCATATAAATTTCACAGATGCATAAAAAAGAAATACATAGCACAGAAAAACAGCATAATGACATCATGCATAGAGCTTAGTAGAAAAATAAGTGAGAGCAATAATTTCCTGAAAATAGAGAAAAGTTCGAGAGAATGTACACTTTAAGAAATATTTGGTATTGTTGAAACTCATTTGATCTGGTCCTTCTGCCAAGAGAGAATTTTTAGGGATCTGTGAATTTATCAATAGCAAATTAATATAGTGAATAAAACAAGAGGTTTAGTAAGAGAAGTCATTTGGTTATATATAATAAAGAACTTTCTGGATGGTTTAAGGCTTGTTTAATATATCAAAGAGAGTTTCTAACTCTTCTGTACAAAAAGAAAAAAATTGCACATTGTATAAAAATAATCAAACAATGGTAACACATTGCATACAGGTTACAGAACAATGGATTAACTCAAAGGAAAGCCAGATAAACTCCATTTCACAGTATATATGTCATGTTTATGTAAAAGTAGAAATATTCTTCACATAAGCTCTGCCCATCAAAAAAAAAAAAAAAGGCAAATCCAAACGAGAATTCTCTATTAAAGTACACTTCTATAATCCAATGATATTCAAAATAACTGAAATACCAGAAGATTAAAATTTTGATGTATCCTAAGAGTTAATAAGAAAAGAATGAACTATATGTAGGATGTCCATTTAAAGAGACTCAACTATACTAAGACTCCCTCCAATTCTAATATTCTGGGGTTTTATATGCAGGCATATATTCCTGTTTTGTTTCCCCCTCCTTCCTCTATTGGATACCACCTTTGAGGAACATATGAATTCTGCTCATAAGTCTCTATTAAACAAGAGAATCCTTTATAACATAAGCCCTAGGGGAGCAGGGATCTTGCCTACCTAGCTTCCTATGGCAACCCTGGCGTCTACGAAAAGCTCTGGCACATGTAAGACACTCAAGTATTTGCTGAGATTGAATCAATCAATAAAAACTTAATCCTAATAGAGCAAGGCAATCCACTAGGAAATGACAGAGGTGCCTTAAACTCCAAAAATGAAAGCATGCTTAAGCTAACTTAATAGATATGTAGGATATAGGGTAGAAAGCTGAATTTTAAGTTTCATTTAAATATGTGTAAAACAGATTGCAATCTAAATATCTGCAGCTTTTTAAGTTATCTTGCACTTGGTAGAAATTCAAACAGTACAGAAGAGTGTACCGATACTCAGTTCCTGTCCCATTCCCCAGGTACTATTACTGTAAAAAAATTTCTTGTGTATTCTTCTAGAGCAGAGGTTCTAAATCTGTTTTGTTCCACAGACCCCTTTGCCAATCAGATGAAATGAATACTACTGTCATGTATTTATTGCATACATTCATAAGTGAAGGAAATGCTAGATTTCAGTTAGAGGTCAGGGAAAATAAAGATAACGTCGATTGTTCAACTCAAGCTCAGGAACCCCTGCTCCAGTGTAATTGCCTTGCTTACACTCACTTATTTGAATGTGTGTGTGAATCTATCTTTTGCTCACATTTAAAACAAATGGGAGTTCAGTATATACTATTTGGTACTTTAAAATATTCCTGAAGATTTTTATAACAATTTATATTTTTTTACTATTTTCTAAATGTTTAAAAATTAATTTTGAATAAAAAAAGATATGAACATGCCTTGCTGTACAGAATGAAAATAACACAAACAAGGATAACAATCTCTGACTCCCTCCAATCCCTACAGTCACCCTGCCTTCTGCGAGCTCCAGTTATTACACACAAGCATGTATTAAAATGTGTGCAGATGAATACATATGCAATATATATTTTTATGTAAATGGCACCTTATTTTATTCTTAATAGTGCTAAAATTATACTTGTAAACAGTATATTTCAGAGACCTTTTCTGTCAATACCTACAGATCTATCTCATTCTCTAAATATATACCTTTAGTTTAAAGAGTTGCAGTATATCTTGTAGAAATTGACTGAGCCAGAGTGTGTCATCAGTGATGCTGCCTCTGCCATAAATCAAGCTTCCACATACGCACGGCTCATTCTTGGGCTCTCTGTCCTGTCCTCTCGGATAACTCACCTATCCCTGCCCCAATATAATGCTGTCTTCATTATTAAAACTTTATAAGAAATCCTAATATATGGTATATTCAGTATAAAATATTTCAGAATATAAACGAGTGAACTTATAACAAAATAGTTTCAAAAGGAAGTAACAGACTACTGTGCCCTTTTTGTCATAAAGCACAAATATAATAAACTCAAAAGTATATTATTTTGGGTTATACAAATGTGAAAAAACATCTTTTAAGCCAAGGAAATAATGCAAGCAGAATGGAGGACTGCTGCATTTGGAGGGTGGAGGCGGGTGGAGTGCGATACATTATCTAACGTGGAGATGGCTTCAGGGGTGTTTGTGCTATTAGGCTTCATGACTTACGTACATGTATACACATGTTAGCTTCAGCCACTCAGAGTCTTCTAGAAACCCCACAGGACAATCAGGAGTCCATTCAAGACAAAACTGACTTATCTTAGCATTTGTGGATGTTAAAGAAGAAACTTCTCGTCCTTTGAGGGCATACAGCACAAACGCACGATATAGAGCAGACATTCAGGTTGTGGGGACTGCTGCTAAGTAAAATAATCTGGAAGTAGACATTCAGAATCAATGTTCTGCACTGTCAAAAGCCAGGATATGTGTCAGGACAAAGGCTGATGGGTGTTTATTTAAACATACCAAGCGCTTCTCTTCTCCTGCTAGTTGTTAGAAGTCACTCTGAAATTAATGACTATGAAGAGGACAGACACACGGCTTTGGGCTTAGGCAGCTGCCAAGGCCCACTTCACATCTTTGACCGCGCCTCCCCGGAACTGTCTGAATCAAGGATCCATTAAATAACCAGGAGCTTAACACTAACACGAGCAGGGGCTCCAAGGAGGCACTGGTACCCTGGGAGAAGGACGCGGATAGAGCTCAGTGTCCAGCTTGGTGGTCTTTCCTGTACATGGAAGATAAGATCACATCTGTGAGGGGGGTGCTTGGGACCTCTTTCTTATAAGGATGTCAAATTCCTGTCTCTGAAGCAAGTACATCAGATTAGTATTTTCAGCAAATTGCTGAATTTCAACAGTTTGTTTCATTAGGCATGACCTTATCCTTTATTGAAGCAAGAAGAATTTTGGCAAAATATTTAACTCCTTTATCCCTAAAAGACTGGACAAGCTTCTGTATTTGTGGCTTTCATTGCAAAGTGAATTAAGGATTTGTATTCTGTGATATAAATGCCCAGAGCATTTGAGATTTACACCCTCTGCATAATAATGCAGCTTTAACCGTGTTGCTTTTCTCTCTATTTTCTGTTGCTTCAGCTGCTATTCAGCTCGATACCTGGAGAAAAAAAACACTGGAAATTCCCAGGTCTCTGAAACAGACACTTGGGCTTCAGAAATATTTTTAGTCTCTGCCATCTCTTCAGTTTGCTGGTATACTGCTGAAAGCCATTTAGAAGTGTACTGCTTAATAAAAGTTAACTTCAATACGCTTAGGGGGAAAAGCATGACTCCCCACTAATTCCATGTACTAGACTTACCTTTCTATTATTATTTCATGCCAAAGCAAAAGGAAAACAAAACACTTCTAGACCTTAGCTTTTAATTCCTAGTCACCAAAACACAATATGAAGGATGGTGAACTTACGCTGGTCTAAGGAGGAAAGTTCAAGGTCAATCACAAAAGAATGTTGGTCTATTTTAATGGAACTATCATTAAGAACTCTGTTCACATTCCAGAAAATCTGATATCTTATTTGTGGAGCATGAGTGTATGCATATGTGTGTACATTAGATATAGATGTAAACAAACTTAGCACTAGTGCTTTCAATATCTTTTAGACTTCTAACAAGATATATACCAAGAGATATGAAAATATTAGGTCTGCCATGATTGTTACTATTCCACCTGCTCTCCTGCATATTTTAAACTTATGATTAAAAAACTATCTTATTTTTCAAAAAAATCTAGAATGGATATGTGGCAAATGCACGGTTGGCGAGTGACTCAAAAACGTTATCGGTTTAGTATTTACACATTTTATGGAATCAGTGTTCACAGTCACTAACAAGTTCCTTCATGGGCAGCAGAGAAAGGTCAAGTATGATGATTTGGAATTGTAATTACGCAGGGAGATTTTCCAGATAACATCCTCAGATTGGGAAAGAAGGGCTGCTTACCTTCTAATGACAGACTTCTTCAGTTTCCTTTGTTGTTTAGGTATGAGTGACTCACTCTCTGACTTTATTATACGTTCCTGCCCCCACACCCCACCACACATACATGCACTCAAGCTGCTGCTCCATTTACATGTTTTGAAATTGTGCCAAAAATTAATCAGAGTCAATCAGCTGATCAATTAAAAAGTGAAGATGGCCTACTATTTATAGATCATTGCCCTAAGGCCTGGGCAAAAAAGGTACATGGTACAGGCTCTATTCTGAAGAGGTTTCTGATCTTTTTGGAGAGACACACCTGCAACAATTAAAGAACAATCTGGTGCTAAAATGTACAGTAAAGACTGAGTCCCACGGAAGACCAGAGGAAGGGTTGTGGTTAGAGAGGTGGGAGCCAGGACTTACAGGCTCTTGGGGGACTGAAAGCATTTCCTTAGAAAGGAAGGGTAAGATGCAGAAGAAATTCCAGGGAAATAGATGAGCAAGGACAAAGACAAAACTGTTTACAGGCACTGAGGAAAGACACCCGAATCTAGTGGAGAAAGTCTGCTTTGGAGTGTGTGTGTGTGTGTGTTCTTTCTTTCACCCATTTATTAAATATTTAGCACCTTTACAATGTGCCAGGCACTGTTTTAGACATTAGCGATACAGTGGTGAATAAGACAATTCTCTGCCTTTATAGAAATTATATTTTGGTTTGAGGAGACAAACTAATACTTTTCGGGTGGTGATAGATCAGTGCTATGAAGAATAATAAAGTAGGCAAAAGAGAGGTGGATGGGAGATCGTTTGAGTAGGGTAATTAGAGAAGATCCCTTGGATAAGGTGGTAATTAAGAGTCTTGAAAGAAGAGAGGGAGGAAGGGAGCCATGCAGAAACTTGGGCAAAGAGAATGTCAAGGCAGACAGAAGCCCAAGGGAAAATCCCCTAAAGTGGCTTCAAGCTTGGTTTGGCACTGGATTGGCAAGAAAGCCAGTTAAGGATGGATCAGAATGAGCAAGGGGGAGCCTGGCGGGAGAGAGGAGCAGAGGAGCAAGGAATGGCCAGAGCGTGGAAGGCCCTGGAGAACACACGCAGGTCGGGAGCTCTGAGGGAAAGACGGGCGTTCTGAGCAGGAAGGTGATGTGACCTGAGTTTTGAAAATATCACACTTGCTAGCCTGTAGAGGACAGATTGCAGGGGGCGAGAGTGGGAGAAGAAAAACCAGTTCAGCGGCTTCTGGTCTGGGGAAGGTAGTGCTGATGCTGACCAGAGTGTTGGCGCAGCGGCCGGAGACGAGACTGGGCAGGGATGCAGACGGAGACGGGGCCGACTGACTTCCCGATGGACTGGATGTGTGGAGGGGGGCAAAGAGAAATCAAGAGTGGCTCTCAGTGACGGCGCCACGCACTGAGAGGGCAAGGATTGGAGCGGGGACGAGCTGGCCAGGGGGAAGTGGGAGTTCTGCTTTGGATAATCCCAGTAAGTCTGTCTGACTCCCATCAGACATGGCTGCAAGAGGCGGTGATTCAGGGAGACGCCAGGGCTGGAGATCCACATTCAGAAACCCTGTTCACACAGGAGGCATTTAAAGCACGGAGGAGATTACCTGGGGAATGAAGCAAGGCTAAGGGGCGGTCAGAGGGCCGAGGCATCAGGCCCTAACACCTGACCTCGCAAAGAAGCAGTGGGACAGGATAACTGTTTCCAGACTGCTGAGGGCCGTATGTACACCAGAGCAGCGTTTCCCACAATTTCACTTTTAAGTTGACGGCTTTGTGGTCAAATAAGTTTGGGTAATGCAAGATTAAAGAGGTTTCTGTTCTATGGAATTTCTCAGAGTCTGTGCGAATAAGCACTGTGAATTGCCAAAATGGCTATCATGTAGGTAATGCTTCCCAAACTTTTTAGGCCTTGGAATCGTGTGTGTGTGTGTGTGTGTGTGTGTGTGTAGATATAAAGTATACTTTGGAAAATACTGCACAAATCAGTTTCTCTTGAAATCCTCTAGACTAAAAACAAACTGCAAATATAAGGGAAGAGACTGCCCTGATTTCAGCTATTCACCTGAATGAGCAGTCATGGAATTCCAACAGTAAGAGATGTTGAGATGGCTTAGTCTAGCATTTCCTTTTTACAGCGGTGGAAAACTGATGCCCTGAGTGGCTAAGAGGCCAATTTCACATGCCTAACTGTCCTTCTCTACCTAAAAAAAAAAAGTCTTCTTTACACTGTGTTTACATTATGAAATCGAGTTTATTCTTCCTTAAGAAGCCTATTATGTAACAAAGCGATGTACAGCCTCACTAACTTTTTGACAATGGATGCATGAGAGACTCATTTCCAGAGTTCTTCCCAGTGCTGTAGCCAGAGAAGAGCCAAGAACTATTCGAGGCGAGATGACACGACTGTACTCCATGATGTCCATGTGAAGGAAGAAGAGTATGGATCGATGTTGAAACTTACTGTGCAAGACATAATTGCAACGGCCTGTTCACTTAATGAAACCATCACAAAAGGGCTGACAGACTTAAAAATTCAAGTTACTTTTGAGTGGTATAGTTATTGCGAAACTTAAACATTTTCCCTTTAAATCCCACCACCCTTACTTTTCTCCTATATCCAGAAATTCTGCTTGTCAAAGCTCTTCAAGCTTGGTTGTGTTAATGGAGGTTCTACAGTACCTATTTTTATTACTGGTAAACTCACATAGTTTTGCTTTTAAAATAGTTTTTTCCTTTCTATTTTCAGTAAGCAAATCTCATTGTGAGAGGACCACACAGTATTTAAAGCTGAAGTTGAGACATGGAATTCCCTCTCTGGGAATATGTCATTATTGTAAATCACGCTGAAAAAGACTTTGTACCAACTTCAGAAGAATGTTACGTAAGACACATGCTTAGCACAATTCCTGCTCTGAGACACTTAACAGAGTCTGGGCAGCAGCTTAAGCTAAGGTGCTGCCATTTACCTCAACCTCAATTCAGAGAATTTCAGCCTAACTTTGTCAACATTCACAGGATGCAGTTCATGTACCCTGAAGACTTTGAGAGTTTGTATCGCCTACTCTCTTGGAGAATACTTTCAACTTTAAAGTAGATTTAAAGTAGATTTCAAGTCTATGTAGATTGCTCAGGAATGTCAACATAAAAAGAAGCTGTTTAACTTTCCAGCATTCAGAAGATGAATTACAGATGCTCTTTCAGAGTAAATGAAAAACGGGTATAAAGAGCCTAAATCCTATTGGCCACAACTAAAGAACTGGTATCTATTTTTTAAAGCTGTCTTAGGGTAAGTAAACTACTTTTGAGTCATCTAAAGTAAGTTCTACATATTTGGACAGTTTGCCTTTTTATCCTAAACAACCATAGAATCCACTGGGCAATGGGGAGACTCCCTTTTGTTCTTCACTAAATTATCTGGGCAAAATAAAGTAAAATGTATTGCAGATTCCCACGTCCAAGCACACCACCCTGGCATCAGCTGTTGACCAGAGAAGGAAGCACTGAGTACTGAGTGAACATCTTATTTTGGCTAGCTGGATAGCAGGCACTAGCCTTCATGTGAAGTTTGATGAATTTAAAAAGAAAAGGATGCTACTAACACACTGATTTATATCCAATTCTGACAAATTCCAAAGACAATCTGAAAATTTCTGATACAACTGGGAGAAAAAAAAAAAAAAAAGAAAATCTCTGATTTGCAGGGAAGCTTAGAAAAAGTAGAGGTGGTTTGTGTAGCAGCTGCATAGAATTTCTAGAGCTGTGAAAAACAAGGCTCTCTGAACCTAAATAATTGTCAAATTCCATATTCCACTTTCTAGAGTTCAATAGCAAGTAAGGATTTATCTCAAATATAAGGTGGGCTGATCTTGAAAAGGCAGACTAACTGATTTCACTAAGATGTCTATCCACATAAAGTTTTTAACACAATTGGTTACACGCTCTTAAATTATGAATAACCTTTTTTTTTTTTTTTTTTGCATCACTTTTATCCCCAAGAACATGGGTTAGTCCAAATATTGCAATCTGTAGGACTACCTTTTGTAAATTAAATGAACATGAAGATCCTAAACAAATATTGTTCCAATGTCACCCCTTGCTATGTTTTTTATCAGTTCATTTCTAAAACATTTAGAACTCCTTTTATGTCATTCTAAAGAATGATATCTGATTACTATCTCCCCTTTTGTTTTTTACCTTCAGTAATTTAAATTGTCTTATTTTGAAGTAGGAGAAAGAATTTATGACCTCTTGGGTTCCTGTCATCGCACACTACCTTAAAATTCTCAAATGACTGGTATTTCAATCTGTAAAAATAGGCAAGGGACTGCGCACAAGTCTTAATTCCTGTTCTTCGCACACGTATACCGACACTGATTTTGCGTTGGGGATGAATAATCCTACAAAGCCGGAGTGAGCCTGATCTTTCCTTGCTCTGAGGACAGCGTGCTATTTCGTGAAGGGGTGCCTGCTAGTTGCTAGGCAGCGTGAACCTCTTCATTTTGCGGTGTTAGGTTTTTCCTTCTATGTAACAAATCACCTCCGAGCCTAGCGGCTTAAAGCAAATAAAAACAAACATTTGTCATCTCGTAGTTTCTGTCTGTGGGCACTGCTAAACTGAGTGTCTCTGGCGTAAGGTGTCACTGAGGCTGCCTCGAGCTGCCGGCTGGGACTGCGGTTGCCTCAAAGCTTCCGAGCACTCCAAAAGGCCTCTAGAAAATCAACTTCCAGGCTGGCTCATGGGAGCTTCTCCACGGGACTGCCTGAATGGCACGGTACCTGGCTCCCCCCCAGGTGAGCAACCTCAGGGAGAATTAGAGCAAAAGCCCACTGCGAGAGCGAGCCCTGGACACAGGAGCCACGGCCTTTTTACAACCCAGTCTCACCCAGGCCAGCCCGAGGCAAAGGGAGAGGACTGCACCCCGCGAGGCTCACGGGGAGACGTCCACCACACAGGCGCCAGCTCTTTCTTATTCTCTAGATAACTACGAACGAGGCCACTTAGGCTTAGAGAGGCATAACTTAGCAAGGGCCAGGGCGCGTGGGAGCCAGGCCCACCGGCTCACCCCTCTCCCACACTGCCTCCTCAGGGAAGCTCTTCAGCTCTGCCGGGGGGCCTGGGCACAGGATCTGTTCTGATATGAACACGGAGGGGTTTCTTGCATGGCATGCACTACATCAACAACCTGTCAAGGTGCCAAAAGCCCTGCAGATGCAATCATTAAAGCATGTCATTATCTTCTCTTTGTACACAGAAGGTTCAGGAAAGTTTCTAATGGTTCCCTGAAAATGCAACAGAACCATTTAAAGAAAAACCGACACATGAAATACGCCATGAGAAACCATCGCCTAAAAGACCCTGTAAGTCTTAGTGGCTGTGGTATAAAAACAAGAGGCTATTTCCTTCCAGGTCCATAATGAAGACGAAGGGGAAACATTCATGAAGGAGAAGCACGGTACTGAACTTGCCCTGTGGTATCCTCCAGGCCTGCGTGATCCTGGCTTGTCTACTTCCACACTTCCACGTACTGAGAAAGCTGAAGGACACAAGCACAAGCTGCTTCACATCTGTGATGCATACCCGATTCCCACTAGGAAATCCTTCGTATCCAAAATCAAGCCAATGGAACAGAGCACTGTTTAATCAAATGGAAGTCACTATGAAGAGACTTTTCTCTCCCTGTTTAAATAAAGAGGGCCGCCGTTCCTCATCATTTAGGATTTTATGGTGTATAGTTGATTACTGAAGCCTCAAACCAAACCAAACCAAAACAAAACCAAAAAGCAAGAAACAAAGCCCTCTCTGACGCATCTTTAAAACAGATTTATCCCACTGAAGGCATGAAGTGGGAAACACCCCGTCATTCCTCTTAAAAACTCTGCCGCCTCTCGGCTGGGGCTAGGAATGTAGAAAAACGTTAACATCCTCTTCCTCATAAACAAGGAAAGATTTGCATTCAATTAAGAAAGCTAAACTTGGATGCTATTGCCTAAAAATGACAATAGTACCTGCTCAAATAAAAAATGCTAAAAAATTAATTAACACTAATCACCTACCACACAGACGAGGTTAGGAGTCAGGGATTGTGGCCAAGCCTGCTTGCTGACTCTCTGGTATTTCTCTTTTCTTCTTTGCCAATAGAATTCTAGTTTGATTCCGGGCCCACTGTGCTCGTCCTAAAGACACCATTCCCGACGCTCTCTGGGCTAGTGGTGGCCAAAGAGAGTGGGTGGGAGCTATTGAGCAAGATCTCCAGGGAGTGCCTTACAAGCGAGACAGACATCTGATCCAGAGCCTGTTCCCTTCACTGCCCTTTGCTTTCCGTCCTCCACCCCATGGCAAATGTGTCTGCTCAAGCACCAGCAGTCACTTCTGTAGCTTAACGACAAGAGCTGGTGCTCAGGAGGGAACACGCTCAGGCAGAGGCTCCTGGCTCTTTCGGGCTTTGGCCCTCGGTGCTGGCGCTAGCCTGCTCGCCTCCAGCCTTGCTCATGCCATGGCTATTTCTGGTTTCTGTTACTAGGAGCAAACATGCAGCCCGAGTGATAAAGGCACCAGCTTTATACTACGCATGTCCAATATTACAACAGAGGCAGGGCCCTAAAGGTACTAGACTTCCTGGGCATGGATTGAAGCTACAGCAGTGAGACTGGGCCTCGATGAAATAAGATAGTTTTGTCCCCAGGAAAATCCAGGCTGATTCTGCAGAGCAACTTGGATAAACAGACAGGCTTATGGCATGTAAATCTTTGTAGTGAATCTCCAGTTTTCTCCCATTGTCTGCTACTTATATCTGCTACTTTTATTGCACCTGCCCTAATCTCTAACAGGATATATATCTTAAGATGCCATAAACCACTTCTGGAATAATCAGGTATTTAAATTAATAAATACGTTAAGACAGTGTGAGTATAACCAAAGACATTGTGATCAGAACCATGCAGTTAGGAAAAGTCACCACCAAAACAACCATTCAGCATTAACAGAAAACACGGAAAGTGAATTTACGTGATGTTCTAGGCACTTTGTGTGCTGACATTTAATTTTCGCAAGAATCCTATCTGAAGTAGGCATTACTTTTATTGCCTTTTTATAGATGAAACAAATGTGGCCCAGAGTGGTTAGAGTACTTGCCTGTGTTTGTGCATCTAATAAATAGTAAAGCTTGGTTTGAATGCAGGAAATATGATTCAAAGACCCATATTCTTATTCATACTCTATATTTCTCAAATTAAGATGAAAAGTATTCCTATGCCACTCTAAAGTGTTAATACTACAAGACTTCTCCATAAAATTGGACAATTCAGTAAGCAAATGAAAACAAGGAAATGCCAACCATCCATCCGTCTCTGTCTTTTAAAATCTGGGGAGCATTTATTTGCAAAGCAGAACTGGTGGCATTTTAGCTAAAACTTCCATAAATTAGTGGCCTATAACGCAGAGGCATTCCTGAAGCTTACATATAAACTATTACATAAATTTGTTTCTATGTCAGTCATTCTCTTTTCTTGTCTACTAAGTAACCTTTGCTGTTGATGAATCCCAAACAAATGGTTGTAAAGCAGAATTCCGACAGAAGAGCCTCTTTGCCATGTTTCTGCATTCTAAGATATCTCAATTTATATCTCCCATTTAAAATTAACTCTGTATATTTTATACGTGAAAAAGGTTCAGAGGGAAATTTTGAAAAAGTTATTCAAAATGTTTTATCTAACCCATCTTTATTAAGCCTCATCACAAATGCAGTGGAGCTAGGAAGTAAGGTTAATATTGGGGGAAACAGCTTTCTTTCTTAAGTTATAGATACAAGAGTCGTTCTTTTCCTCTGCTGCACAGTGTAGTCCACCAAGAACCCGATTAATCAGGCAGTGCCGCCCCCACACTGACAAGCCTTTCCTTCTGTTTCAATATAAACAAATGACATTATCCAAGGGAATGGAAGGAGCAGGTGATCTAAATGGTGTGTGGTGAATCCAATGAGGACCATTATCATGCAGAAATTCCAATGGCTATGACTTACAGGAAAGACTCGCCACCTCATTTACTATACAGATATCACTATGTCTGGATGTAAAATAAAGTGAAGAAAGATAGTTTCGCTGGTTTATTTCCAGAGTTCTCTAAGTAAGAGACCCTGTGAGGTTGAAAGTCTTCAGGAAATACCAAAGCAGCTACAGCAAATATGAGCACATCTATGAAGATCGCCTAGATCTAGCCCTGCCGAGCTGAAAACCGGCCCTTCTCCGCGCAGCCTGGCGCTCCTGCCTGCTTCCTCGGAGAGCACGGCCGCCAGGGCCCGCGTGGAGGGCTCAGGCCGCGGCCCTCACTCCATTCAAGACGACAGCCAAGTGCATCCTCACCCTGGAGTGGGCGCTCGCACGTGGACACGTCACTGGCTTCTTGGTGGCCTTGCCCGGCTGGTCAGCGAGGGCGGGACAGGGCGTGCAGGGGGCCCGCGGGGCCGCCTCGCCGAGTCCGCAGAAGCAGCTGCCATCCCGGGGAGCCCGGGGCGCGCGTCCCGGGGGGCCCGGGGGGCCCTACCCGGCGCTGGAACGCCGCTAGGAAAGCACAGCTGTGAGCCCGGCCCGTGTCGCGCGGCCGCGTGTGGAGACGTGCACAAGACCCCACGCGCTCAGCCTGAAGGCGGCGGCCGGCGGCGCGGAAGGCCAAGGCCAGCGCGCCCGGGGCCCGCGCGTGGGCGCCGCGGGCTCTGCGCTGAGAAGCGCGCGCGGCGCGGCTGTAGGACTCGGCCTCCGTGTCGTCATTTCACCAGGGCCACTGAATGTTTCAAAGGAAGGCTCGGGGGCAAAAGGGAAAGCGGATGCCAATTACCATCATTACCCCCCATTTCACAGACGGGGACACTGAAGCACCAAAACGCTCCTTGTCTGAGAATCTGGGGAGACCCTGTTTGGAGCATGTGGGTTCCTGGGGCCAGGGCCTCACCTCCCACTGCCACGCTGAGTTGATGCGTAAAGTTCATGACAGGAGATGAAGATTTAATGAACATAGCATTTCTGGAGAGGTTTTGTTTTAAATCAACTTTAAGTTGGTACGAACGAAAACACTGGATGAGAAGACTGTTCCTAAACCCCCACATGAAAACAAAGACTATAAATCACTGCTGTTGCCCAAACCAAAGAGTGGAGCTATTAGAAATGCTAAGGCAACACCCTTCAAATAAAGCTTGAAAAACAATCATAGCGAATTAACATGTTATAATCTGGCTCTCCTTACTCCGCTACTCTGCCCACAAAGGGCAAGAGAGGAGAGCCCAATAAATACTAAGGACCCTTGCAGTGGCTGTTTTCTGCTTTCTTCAGCTCTTATAAAGAGAACTACACACTTTTAAATTACATGCACATCAAAACAATCTTTGCTAATGCAGAAAAATGGAAGTAGAGTTGAAAAATGTATTTATTAGATAATTAAATATCAAAACAATAGCTACCATAAAATACACTTTAAGAGTAACTTTTCGGTAAATTTAATGGTAAATTACTCGAAAAATGAACAAAACCACAAAAATCTTCAAAACATAGCATATACTTTCCAGGCAAACAAACTATTGACGGAAAATGAACAAATTTACTGTAAAAGATCATCTGCTTTGGCAACTTGGCCCTAATTAAGAGACTGCAGGTACCTTATTATCAATGAATTTGATTGAATATGAGTAAGCCAGGCACAATTATACAAATATAAAAAAATGGAAAAGACACCATGAAAATATTTTTGAATAGAATTATGCTATGAGTAAAATGGGGAAATTTTATGTGGCATATTTGTTGCTAGAATAAAAATTTAAAAAATAACCATAGGAATGTACAACACAGTGAACCCTAAGGTTAACTCTGGACTATAATTGTACAATTATAATATTCTCTCATAAATTTTAACAAATGTACTATACTAATGTAAAATGGTAAAAATGGGAGTAGATATATGGGAACTCTCTATCTTCTGCATGATCTTTCTGTAACATACAACTTCTCTAAGGAAAAAAGAAGCAGGTAACTTGATTAAAGCATCATGTAGTCAAGCATTGTTTATAAATCAAGCATAAGGAGTATTAAAGAAATGCACTCATAGAATTCCCTAGATCATCACATCTGGCACTGAGGCTGCCATAACCAATCAACTGTGTCCAAATCTGACACTGCATAATAATAGTGTTATCTCCTTCTTGGTAGGTATTTCATAAAGGTTTGTCGAATGAATGATGGGATGCTTTGAGCAATTCTTCAAATAGAACTTATATTGACCATGCCAATATCCTTTTCCCGGATATACATACGACCAATGATTCCCATTTTCCTAATGGCTGATAAAGGTTAGAGATACACTGTCACCATGGAAAAGCGGAAAACTATACATCAATAGATTATAAATTCATGATACTTTTTCTCAAATTTGTTTAATTTGGTGAACTTCAACTTTTTTTGTTCCTGTGTGCCCCGTTACACATTTTTAAGTTTCACAATTATAAAGGATGGAATTTCCAGTGTTATAGTGTTAATATTTGTTAACATTATAGATGCAACAGTTACCATTTTAGATATATCCCATGTATTCCCCATCATCATTTATTTAAAACACTTATAGCCTACTCCTCTTTTAAATTTGGAAATTTTACATTGTACCATCTTTCTTTAAACTTTTATACCCCTCCCACTTCCCCCTCACAGTTTTATCCATGTTTTATGCTTTAAATATAATTTTAAAGTCTTACTGATCATCATATCTAATTTCTTTGACATACATATATGTATACTTAAAAACTTAAAAGAATTGCTGTGACATGATCTTTTCTAGAGATTATTATTTTTTTAAAGTTCCTTCAAAGAAGGGATCAGTTATTATATTAAGGACTGCTCATTTGTAAGTGTACATTTTACTAGACAAGCAGCAATATTCGATAAGGTAATCACCTAATCTGCCTAAAGCAGAGCTTTTACATGTATCAGAGAAGTTTACAGACAAATCATGCAGACAAGGCAGGGCTCCCCCGGACCCCACCTAACACCGTCTCTCTTGGCCCTGGCCCTGCCTCACCTGGCTCCAGACACACTGCCTTTCCCGCGTTTCCTCAAGTACGCCCAGCCCTCTTCCCCGTCTGGCGCTCCCTCTAGCTGGAATATTCTCCTTCTGCACAGCTCTACGACCCCCACTTTCTGAAGTCAGACTCTTCTCCAGTGACAGCTCCGGTCACCTCTGGCGCTGTGCCCCGCTCTCTTCTGCTCTCCACTTGCGTCACTCACTCATTACCAGGTTCCTGCCTCGCAGAGTTTCTCTCCAGTCTCACTGCCAGTCCTATGCCCAATGAAAATGTGAGCTCCCTGAGAAAACCCAAGAAAACAAGGATTTTGGCTTATTAACTTCGTATCTCCAAGGTCTAGAGCAGTACCTGGCACAAAGTAGGGGCTGACTAAATGTTTGCTGAGTTTATTGAATAAATAAAGAACAAAAATAGAAGAATTACTAAATTATTTTTTCTTTCACACTGCTGACTATATATATTTTAAAAAATCATTATACATTTTCAAAATTTTCAAAAGAAAAATGGTATTTTTGCCTTCAAAAATATAATGTACACAAAGGATTTTAAAAGATTAAAAGAAACTGCCAAATATTTTATACTAAATATGCTAATGATGGCACTCTTCAAATTTATATAATCTATTAATAAAATACAATATCACTTGAAATAGATGTTTGTATCGCTAAATAATGGGTGGCAGATTCCAGTTATTTTTAATTAAAAAAATTTTTTTTCTTTTTCTTTTTTGGTTCCCTCATCTGTTTGCTTGTGGCTTTGCTTCATTGTCTGCTCTTTTTTTTTTCTTTAGGAGGCACCAGGAACCGAACCCAGGACCTCCCATGTGGGAGGTGGGCGCTCAACTGCTTAAGCCACATCCACTCCCAGATTCCAGTTATGATACATAGATAAAATGAATGGAGGGACAAAAGGGAATTAGTAATTTAACAAGAATTTAACAATTATTGGAAAATTATATACAGTCTGAAATTTGTAATAAAGCAATAAACTAGAAAACCTGTGGTTTCTTAATTTCTGTCACTGAGAATTTTCATTTACTGAGGATCTATTTAATGCAGTGAGTGCTTGAGCCTAATTTCTTTACAATCTTGCCAATTCTGTGCTTGTGGAAATGGAAGAATCAGTTAAGGACCTGTTGAAATCTCTCTGACAAGCACACAGAACTCCGCCATGCGCATGACACTGCAAGTCCTGGCAGAGCCTGGAAGCCCAGCGAGCGCTTGCCTGGCCTAAGGGACTCTCCTTCCAGCGGTCCCTGGGTCAAGAGCTCTGCTTGCTTCAGCAGCTTTTTGATTAACTAGTTTCCTGGTCCTTCATCTCTGTGCGGGTCAATAAAATATTAGCTCCACGTGCCTTCTGAGAAATCACTGAGCCCAAGCCACACCATGCACACATTAAATTCTCTCTCGGAAAGAATCTTGTCCTTGTCTGAGATACTTCCTCACCCATCTCTGAGTAGCCGGTTACTACAGCTTACAAAACACACTACCCCACAACTCAGTGGTGTGAAGTGGCCATTTATTTCATGAGCTCTGGGTTAGGAGTTCGGAGACAGCACAGCTGGGACATCTGGATCTGCCTCACGGTGCTTGGGAATCGGCCGGCACTGGGTGTGTGAGGCCGTTGCCTGCTGGAGGTCTCAGCTCTGCTCCACGCGGTCCCTCCCACACGGGCTGGTTTGAATTTCGTCACGGCATCGTGGCTGAGTTCCAAAACCGAGTGTGCAAGAGAGAAAACGGGATGGGTGGAAGCCTCGCCGCCTCCGATGACTGAGCCCCGGAGTCCCACAGTGTCACGTCCACAAGGTTCGGCCCCAGATTCATGGGGGCAGGAAACAGACTCTGCTTACTGATGGGCGTGGCAAGGAACGCTGGGACAGGAACATTGCTGAAAATACCATCTGTCACAGGCCCTAACTAGGTACAATTTCTTTGCAGCCTCAGTTTTCTGAGGATGTCAATCCTATCTCCAGTTCAAATCAACAGTCACCTAAATTATAGGAAGTAATATCAGTCTCTGAATTGTGGTCCAGAGGAACAACTTCCATCTTTAAGGAACTCAAAAATTAAGAAAAAGCAAGGTTGCAAAATGACATATATGGAAAATCAAGCAAATAATGAAGGAGATGATATATTTGAGAGAAATTACTTTCCATATTAGGTTAATTTTCAACAAACCACTTGCAATTGGATTTATTTTTCTTCTTAAAAGGAAAGAAGAGCTTCTTTCAACTCAAAAACATATCATTCTGTCTCCCTGGAAAACACACCCTTGCCTACACGTGTGCGTTTCTGTCCCCATTGGCTGTCACCTTCCTAGCAGGAATCACGGAGAGCCAGGAGCGTGCACTCATCTTCTCCTATCAACTTCACCTAAATCCTGTTCTTAATTCTTTGCATTTATCTTGCTCTTTGAATTGAATAGTGTGAAAATGCTCCTAAAGCTCCAATGCAACTGTTTGTCTAATCCTCTAAAAGCCACAAAACAGGCCCAGCCGAACGAGTAAGAAATGGAGCGAAAGAACAGCCCTGACGCTGACGCCACTGTCAGCCTTGGCACTGGTCAGCACCTGCCTCTAAGCACGGCAGGGGTCAGGTGGGAAACATAACTTCCAGCCGACCTACACATCGGATCCACCACAAGTCCAACCTGTATACTGTGCCTGCCAAACCTCTGGAGAGGATTCTGACTGCACTCCTTACATTTAAAGGGAAAAAGTTCCAAGGCTGGATATATAAACAATGAACACAAGAGAATACAACAGTCTATTTAATGTTTTAAGCTAAGTCATAATAGATCATATATTTAAACAAAGGCATACCAAAGCAAAAAGCAAAATATAAAATCTCTCCTAATTCTACCACCCAAAGATTTATCAGCTTTGATTTCTGCTTATTTCAACATATTTTTCTATACATACTACACAGTTATATAGCAAAATATAGTTGAATATAGAGGCTCGTAAGACTTAAGGAGCTTTTGCAATCTGCCTTTTTTGTTGGTTTAAAAATAAGTCCTGGAAGTCCATCTGAGAGTCCTCTAGTGACTGACACAAAGTGTGGTAGAGTCAGACATTAAAGATCTTTGCAAAACTATAAAACAGTAAATTTGTTTTGGAAAGTATTGTTATTTGTAAATGAATGAATAAATATTTAACATTTTTTAAAACTGTAAAAAAAAAAAAAAAAAGGCCTGGAGAAGATCGTCCATATCGCTAAATTCAGATAATTGCTATTTTTAATGGATACACAGTATTCTGTTGTAACATAATTCACTTAAACAGGCTCATAATTGATGGGCATTTGTTTCTAATTTTGAAAACATCAAAATTCTATTGTGTGGATATAGGATGAAAACTCTACCACAAACTTGATAAGGAGCTATTGTTCAGCTTTTTAAATTGGCTTAAAGGACAGTCCAAAGGGAAGATAAGGCTATATAAAGACGATACTCTACAAAACAAAAAACAGCCTGTTAAAAGGTGTTGGTCGGAACGCCTAGGGCTTGTAGTCTGGTTAACAAGGCCCTTGGGAAAATATAAGCACTTCTGAATTCGAATCTCAAGTGTGCCCACCCCCATCTCGTTTTCAGCTGGAGCTGCTGGCACTTCAGCCTGCAATTGAGGCCTTCTATCAGCTCCAAACCAAACATCTGGGGACAAGAATTGTAATGGCATCCTTTTATGTTTTAAGTAATTTAGAAAACACGTAACACGAAGTAAAACAAAGAAAAATTAGTATGGGGAAATAATTCTAAGAAATATGAAATTTGATCTCTTTCCAAGCAGTTTCTTGGATAGTCATACATTATTCTAAGTACACAATTGTCAGGGTAGATCGGCAGAGCCTTTGGAGCCAAGAAGCAGGGAAGGGAAGGAGGAAATCTCTCACACAGCAAACAATAAAGAAAAGAAAATTATCTGAGTGCCTGGCATAATGACACAATAAAGACTCAAATCACTTTTCACATCATCACTCCTGTTTGCATGACTGACTAAAGGGCATTTCATAGAAACCTCAACAAATTGATTTTTCTTTTTAATCATGGACTTTTTTGGGTAGTTAAACCCTGCCCCTGTCTGCCTCTGAAGGGTTTCATACTGAACACGTCAAAGCCCATCACTGATGATGGAAACAGAACTTTTGACAAGTTTAGCAGGAACATGTCTGTGTGGGAGACTATTCTCCTCCTTAAAACGCCAGACTGTCTCAGTGGTCTAAAGGAACCAGTGATTTATGAAAAGAACCCGCTGCTGTCTCTCAGTTCAGCCTCTGGTAGGACAATGGGGGTGCAGAGGCGACGGGAAGGAGGTGTGGCCTTCCCTAGATTCCCCGAGTGCTGTAATTACAGTCTGTTACACTGCAGCAGACGTTTCACAAACGGAGACACAGCGTCAGAGTCTACCATCAATTTCTGTTAGTGTTTAAAAGATATAAATGAATTATTATTATCAGCATAACCAAATAAAAAAGAGGTTTCTATATCGATGAAACAGCCAGTTTTAGATTATTGTGAATCACTCTGTTATGAACTTCCTAAATACAAATGCTCTCATAATATTTGTGAAGATTTAAACTTGGTGATTCTCCAAAAGCAAAGGATTTTGTTCTTGAACCAGTCCCTTGCTGTAAGTGTGGCTCAGGTTGAGTCCCCGCCCTCTTCCTGGAGCTTTATCTAGATGGAGACACGAGAAAGGGTGGCTCCGTGCCTGACCCTGCCATGGGAGGAGTGCCGGAGATTGCAGCCAGGGCTTAAGCAGGAAGCTCTCAGAGGCTGGGTCCACAGAGCAGCTCAGGGGTGAAGAGACGAGCCACATGCCTGACCACCCACAGCTGGGCTCGGGAGGAAAGTGGAAAAGCCAAGCCTGAGCCAGCAGGCCCGGAAAGAGACAAGCCCTGTGCCTGGGTGCCACAGCTGAGCCCTGGGAGATGGCAGATTCTGGAGGGGAAGGCAGGGACCTCTGCAGAGACTGGCCACCATCTTCCCCACATGGCTGGGCCCCAGCATCACCAGTAGCTGACTTTGGTGAGAAAGCATCTCTTGTGATGCTCTGATTTGGACATCTCACGGTCTTGGAACTGAAAGCTTTTACCCTAGATAAAATCACCCAATCATCCCACCCCACCCCAGTTATAAAAGCCAAGCCATTTCTGGTACTTTGCAATGGCAGCCCTGTGTCAAACTCAGACAATACTTCACTGAGAGGAGGATGCAGTCAAAGGTCAATTAATTTGCTTTGCTTTCATGCCTATCAGTACAATCAGCACTGTCTATGAAATACACAATTCCCTCTAAATAAGGGCAGGAAAGAGTACGCCCTTACAACGTGCCCTGTGGCAGCCACTGGGCCCCACACCATCTTCCCTCTAAAGCAGCAGCATCTTTCCTCCAGCGAAACACCATGTTTGACATGGCAGATCATGGTGGTCAGCAACATGAGCTTATCACTACATGGCCCCACAGACTTTCCTTCCCTTCTCGGTCTGCACGCTCTCTCCTTTACTCAAGCAACAGCTGGGCAGCTACCCCTTGCCAGGCGTGGCTCTGACTGTGCTGCAGCCTTAAGAATCCCGCCCTGTCTTTCCAAAGCTTTTCTCTGGAGGAGTTCTGGGGGGCGGAGAGCTGGGGAAAGCTCTGCTGACAAGGCTCTGAACTCTTTTACTCTCACAGCACACCTGGCAGGCCGGAGAGGAGGGCAGGCCGCGGGGGAGAGGCAGTGTAGGGGAACTTGCGCTTCGGCGTGCTTAACCCATGAGGTCTTCTATAAGCGGGGAGATTTATTTCCCAACCGGCAGCCATTCTGTGCTATCTGATCTCAGTATCATCATATTTGGCGTTTGCAGCTTTGCTAATTACCTCATGTTTTATCAACCAAGCCCATTACTCCGTAAGTCCTACGTGGACGGGGTCATGGGCTGCACCTGGGTGGGCAGACGAAGGGCCTGTAGGCCCTGCAGCTTCTGCTCGTGGGGAGGAGCCTGCGGGCTGCCGGCGTGGCCCAGGTCCCACAGGCTTTAGTTCTAGAAACAGGCAGCCCCCTGCTTGGCCCCGCAGGGCCGGCCTCAGGAGACGCCGACAGCCTGACAGGCAGTGGAGTGGAAAAGGGAAGCACGGAGGGAGCGGCATTAATTCCGAGTTCTTTAAGACAGTCTATCCGTATCCACACTCCCTCGGCTGCTAACTTAGAAGCCAACTACTCCTCTCCTAAACCAGATTTAGCGCGAGCTATAAGGAATGCTCTCTCTGCTGACTTAAGGAGTTTTCCCATATTAGGAAAAGGAATTAAAAACCGATGGGGAACATAAAGTGGTGCTCAGTGTGGCGCCCTTTTCCTCACAAGTTCAAAGCAGACACCTGTAGCTAAGGTAGGAAGATCCAGCGTGGGGGAGAGAGGAGGAAGGACTCGTAAAAGAATGCCCCACGGAAACCCAAACACGGGTGGTCCGGCCGGCAAAGGGGGTTGGCAGCTGGAGCCAACGAGCAAGGCTGGCGCAGGACGTGAAGTGCCGAGATCCACCCGGCCTCGCACGGCTGTCTTTTTAGTGACGTTCAGGGTGATTGCCATCATTTATTTCATTGAAAACATTTGGAAAAGCCTCGAGTACCCTAGAACTAACATTCCCTCATGGCTGAAACCCGCCTCCTCTGCCGGTGGGTGACAAGCAACGCTCACGGCTCGGCAGGGATGGGAGCCCGCGAGCAGGACGAAACGCGAGCGAAGGACACAGCGACCCCCACCTTGTCAGCGTGGAGCCTGACGTGTGAGGTGCAGGCACGGCAGGGACCCTGCAACGGCGAAGTGACAAACGACTGCTGAGAGCCAGGCCTGCTGCTCGGGCGCAGGGCTTGCCGCCTTCACCCCCACCCATCCAGCAGCGCCTACAGAGTACCAGGCGTTGCCTCACGGATCGGGGGCACGAGCCTGTTCTTCTTTTAAGGCACTTCATTCTTCTTGGGGAAAACAGACAGCCATTTTAAACAGTATAAATAAGATTAATTTCAGTCCCTGATAAGGGCTAGGGAACAATAAGGCAACGGTGATAGAGAATGGCGGGTGGTGGGGGTGGGAGTGGGAAGGGCAGCCAAGATGGTCAGGGATAGCCTTTCTGAAGAGGTGACATTTGGGAAACTTTTGGGGGGATTTTAAGTGTGGTAATGTGATAAGTGATTTTGGAGTCAGTCTTGTCAGAACGCGTTATGTGAACTGGTGAAGGAGGGAATCGAGGATGATTTTTTTGGATTTTGATTTGAACAACTGGTGCCATTTACTGAGATAAGAAAGGCTTGTGGAGGAGCAAGTTTGGCAGGGGATAGGTGGTGGAAATCAAGAATTCCGTTTTGGATTTTGGTCATTCTCCCCAGGTTGACTTAATAAGAGAGGAAGTATGAGTGTTAAGTTCCTCAAGAGAAAAATAATGATCTTATATTTCTTCATATTATCCAACATAACTCCAAATGCCTCAAGGACATTCCCTAATAAATTTCCTGCAAACAAATCTCCATCTCAGCATCTCTTTTTCAGGGACCTGCCTTAGGACAAACGGTTAAGGCTGAGTGAGAGTCAGCTGGTCACCAGCTCTGGCTCTGGCATGGTGGAAGACTAACTCCTAGAGCTGGAAGGGAACAGAACGAGCACCCTGCCCAAGCCCTTCCCCACCCCCAAAAGGAATTCAGAAGAGCAGGGGGGAGAGGAGAGGGAAGACAACTGAAAAACATTCGACATAAAAAATGTCTTTACAACTTAGAACTCTTATTTGAGTGAACAGAAGATAACTGAGAAAATCACCAGTGTATGTGGCGTCTGTTCTTTTGGTTGTCACGCACAGGGCTGGGTGCCAATAGAATCTACTGGGTAATGCCAGGGATGCTCCTGAACATCCTACGATGGCATATAAGCCCCCCACCCCAAAAAAGAATAATCTGGCCCCAAATGCCATTAGTGCCAAAGTTGAGAAACTGCTTCAGAGCTCACCAAGCACATCATGCTCATCGTCCCATCCATTCTTTGAAGCAGATATTATCAGCATCTCCACATTACAGATGAGAAAACCTGCCTTGGTGCGAAGGAAACTGACTTGCCAAAGATCAGAACAAAAGCTACTAGTAAAGACAGGTTGCGTAGTTCCTTCCATTCAACGTAACATTTTCTGGTCCTGGTGGCAGTTCCTAACTCACCGGGGAACGCGAGAAGCTTCCTTATACCCCACCCCCCCTCCCCCTTAATCTCTTCTTTCAAACCAAGAGGCTGAAAGCCTATTTATAAAGCTTGTTCTACAGGCTCAAGATTGTCATTCAGCAAAAAATCAAATCCATCATTTTATTAAAAAACAAAATCCTGAATTTGCATCAGGGAAAAATCATTTGCAAATTTATGAAACCTACATTTACATAACATTTATTCCCAAAGTTTCTACATTGTACAGGACTACTGGTGGATTTCGTGTAGTTACATATTTATGTATCACGTTAGTTTTTTGTTTTGCCTTCGTACTCTGGAGTGACAGGGTGAGTCAATATCACCCATGATAACAGATTAATGTCAGGAGGGAACATGGAATCTAGTTGCTGGGAGTCTTCTCTCTGGAGTCCCAATTCTGCCATTTTCTAGAGGTGTGATCTTGGGAAAGTTACCAAATTTTTACCAAAAGCTTAGTTTTTCTAGCCTGTACTAGCTAATCATGCTGCCTGACTAGCAGGCCTGCTGCCAGGATTGAACGAGACGCGGCACCTGACGCGCAGCGCCTGGAAATCATTCAGAGTGGGTGGACAGTAGGCGTAGGGAATGTGTGCTGCTTCTGGGCTTCTGTCATCTGCTTTGCTCTCTAAGAGCACCTTAAACTCCACTTGGGGAGTGAACCCCTTGCCGCTGGACAGAGCTGGCAGACCGCAGTCAGGGCCGCGCCCTCCCCTAGCCAAGGGCAGGCATGGACGCTGGCCCACTGCCACCCCCTCGGGAGGGCACACTGAGCAGAGAAACAGACAGAGAACGGTTCCTTTCGTCCACTCACAGCGGCGGCGCCCTAAGCAGGCTATTCTTTAAAATTATGAGGCCACTGTTGACGCTGCGCATTTCCAAGCCTGGCTGTGTAGCCGCCATCAATTCTGCAAGCCTCTGGTATCCTTCCATTTCCTTTTCCTAAAGTTAGCCTGACCCAGTGTCTGCTGCTTGCAGCTAAAGAAGCTTCCAGATAGACAGCAGCTATATTCCATATCAGCATTGACTATTTCATCTCATTAATAATTTAGCACAAATAAGGTTTAGTGACCTGCTTTGAGAAATATGTTTAATCATTAATTTTCTTTCTTCTTGGTCTTTAGCCCTGATACATATGCACACAGTGAAATCTACATAGGAATTGGAAAACTGTTTACTTAAAAGGGAGTTTTCCTGTGGAGCAAAGATGCTCTTTCCGCAGTCATTTCTGTTTGCTCTCTGTTGGCACACTTCTTGGTAGGGCTTCAAGAAATACATGGCAAAGGAAAAGAAACCGAATGTCTGATGTCTGATTGCCTGTGTCCACAGTTCTGTAGGTCCATCTGAGACCTTAAATGAGCATCTTCTCAGACACAGAGGCGCTCAGTAGTTGGGGCTTTGCTTCTATATCTTGGATGTGTAGCAGTTCTGGGTACAGCTCTGGGTTAGACTCTGCGTGGTAAATCTGAATTTGCAGTTACTGGAATCAGGGTTGGAGGAAAGGAGTGTGCATGTTTCTTAAACAAGGGAGGAAATGAACAATCGCTTTGGTTTTTGCTATACAGGTGCTTTGATAAGCTCCATTTTCACTGTGAGAAGATGGAATGGCAATTCTCTGGGCTACTGTAGCTTTCACTTGCCCGATGAACTCTTTGAGGCCACATAGTATGCCCTGGCCAGCTAGGCTGCAAATGAAGCAGCCAGTAAGGCGACATCCCAGTGCAGGGCACAAAATGCTGGTCTTTCCCATCACTTGACATATAAAGTCCAATAACCCAGTATTTTTCCCACTTCCCAGATTAGATGGTTCTAAAGGCAAACAGTAATAATTCTCTAAGCAGGGATATTTGGAAAAACGACAAATGTGCTTAAGGAGGCCAAAGGTACCCTGATTCTTGCTGAATAATTATTCGAGACACTAGAACTTTGTTAAAAAATAGAAGGCCTACGCTCCTGTGGGCAGGCGACGAGAGTCCGCGCGGCAGACCCTGGGGAGGCCACAGAGTGAGGGAGTGAGTGCCTGCCATCACAGCGGGCAGTCTGGGCCGCCCTACGACACTATTCAGCAGCTGTCATGTCTGCAGCAGGTTTCTAAAACTGAAATGGTAACTCCAAAGGAATCTTGACTGATTACCGTTCAGCCAGAGAAGCCGTTCTGCTGGACTTCACTTAAGTCAGCTGCCAGACAAGGCATTTGTTCTTGATCTTTATATGATGAGGGAAAGATGCCCATGAGAGTCCTTTAAGTGACATAAGTATTCCCATGCATATAGTTCAATAATTGGTTCAAAACTTCTCTGAAAAAACGTATAGAAAGGCATGGGAATGTTCAGTGATAACGTACTTTATCCATTTTCCTAAAAAATATTTTATCCCTGGGTGGTGAGGAAGCAATTGATTCGGGGTGGTCTTCTGATCTTTTTTTTTTTTTTGGAGTAGTATACTCTCTTTTTTCAACCTACTGGTTGGCAATTCTCATTTCTTGAAAAGTATAATGCTCCTGGCTGCAAGAGAATTCATAATATTATGGATTATGCTACAGTGAACTCGTAACAGAACTTTTTGACTCCCAGAGTGATATTTTCAACATCAAGTCTTATGGTAGTAACTTATAATAAAAATTTCAGCATCACCAAGTCAGTAAGTCAGAGATTAATGAAGCTGAGAAAAGTATAAGATGAAGTCATATATTTAAAAATATTCCTTTGAAATACTGCTGGGTAATGGTTAATGCATTCCTTATAGAGATTGGTCCTTGGTCATAATGCTATTGACAAACTACCTCTAGTCCAGAGAATTAGTTTGTTTATTTGAAATGTGAGATTGGCCAGACTACTATACTATGAGACACTAACGGGCTAAGTATGAAAATAAATCAACTACAACTTCAGAGATGGGAGCTGGGAACATTGTTGTATGGCATCTGATAATGGAGTCCAAATCTTTATGAGACAGATTGATTCTGAGAATCTTATAAGTGCTAGCTTTTTAAAAATTTTAATTTACAGTAAATACATACTTTGAGACTAAGCTGTCAAAATAGAGCTTAAAAGGCCCAGAGTAAATGAGAAGCACAGCTTCTTACCAAACACACAATTTGACAGAATTACCTATTAATGTGGCTCCTCACCGAAACCCTTTGTGGTTGCGATGTTTGAGTGTAACAAAAAAGACCCCTACCTTATCACTGAAACCATTAATTTTTGGCAGAAACCTTGAAACAGAGAACCTACCAAAAGTGGGCAGAACTCTTACAAGACACGATGTGTCATATATTCCAAGTAAAAATCCCTTTGCATGATCTTTAGTAACTGTATCTGCTTAGAATGGAAAAAAGAAAGTATACTTGATCAATGGTGATCTTAAGGAAAGGCTGGCCATTTATTTCAAGTTTCTCAGGGTGCTTTTACGTGGTGAGTTTGGTTTTCACCTCTTCAGGGAATGGTTTCCAGCTACGCAGGAAGAGAACCTGAATTGCCAAAATACCAAGCATAGATCTTTCAAATAGAAGATTCAGAGTAACCCAAGTTCACAAGACTGACTATAAAATCTATCAATCTGTCTCATAAAGATTTGGACTCTATTATCAAATGCCATAATCAGAAGGTTGCCTCATGAGCAAAGAATCTGAGCAAATGGAGTTAAGATTACATAAATGCTTAATGACCTTCCTGTATTCATGAAGCAAAATTTTAATGAATTTAAGCTATGTGCAAGGCTTATTCTAGATACCAAGAATACAGTGGTAAACAAAACAGACAAGGCCCTTTCTCTCTAAGAATTAATATTTTAGTGGAGGAAACAACTGCCATGGATTTTTGTCTATTTACTGATGTATACCTATTATAGCACTTGAGAGCAATGCATGGCACATGTTGGGTATTTGTTACTTGTTGACTGAATGAATAATGTAATGGAAACTATTAACATTATAATTTCAGAGAGTGATTATGCCAAGAAGAAAATAAAACAGGGTAGTGATATAATAAAGTGAGGTTAGTAAGGGAGAGGGTAGATAATCTAGATTAAGTGGCTAGATAAAATTGTTTGGCAAACATTTATTCATTTTTTGCTCCCTATCTCTATGGGAGGAATAGACTTTTCTACCCTTTGATATTGAACTTGGCCATGTGACATGCTTTGGTTTCATGGTGGGTAGAATGTACTTCTCTGCCCTTGACCTTGGGGTTGGACATACGACTTGCTTTGGCCAATCTGATGTCAGCAAATATGACACAGAGGCTTGCAATATTTATGTTTGGAATTTTCCTCTTACTTCTACCATCGATGTAAAAAGACCACACCCTGGGTTGCCCACCATAGTTTCTCTACCACTTAGTAACCCTGTTCAAGTGGCTTAATTGCTTTCATTCCAGTCAATGTCTTTGATTCTTGAATGTCTCAGCTACTTTCACTGATCTCTTGACTACTAATGTGGTCAAAATACACAAGAAATATGAGTGAACTAGACTGCATTTTTGGGGGAGGAGTAAGAGGAAGGGATTTTTTTTTTTTTTTTTTTTTTTTTACTATGAAACTATACAATTTAAAAAAGTGAATGTAAAACTGTTTTCCTGTTAACAGGATTTTTTTTTTTTTTTTTTTTTTTTTTTTTAGTAATTTAACCACTAAAAGCAACTCAGCAGAAGGAGAGCATGTTTGTTTAGTCCAGTGGCTAAGCCCCACCCCAGACAAGATATTTTCATTTTCAACACATGATACATAAGAAAAGGAAAATGTAAACCACAGGAATGGACTAAATATTGAGGACAAAAGCAAAGTATTGCATATATTATAGTTATACTAAATCTTAAGAGAACAAGTACTCTATAATGGAAAAATCTAAGCAAGGTTATTTTGAATACCAAATGTCCCCACAGATGAATAAAAAGCAGGCATTGCAATTCTTGTAAAATGACAAAGAAACTATGCTCTAGGTACAAGGCATTAATCACATTACACATGCAAAAAATAATGAAAAACCATGGTAACAAGAATAGTGGGACTACTGTATGAATCAATCCCAATGTATACTAAATGCTGGATATAGGATTTACGCCCAAGCATTGCACTTCAAATCAAATGTTCAGTAATCATTTATGATGACAAAAAAATCATCTAGAAATGACTCAAATTGATTGGAGGGATCTAACTTTGAAATTTGATAGTATAATACTGCCCCACCTGGTAGCTAGGACTTGAACTGCCACAGCCTTCCGTTTATAACAACCCAGAATTTCAAAGAAAGATACAAGTGTAAGGGGCCAGTGAAAATAGACACCACAATATAAAGACTCAAGTTTCTCCTTTTCTTCAGGTTTAGAATATGTGTAACTTCATTTGATAAACAATGCTTTGCTGTCTTATTTCTCATCATTTTCTCCAATTTTATGCCGACACTCAGAGTTGAAAAATCAGCCAAGGCATGGACTGTAGGTTTTATAGGAAGGAACTGGGGAAGAAGGTAGAAGAAAGATACCCATTGATAAGAGTGAGAAGTAAATGTAGAGAATAGAGAATGGGCCAAAGACACAAAACAATTCTCTAGAAAGGAAAGTTAATCAAGCTCTTCATACTTCAGTAACATTTGTGGCCATCATTCTATGAAAACAAGTGCCATAACTAATGCATATTCAATATCCCTGTGTTACCAGGGAGGGGGACAGGACGGGGGGGACGGGACAGACTGTTGATTAATGCAAGAAAAAGTTTAATCACTAAAACTAAGTAAGACAAAACCCTACAATATACATAATACCTTCTAAAATTATCCATTTTTAGCATAAGTACATAGAAAAAAAAACCTTTTCTATTCAAAATATTACGTATCCTCTGAAGAGTGCCACATAACTTAGGCATTAACTGTATAAAACAAGAGTTTACTTAAAAAAGAATGGCATTGTGGTGGACAAGTGGCAAACCTTCTACAAGACTGATGAACCTGGTGACTGTTAAAAGCCCTGTTTTAACAAGAATGAAGCCTACCTAGTTTGACGCCAAAGGATCAATTTTAGAATTAGCCAACAGACTAAAAAGCTGGAAAAATATTTCTGCAGAAACCATAGCAACTTGGAAGAAACTCCCAGAGTGTGGAGTGGCCATGTATAATGTTTTCTGTTTTTTGATATGTCCTATGTTTGATGAATTTCCAGCCTTAAGGGGTGAGACTCCCTTAAGTAAAACCCAGAAAACTCAGTTACCCAGTTTGCTCTACTCCCAAAGCTCCACAAATCAGATTCAACTGAGCAAGACTTTGACGGAGAAATGAGCAGAGGAAGGGAGTTCTGTGCAACGTTTTGTCCATGGGGATGGTGATGGAGGCACCAACTGCTGGGTGTGCAGTGGTTGCATCGAGCAATGGTTTCTCATTTCATGATGGGAATGTTACAGCAACAAGGAGTTTAATCTTTAACTCAGTTTTGTAGTTTTTAATCATTGCTCCTGGAAACTTAACCTTGAACCTGGTTCTCCTGTCCTTCAATTTGGTCAACTCTACCCAATATCCTTTTACTATTGCTAATTAACCAACCAGAGGCAGTTTCTGTTACTTACAAAAAGAGCCCAGATTGATACACGAATTGCTACTAGAAGTGGTTGAAGGGAATACAACCTCAGGAAAATCTGAAAGATCTATGATCACTTATCTGGTTCTGTGAGGGCTGATGGCTGCCGGTATTCTAAAAAAAATGCAAAAATGTAAAACCTGGCATTGCACAGCCTACAGCAGCAAAGTCGGAAATTAGTAACTGCAGGTATTTAGAATGAAGCAACCACTGAAGGCCAGGCTTTGGGAGATCCAGGGGCTAATGATGGAGTGATATGAAGATATGAAGAATTCAAAGATGAAAGCACAACTTTAAAAAAGATATTGACATGCTCACGATACTAAATTCTCAATTCGAGGTCAAAGCGTAGCCACCAGTCACTCCCTAACGTCGTTCCCCAACAGGGCAAAGCCGCATCTGCGCACGGCCGTGTCTACCTTCCGACAGCCACGAGTGCCAGCCGGTGACACTGCTCTCGATGTGGATAGCGGGAGCTGAGGCAGCAGAAGTCACACGGAAGCACCTAACTGCAACAGGCAGGAGGAAACGGTTGTTAATAAGTTTAAGTAAGGAGGAAGCGCGTATTTTGAGGGTTAGGTTTAAGTATGGATAAAGGTTGTATAATGATGTTGAACAGCCAAGTCATGCATGGCAGTGTTTATCTTTCATGTTTCCTTACTTTGGCAATCTTTGAACACCCTTGACATGTTTGGGGATATTTCTTGCTTTTAGGTTCTGTCCCTACAAGGAAGAACCCACAAGATGTGTTCCCCTCACTTCTTTTGGGTCAGTTCTCCTACTGAGACTTCAGTAAGAAATGAACAATTTGAAGAAGGAAACTCTATGAGGGACTTCTTGGCTGGGGGGGGGGCGGCAGAGGTTGTGAAACAGAGTTGGTGACACAGAAGTGGCATAGGTGGAGAAGTGGAAGCAAATATAGTTTCCTCTCATATTTAATAGGAAAATATTTATGTACAGAACTGAGGATTGTGGAATCCCAGGGGTAGACTATCAACTGACCCAATGAATGAAGAAGGGAATGAAGAAGAATTACTAGGAAAAGAATATAGAATTATGAGAAACATCTTTAAAACCAGAAATGACAATAGGGCTGTACATTGGTACATCAATCCCAGAGAAGGAAAAGAAATGTTAGTAAAATAACTGCCTTGACTATTCATTTAATATGCTTAAAAAAACAACAGAAATAGTCTGAAAATTTAGTCCAAGGCTAAGTTAGACGTGGTACACCCACAATCTAATGGACTTCCTTCAAAAAACCATAATGGTCATAAACGAGATCTCCTCTCCCTCTGTCACTTACTGGAGCCCACGTCCGTGGAAGAATGGGTGGTCCTTTAGGGACTGAGCACAGAGCTCCCGGAGCCAGTCAAGGGCACAGAGGTCAGATCTGTGTACATGAATCAGCAGCTAGCAGAATGTCAAGAAGGCTTTCTCTGTTTTCATATGAGAAGAAAAATACTGCATCTCCTAGAAAATGTTTTTTTCATGCTGTTTCCAAGACACTATCAGTTACAAACCAAATTGTTATTTTTGCTGTTTTTTCAAAGGAAAGAATTGATGACTGAAGAAATAGATACGATGGAAAAGAGCGATCTAATAAATCAAATAGAATAAATTTTAAAGGTACCAAGTGTCTAATAGTAGTAACAACATCTCCTTTCTACTGGAAATTGGAGATTTTGATAGCGGAAGGAAATAAGGAAATAGCCATTTTAAGAGTTTTATTTAAAAGCACATGACAAAAACTCACTTGTCTCTTAACTCTTCAGACATTTGAAAATCAAGTCAAAGCATGGGAAGCAACAGATACATTCACAGATATTTAGGTTATAAAGATTAAAGAATACTAACCGATTGTGAAGACTATTAATTACCTCATTCCTATGGCCCAAGAGTTCAAAGTACACACAAACAGGATCTTTCTAAATGAAGCCCTTATAGAAATTACTACAAAGGCTGAACTGCTGTCTAATCACTGCATCTTCCTTGTAAATGACAGTTTCTTTTGTACCAAGCCAGACAGAATCAAGAACTGAAGCCACTAAAGAGAAGCGTCAGGCTGTAGCAAACAGTGGCGTTACACTGCTTAGCCCCATGACACTAAGTTTTTTTATTTTTCATATTCTCCAAACCAACATAACTTCAAAGATGAACAAAACAGGTGGTTTTCATATAGAATATGTTGGGATCACGACTCAGTTTTCTTGTTACCTAAAAACTTTGCAATAATGACTGGATAGATTTTAAAGAACTGAAATAATTCGACGTGTTGGTTGTTTTTTGTTTGTCTTTTTGTTTTTTAATTCAAGATGAAGTACAATTTTTCAGGAGTTTAACACTAGCTTATATGCTAACAGAAATATGTTATGCATTCATTCCAAAGACAGGATCTGTGAGGACTTTTATGAGAACTAAAGTGAGAAGGCAGGGGATTTTAGTTTTAAATACTGGTTTTAATGGCCAGATTGGACAAAAAGTACATGTATTATTACCTACCTAGAATAGGAGGGTTAGACTTGATTTAGAAAAAACACAGACCAAAAACAAACAAACAAAAAACCCCTACTTGTCCACCTACTGTTACTACAAAAGCCAGTGATCTGTAACTTCGCAGCCTAACATATGTCGCAAAGTTTTATAAAAACCTTATTTTAAGCCTTCAGTCTTTTATCACCACCTAATATGGTCATAAAAATTAGGAAAAAAACAAAAACAGGCTTATTTATAACCTAAACTGAAACCCGTAAACCCTGCAGGAATGAGAAAATATTTAAAGTATCTAAACCAATTATTTTTGCTCAGACATTCAAAAGTTCACACTAAGGAAAGCAAGCTATTTTAAAATGATTTCTAAATTATATATAATCTGTGATTTCTAACCATTTCCCAAGTGAGGTGTGGATGTGGTATCTTCCCAAAATGGTGCAAATGATGATGGAGCCTTACAAGTAGAAAGGTATACTAAAAGCCTGCTAGTGGAGACACTGATATTTCCCAGAATATTGTGGAAAATAGCGTGTAAAGTCAATTCTCTGCCAGTATTGAGTTACTGAGGAAGATACTATAACCTCCCTATGTTATTTGCAGACAGAACTAAGTTGAAATCTTGCCTCTTTTACTGATCCTGAGCAGTTATCTAATGTCACTGCTCTCAATTTTCCTTAGTTGTATTAGGGATTATTTTAGGATTGTTTTGAGGACCGAGCCAGTATATGGAAATACCCACCACACTATCTTGCACAAACTGGGTACTGAATAAATGGTGGTTGTTCTATATATTTTTCTGATACGGCACATTTCACTTACAATTTAGATTTGCATTTAGAGTATTTGTGGGCATTCCCTTAATGCTCATGTCATAATAAAACAATGTTTTCTGGGTTTCTATATTGCTGAATTTCTATAGTAAGCAACTTTTTCTTTAGGTGAACAAGCACAGGCCTCTAATATTCTTCTCCTAGGTTATATCCTTAATTGCTCACTGCGTAAACTCCAGTTCCCTTGAAAACACTAACATCTTTCCCTAACACGGAACTCAAAACTGGGCCACCAGAGAATGCAGTGGGCAGGTGTTGGAGCACTGTCCTCTGGGGTCACGGTGGCCCCCAGCTCCCTGAGCTGCTGGCAGGGCTGTGGCTCTCCACTGCTCTCAGCTACCTGCGGGCTCTGAGACTCCTCTCCATCTACGGGGGAGCAAAGAGGCTGCCAGGACACACGCAGCCGGCAGGGTGCAGGGGTGTAACGGAGGGGAAGGGGCACTGGGCCAAGAGTGGGGCACCGCAGGCCAGGCTCAGCTTGCTGTTTATTAGCTGTACCCTTGGAAAAGGCGACATTTCTATCATCTTCAATTTTCTGCTTTGCAGAACCAGAATAATCACCCTGTAGGTTAAGTCTAAGTGTGAAATCGTCATGTAAAATTGTTATAAACTCTCATTGTTTAGTAGATATTATGGACCAGGATAGAAGTTCTCTTTCTTTGTTATTTATCCTTGTGTCAAAAACACAGTGCTCAGTATTTTTTTTTTCTGAATGAAGAAACATTTATACTGAAGCTTCGAAGTGTGTAGCCTTCGCCAGGTGGGAAGGCACAGAGAGATGCGTGCTGTGTCCACACATTTAGAAGATGACGCTGGCGATTTGGAAGACCTCTTCATTCTTCCTTTCCTTCTAGTTTCATAGCTTTGGTTGAAGTAGCACAGTGAAGGAACTGTGCGCCTCTAATGGTTAATGAATAAAGGAAGATCGCCACCCCCCCACACCATTTTGCTTTTAAAAAACTATTTTTAATGAATCACTTTTTGTTCTTTTTTATTTAAAACTTCATTTTTAGAGAAGTTTTAGAATTACAGAAAAACGACACGAAAGTATATAGAATTCCCATATGACCCCCTGCTACTGTTCAGTATGAGATTGCAATACATGCTTTTAATTTCTAAAGGTGGCTGAGGAGTAAATCAACATAATACATTTGAAAAAATGAGTTTCATGAACTAAGGCATTCTAGAAAGCAACCAAAAGGTACACATCGAGAATCTAGAAAACAGACTTGATAAAAAATCTTTATAAGTTATATTTATAAATGCATCTATAAATGATTACAAATCATTTGGTTTCTCAGACTGTGGACCAGCCTGTTTGTACTATAGAGCTTAGTCTGAAGTTTAGTTTCCATTTGACTGAAACCAGCAGCCTCTCCTCACCCCCAGCCACTCCATCTTCTGAACCTGTGCTGTCAGTGTTTGCAGGTGCAATGCACCTGGCCTTTAGTCAAGCACTGTCATGTGTTATGGCATCTGCTGCTCCTTTAGGCCAGTTTCAGCCTCACATGGCCACGAAGGTCCTTCCAAAACAAGGCTCTAAGCTCTGCAGGCCTGCTGCTCCTGGCCACACAGCTACTCCGAGTCCGGCAGACACCACGCAGCGCCACGCGGCCGGCACAGCAGGAAACGGGCTCTGCTGTGGTCTTGTTCTCTTGGCCTTTGACCTGCACCTTTCGTCCTCTTTCCAGGCCTGCTCAAGAGTTTTATCACTGCTTCACCTTGCTCACTCACGAAGGCAGCTCAGACTCAAAGCCAGAACATCTCTTGCTAGCTTTACGACTTCGGGGCTGATAACAGCGGACGTGACAGTGAGAAAGGGGCTCTCTCTCCAGCAGCATTCCTAGCCCAGGACCTGGGACCAGCACACACTCCCACAGTATCGGCTTTCCTCAGCACTGTGGGCATCACCATCTCAACCTGCGGCCTCGTGATGCTGCGCCTTCCTCCAGGTCTGCTCTGGGCGCTTCCTTCTCACCGTTTATCTCATGAGGCTCCTAGCTAAGCTGAGTGAAAACATCACGTGGCTCTGGCCCCCTCAAGAATAGACCCACTCGCACGCCGCAGGGCCGGAAGGCCCAAGCTGCGCCTGCCCGACGGCCATGGCCGTGCCGCCCAGTAAGCCCTCGATGTGGCTTTGTTGGTCTGACTTTCGATGAATCCATTCTTCCCATCACGGGAATTCTTTAAACGGTATATATCGTATACTAATTGAGAAAAGCTCATCTGAACATTTTTTTTACAAGTTACATCTTTTCACCAAAGAATAAAGCTAATCATTGTAATAATTCAAAAGACATGATTAATTATTTAAACATTTTAAATTATTGCATAAAATCCAGAGATAAAGATTTCAGATACTAAATGACCCCAAAGGAAGTCTTTATACTCATTGTACTTTGATTTAGAATTGTTTTGGTTTAAGCAAACATGATATTCCAAAAACCAGTTAAAGAAGATTATATTAATTGCTGTACCAAACTATTTCTATATGCACATACATATAATATTATGTTTTAAGTTGGAACGTATACTATATTGTATTCCAACACAGGAATAATGGGATTTAATGTAAGCACTGAGTTATGTCTATATTATCTTCTCAGTTACTCCACTGTTGAAATGGAATGGCCAAAAGATAGGTCTTGGGTGGGTGGGGGGGCACTTGATTGCCTTACCAAAATCCATGGTTGTTCACATGCTAGGAAGTTTTTTCAAGGTTATTCTGATTCAAATTGAGTCCAGCAAATCAAAGAAGGGGAGCAAGGGTAATGTTAAAATATGAAGTGGGGGACAGCAATAAATTTGGGTGATTTTAAAGTATATTATACAAAATCAACTTTCAAAGAAGAGCTTAGAACGGAAAACCAGTAAATTTTTTAGATCTTACCCACATTAACTTAAAAGATGTGACACCTTTTAAAACCTATTTAGCTCACTGGTTTCACTAACTTCCCTTCCCAATCAAATTTCCTATTATTCTTTAAATTTGGGGAGGACAGTAAATTTCTGATGGTTTGAATTAAAATGCAGGCTGTGAGGAGTGGGATAAGTTCCCTTCAGTATTGAAAACTGTGGTATAACTGAAAGCACAGGCAACAATTATATGTATGTGTGTGTTATTCATTTTAATATGCCTTTGTCAGATAAAAGCATTTCTGAATATGAGATCCAAATCAAAATTTACAAGGCCAGTTATTTTAGACCACAGAAGCTGAATTCCTTCTGAGCTGCTTCTTGCAGAGGCAACTAGCCTGCCCTGGCCTGAACAGGAGCAAGGCGGATTCTTTAATTAGGCTGAGAATAGAACAAGAGGCTTGGGGATGCCAGAGAAGGGTCATTTTTCTACACAAGGTAAGCTTCATAACTAATGTACAAAATATTATGTAATAGATTAATATCAAGAATTAATAACCTCTCAAGAGATTCGTCAGTTGTCAAAGCAAATGTTACTCATAGTACTGACAGAATTTTAGAACCGTAAGAGACATCAGAATCAGCTAGTCCATCTCCATATTATTAAGATGAGAGAAGTAAGGCACCAAAGGGCATTAAGTAACTTGTGAAATCATGTTTAGTTCAAGTAAATGTAGAACTGATCAGGAACTAAGATAGCTCACTTTGATAAACATTACCTTTTAATAAATAGTTTGAGATGCAAACACCCAAGAAACTGTAGTAAAACTGGATTAAATAAACCCTTTTATAATTAAGAAATTCTTACAATGCTCTGGGCATAAAACTTTTGAAATGAAGATAATTGTACCTTATTCCTCTGAAGAACTAAATCAAAAGGATCCTCTAAAACGAAGGTTATTTTCCTGGAGGTGATTTAGAAAACACAGACCATAATCCTAGTTCTTAAGAGGAAAAAATAATAAGCTTTTATTACATTTGGATGAGATTTTATTTTTTAGGAATCATTGCTTGGCTGTGAGTCGTTGCTTGCTGAATGTCATTCACACGTCCTCCCCCCAGCAAGCTCATGTGTAACAGTTTTAACTTGTGGCAGGCGCTGGAACACTCCACTCCAATCCAAGGGCCATGGGTCATTATAAACCACAAAGTTTTCCTCCCTGGGAAGCTGTAAAGGGATGTGGTCTTTCCCATCTCATTTTCCTACAGTCTCCTTTAGTCTAAAATCGAGTTTATGGCACTTGGGACAGATCTAAAGCAATACCTTCTGTTAGAGACCTCATCTCTTCCTGAACAGCACCTAAGGGATTTTGATTGTAGGATGAAAGACAAGGCAGAGAGGAAGAAACTGTCCCTACAAGATGATTCTGATGATCAAGAACAGGGGTTGACACGCTTTCTGTAAAGGGCCACAGCATAAATGTTTTAGGCTTCTGTGTAGATTTCTAAATCCATTAAATAAAAATTAGACAATTTCTATGGAAAATGTATGAGAGCTGGTCATTAGTTTTTCAATTCCATACTAAATTTGTGAATTCAAGGTAATATTTTTTTCCAGGCTTAACAAGATTACTTTTCAGAGGAATTTTTAAAAAGACTATCATTTACAATCCTCATAAGAATGGCATTTTTATCACTGGAACTGACCTATTATTAATGTGAATTACTCTTCTAGTTTATCATTTAAAAAGCTGTCTTCGGATATTTTGATTTCATACTAATTTTGGTTATAATTATGACTTGGACTGAGTAGCAGACTGAGGGTGCAGTTTCACTGGAAATGCTGATTCACTTAATGAGTGCCTGCATTCCATTCAGGATGTTTAGACCAGATGTGGGGACGGTGCACAGGTTTAGCGACAGCCCTGGTGATCTGATATGTAAAACCTGATAAATGCTATTTAAAGTAAAACTATTTATCCTTTTGTGTCTGGCTTGCTTCGCTCAACATAATGTCCTCCAGGTTCATATGCGTTACTATGAACCATATATATTATGTAACCTAATGTTGGATTAAAAAAAATTTTTATATGTATCCAGTACTTTTAATTAAGAAATGTATATATTTATTCATCTGTGTTTACTTTTTAGTTTTTAATTGTTTATATTTTCAATTATTAAATGTACAAAATAAAGTAAAAAAAAAAAGTAAAACTATTTTCTTAGAAGAGCCAGGGAAATTCATTTTTTGCTGCTGTAGAATACTTTACCTTTTTATCTGTGGAAGCCATTTCATTTTTTATTAGTCACAAGGCCTAAACTAAGAATATACTGAGTAAATGCTAGTACTCTATAGTTTCCTTATTCATGAAAATATGGCAATAATGGTAACTACTGAATAGGCTCGTTAGCAAGATTACTAAGTGCCAAGGCATGTCACAAACACTCAATTTTAGATATTATTTATTAAACTGTATTTTAAAATACTGGCTCATAAATGCAATTTTCATAGCTGATACCCACTCCCCCCCAAGCCCCCCCAATACATTACAAAGTGTTTTTGTTTTGTTTTGTTTTGTTTTAGGAGGTACAGGGAACAAACTTGGTACCTCGTACTGGGAAGCAGGCACTCAACCACTTGAGCTACACCCGCTGTCCCGTTACAAAGTTTTAATGAACATAAAAACCTTGCTGGCCTTGTGTGTTTTTGTTTTGTTTGGGGCGGGAGGGGGCAATCAAATGTACTGCTTTGTTAGACGGCAAAATGATTGTTTTTACCTGACATGTACTTTTACAAGCCTAAAATGATAGTATATTTATACAGTACAATTTATGCTGTATGTAACACTACCTAGTGACTATTAAAAACCTACACCAAATTAAATTATCTAATAGATATTAAAAATTCCAATAGAAAAAGTTATTCTCAGACATCAGAGATAACCAAGTATAATAATTATAAATGCTAATACTCAATAGAATTGGAAAACTCTTTAAAAACTTGATTTTCGATATACAGAAAAGCAAAGTTATCTTCTGTGGTGACTTGTAATCCCAGTGCATTTTATACTGTAGGAGCAGTTGCAAGTTATCTGAACAGTTAAGCATTTTGGATTTCTCATTCTATATTTCTTGTTCTTTTAAGAGTAAAAGACTGAAGAAAAAGGTGTAGGGGGAAAGGGTCTTCATTTTAGGGTCCACTGAATTTGCTGAGGGTGAGATAATGCCAAAGCAAAGACTGTTCAGGATAAAAGGCACATAAAAAAGGAACTAACAAAACATTTAGATGTCTTCCTTCAAAGATTTTTGAAAACTTTAAGAGGGGAAGAAGATTGCTTGACAGACGGGAATGGATGCCCATTTGGAGCCACAGTCTATAGGGCTTTTGAGGTGCCTAACGTTGAAAATCTCAAGTTGACTCTCTAGTTAAAAAAGCTGGAGAGGAGAGAGGAAAATTTTTGTTCTGGAAAAGTGTTCTCTGATGCAAATAGAAATCCATCTTCCCAAGGAAGAAGAGATGAATTGCCCTAATTTAGTCTTTTGGAAAGAGACAAAAAGATTATGAATTTGCTAAAAACTTTTGTTTCTTCTAAGTATTATTTATAAGCTCTGCGATGTCTTATTTTTGTGAAAAATTTCCAAGCTCCAAGACAGTCATAAAATTAACTTGAAACACTGAAATATATTTTTTGGGAAGAAGAATAATATAGAGAATCTTAATTTTTAAAAAGTTACATAAAAAAGAGGTCTAGTACTTAGCTGGCACTTCCATTTCAGACATATTATTGACTTTCTTTTTGGAGAGAAAGAAACATTCAAATGCTAAACTTATTCCACAATATGTTATTAAAAAACCCCACCAAATCCCAAAGTGGATGTATTAATTTCCTACTAGTGTACCAACTAAATCAGTTTTAATTTTCTGAGTCTAGTAATAGAAGAGGAATAAACTTTCAGAATTCACACTGTAAACTTCAGAGGAAATAGAATTCCAAACACTAATCAGAAAAGCACATTTTTAATTAGTAAAAATCATTCTATTAAGAGGTACTGTTTTTTTAAAAAAAATACTGATCATAAAGATGATAATCATAGCACATATTTACTGAATCCTTACAATTGCTGGTTATTGTATTACATGTATTAACACAACAATTCGAGAGGGTTGATACTGAATGTATTATTTTTTACATATAAAGAAACAAGCCCAGAGAAGTGAAACTTTGCAAATGGGCCTTAGCTTTGTCACGATTTTGTTATTTAATGAACACTTCCACATGTGATAACTACGTTACCTGAGTAAAACAAATGAATATTACATTAGTCCTTTATTATGATTTGCAAGAAACACACATATTAAATGGCAGAGCTCATTGTCAGTTGTCATCAAGAGGTAATTTACCTGACACAGGGACCAGATAACTCCTATAAAGGCATTTTAAACATTTCTTACAGTAGCTACACGACTTCCTTTGGGAAAGTAATATGACTTTAAAAAAAATTCTTTAAGGAAAATGTTTCATGTTAATCAAAGGAATATTAGTCTAAAACAGTCTTATGAACGGGTTTCCTTTGTCCAGATTTAGAGCTCAAATGAGGAAACAGCTGTGTATTATTAAGGAAAGATGATAAAAAAGTAAACACCCACGGGAAGCCTTGAATTTATTTCGGGTGTGTGTTCTCTCGCTGTTTGCAGTCCCTGCTGGTCTGAGGAAGGCAGCTTCTGCTGCGTGACTACTTGTGAACCAGATTATTTAAAATAAACTCTTTGGGGTTAGAGATGCAAATAGGAGTTTTCTGAGAACACATCACTTTCTGAAAAGCCAAGTGACTCTTTCTGACCCAAAATGTTCTCTGCAGTAGGTTAGGAACCTATGAGGAATTTATTTGGATGAAACTGCTTTTAAAAATACCCTGAGGTAAGATGCATAAAGATTTAATCACACAAAATGCTTCTTAGTTTATCTGGAAAGGTTACTTAGCAACTGTTTGATGACAAATTCTCCTCTGTTGAAACCTAATAGTAGCCTTTGGGGGATGAGAATTTTCTTTGTATCACACCAAATTTCACTTCAAACTGGGGGCTAAAGTGGTGCCATAAGCTGATACCACACCTCTAGCCTCCTACTTAACTGCTAACTGCAGGGTACTAATCTTATATTTTCTACATATTTGGCTAATTTGACCAATTGTTTAGATATTATGTGTCAAATTTTCTCACAAATATGTTTTACAATATATAATATAGAAATACTGTTTTATATTTATATGTTTAATATATCATATGTAAACACCTATTTCATAGTATTTGATATTATATAGTATATTATAATAAACGGATAAAACAATGCATAATATAAATAATATTTATATGTCAATATAGCAAATATATAAATAAAACATAGTATGTGAGATGAAATTTAATATATATTAGGATATGTTTATTGTAGAGAAGATTACATTAAAATGATTGTAATAAAAACTTTTGTACATCTTAAAGTGTTTCTCATCTTGGATATTACTTATAAAAACTAAAGATGTGTTGAAACAGATAGAGCTTAATCTATTATTTTCTGCCTGCTCATACATGCACCCTGAACAGAATGATGGTTTTTGCAAAGCTTCGACATGCATGTGTAATTCTGACATGCTTATTCTGGATTATGTTTTTGAAGTGGAAGAATGGCAGAAGAGCCTGAATTTGACAACTGTAATGAAGTCCAATAGAACCACAATGGTGTAAACACAATAAGAAAATCCAAAGAGTGCATGCAAATTCCAGCAAACAGTTTAAGAAATGAACACACTTATGGGAAAAAAAAAAAACAAAACAAAACCTAAAATTCTAGACCTTTCTACTTTCTTCATGAGTGTAAAGTTAAACTGGAAATGCTATAGATCATTTCTAGGAGTCTAACAAGAAATCATTCAGTGTTGCTTTTTGTTGATGGTTGGGATTTGTTTATATATATGATTATTTTAAAATATATCAGAAAAATATCTTAGAGATTTCTAAATGACAAATGAAGTTTTAAATATTTTTAAATTGCATGTTATTACATGGAAGTTACTGCTTGAGTTCACGGAAGCACAAATTAAAACCCTTCAGCAGCACTTACCCTTTTCTGTTCTTTTACATACTCTATCAAGTCATCTCTTGTTCTCTTCACCGCCTCTTCCACAGCCTTCTCACTTCGCTTCTGCTCTTCTATTATTGCCGCCTTAACAGTTTCCTGTTTGTGTGAGGAGGAAAAAAGTCAGGGAACCTGACATTTAATTGTGTTCCTTTTATATAAACTAAAGACCCTCTTCAGTGGGTTGGAGCTTGTTCTACTCAAAGAGCATCGTTCAACAGGAGTAAGAACTTATAGAATCTTTTGGGATCTGGTAGCAGCTCCTCAGAATGGAGTGCAAAGGACAAGAAGCTGTAAGTCACCTACTGCAGGGCTGCCTGACAGATGCCAAAGCCTTCCTAACGACCTTTCATTTGATGTTTACATGATTGACTGCCTTCCTGTACTATCCACATAAGACTTCCAACTTGTGTTTATTCTTCCAAGAACACACTAATGCTCTAGCTGTTTTATTCATGTTTAATTTTCCCATCCTACAATAATCAAGTGTGGTCTGGGTAGTAAGATTTACAGCTAGTTTGGTTCTCCAGCCAGGATAAGATGTTCTGAGCTGGACAACGTGAATAAGAGGTGAAAATTTCACCCTGTGTGCTAGTATTTGAAATGAGAGATCTAGTGAGAAAAGTGATATATCTCATTTTACTGATATAGCAAATCTCTCAGGTACCTAAGAGATTTCAGAATTTCAGACAAAGAGACGAGACCAAAATTCTGAAAAAGAAATGCAACACTTCTCAAAAAGCAGTGATATTTTCTATTAAAATAACGGTTGATTGAGTGAACACCACAAACAAAATTCCTCAACTTCCTTTGATATAAATCCTGAATACAGGTACCCTCGTTTCTGGACAGCAAGGCAATAAACTAGAAAGTGACTACAAATTTCTCAGAATATTTCCTTCATTTTTCATTCTTCAGGACTTTTCACTTTGTGGTGTCTGTATATTTTCCACTTAATTTTTCCCTATTCATTTGGGATATGTAATATAATCCAGAAAATTTTCAACATTAAGGAGCCTCTATTCTGAATATATACACTACAGACAATTAGAAAAATAGAGAAAAATATGAACACAAAACAGTGCACTCACACTTGGGTATAAGGTGGGATTTATACTGCACAGACTATTTTCTGACATGTTTTACTGAAAATATATTTTGAATATTTCCTTAACTCATTATGTATTCTTTTAAAATATGATTTCTATTCCATTACAGGGGTCTATAATAATTTATCAACCCTTATTCATGCGTACTAATTATTTTTAATAAAATGAAGAAGTGATGAACATCCATCTATGTATCTTTGTAGGGTATCTTATATACCTTTTTAGGATAAATCCAAGAAATGGAATTGTCTTGATCAAAGATATGAGCGCTGTTAGGGCTTTTCTGATTTTGTGCCAAGTTTTCCCCATAAGCACCCCGTGTATCTGTGACTACATTCAGCTGCGTTTGTTTTTTAAAACTTTTCCTGATCTGGGGAGAAGCACATGAAATGCCCTGTGAGTGACAGGAGCCTGGTCAGATCTTGCTCCTGTCCCCAGTCATTTGTGACAGCTTGGGCACATCTTTTTACCATTCTAGACTTTACTTCCCCAAAATTGGTTATTTGGGGACCTTACCTCTTCTCTGAGAGTACCAAACTTGCCTGAAAGATTAATAGATCTTATTATTACTCATTCATTCCAAGCCTTATTTTGCAAAGTGCACTTTATATATAAACATGAGTCAGATGGTATGTAATTGAGCTCCACTAGTAAAAGATAAAAATAAGAATATCGATAAGGGGCATGTTCAGACTAATTAGCTATTCTATTTACTATTTTAAGATATATTTTCATTCTTTATATAAATTTAAATTAGCATACTATCTAAAATAAATATAACGAATTTAAAGAGGTAACTAAATAGCATATTTAAACACAGAAAAACTGAAAGCTTACAATATTTTGTCTTCTTGTTTTTTTAAAAATAAATGAATATATGACATTTTTATTTTATTTTGTTATAGAGAATGCCTGGCACTATGTTTGCAAAATGTTAGTCATACAAGGAAAAAATATACTTTTTCCTTTTATATATATATATATATATTTTTTTTTTTTTTTTTTTTTAAAGATTTATTTACTTTATCCATTTTAAACACCCCCTTCCCCATTTGCTGTTTTGTGTCCATTTGCTGGGCAATTCTCTGTGTTTGTTTCCTGCCATCTCTTCTCATCCTTCTCCTCCAGTCTTCACCAGGATTCGATCCTGGAGACCCCCGATGTAGGACAGAGGTGTTCTGCCACCTGTGACACCTCAGCTCCTGGTTTTCAGAGCTTTAGGAGCATCTCGTCTTGTCTCTCCCCTGTTACATCATTATCTTGCTCCATGGCCCTGGCGGCTCACCGGCACACAGAGCCTGGCAGCCCATGCGCCTTCTATATATATATATTTTTTTGTTTTACCGGGAGGTCCTGGGGATCGAACCCAGGTCCCTCCATATGGTAGACGGACGCCCAATCATTTGAGCCACATCCGCCCCCATACTTTTTCCTACATACGAAATGAAATGTGAAACTACAAAAACAAATGACTTCTTTATTTATAACTAACCAGTACTTCTCATCAGAAAAATTAAAAAAGGAAATCCAGTAAGGATCAATATTTCTACCTAAACGAAAATGCCAATGTTAAAGCTCTCAGGAATATATCGGCAAAGAGGAATACTGGCGTGAATATTTCTGAAAATCCTTTGTAGACGGCACAGCCCAGTATTAATGGTGATGCTGATATGATAATTCTTCACTCTCCTGACTGAGTGTACACTTCCTTCTCTCTGAACTTCTCTTCTTTATGTGCTGAAATCTTACCCACCTTTTAAATCACAAATAAAATTCCATGTCCTCCTATAAACCCTTTCCTGATGGCAGTTCACATGATTCCATGTTCTTCTCTTAAAGCACTTAATCACAGTGAGGCTCTTGAGTTTTCAGAGTCTCATTTCCCACGGACTGTAGGATCCCTGAGAAGAATATGACTTTCCTTCTATCCCTTACTGTTGCAGGGATTCATTAGTTCATTTAGTTACTATCTATTATCTACTGGACACTGACCCAGGCAGTGGGGAACAAGAAAGACAAGGTCCCCATACAGACGGATTATATTCTGGTGGAGAAGAAAGCCAATAAGCAATTTATAACACACATAAACAAGATATTCCAAACTATGATAAGGTTATATTATAATTTATATAATTTTAAAAATTAGTTATAACTCCAACTCTAAACTCATTTTTCGATGAAAGAATGGAGTGTCATGATTTGGGGGGGTAATATTTTGGACAAAAATGCACACTAGCACTACAACATTTTTCAGTTCATGATAGACTGTTGCAAGACAGGATCACACAGGGGATCATTTCTTCAAAAACATCCCAAGACTTCACAATTTTCCCTAGTAACTTTCATGATTTTTTTGCATAGGTAAATGATGCTTGTTTGACCTGTCATCCTCATTAATTTTCTCTTCAAATATTAATTGGTCTAATTCTGTCAGAACCTGATTTTTCAAAGGCTCTGTCTGTGATTCAATTGTCCAATATTGTTTCCTTAGACTCGATAAAACATTTTAATAATAATAAACATTTTAATAATAAGAGCTCTCAAAAACCTTAAAGCAAACTAGAAAACAAAGTTATCATCAGCTTGAGACAGAGAACAAGAAGCAGAATCAGACTGACACTTTGTATTAGCAGAAATATTGGGCATGGAATGTAAAATAAGTTTGCTTTTATATATAAAGAAAGAGAAGAGTTTGGGAATATGACTAAAGGGCATAAAACCAGAACCAAGCTTTATGAAAAATAACCAATGAAAATTTCTAGAAATGAAATAGATAATAATCGATAGTAATAATCCAAAGGAGGGGGTTTAACAACAGATTAGATTTAGCTGAAGAGAGAATTAGTTTGAAAACAGATCAAAAAATAAAATAAAATAGAAAACATGAAAGAGAAGCTAAGAGATGTGGAGAACACAGAAGAATATAACATATGTCTCAACGGACTTCCAGAAGAGATGGAGAAAATATAGTAGAGGCAGAATTTGAAGAGATACTAGTTGAGGAATTTTCAACTAATAGAAGAAGACAACCACAGATTCACAGTGCTAAGGAAAAAAAAGACTATTAAGTGAAAATACCTTCCAACATAAAGGACAAAATAAAGGCATTTTCTCATGCAAAAAAGGAGAACATATGGCATACCTAAACTCACAGTAAATGAAATTTAAAGAATGTAATTATTTCAAACAGAAGAAAAGTGATCATAGGAAAAAAGATGAGATACAAGAAGAAATTATGAGGAAAGTAAGCAGAAAATCAGAGCTAAATCTAAACAAACTTTGAATTAAAAAAACAATGAAATTGTCTTTTGGTATTAAACAAAAGTAGATAATAAAATCAGATAACCCAGACAAATATAACATATGGGACATGAAAGGATGATCAAAATTAAACTGTTCTAAGGAGGAGAGTAGTGATACTGATTAACTTTAATGAATCAAAGCCCAATTATAAATGTTTACAATTTTTGAGGAACCACTAAAAGAAAAGAGCTTGAATATGTAATTTCCATATGAGAAAAAGAAAGAAAAAATTACATGAGAAAAAAAATTCCAACTTACAAGAAGGCAAGAAAAGAATGATTAGGGATATAGAAGAGTTGGTACCCCAAAAAAGCACAAAATGAAATGGCAGAAATAAACCTAAATATATCAGTAATTACAATAAATGTAAATGGATAAAATGTTCCTTTTAAAAGACAAATTGTAAAAAACAAAAAGTCTTAGTAAATGTTGTTTAAAGACATAAAACATTATGAATCAGAAAGATTGCAAAGAAGATGATGAAAAAATATAAAGATCTGTGGCTGTTGGTCCTTAATCAGTGAAATTTTGTTAAAGATTGAAAGCAAATAAATTATTTACAGGAAACAAACCTCAGTAACCCACTCAATTTTGATCTGTGGAATATAAACCACAGTATCATTTGGTTGTTTTTCTAGAGCAACTGTGTGCCTCACTTATTTCTTGTTTCATACACAATGTATACCTATGATCTAATTATGACTGATTTTAAAGTTGCACATGGTTGTAGAAACGCACCTTAGAAAACGAAGGAGTGATAAACTGGAAATAGAGTTAAGGCCAGAGGCCAGCTCTCTCATGTTATACAGAGTTCTGGTTTGTGGTTAGTAGCAAACTCTATTCATATATTCACTCATCATATACTTCCAGAATACCTATTATGTGTAAATAATAGTCCCAGATACTGGAAGCTTTTTGTTCTTATCTCAATGAGTTCGTAATTTATTTGTGGAAATGAGAAATAAACACACAGAAACCATAATAACAGATCCCTGGTTAGTGAGTGGAACTGAGATCAAGGATAGTTACAAAAAAAGGAACATTATAAGATCTATAAACGGCCAGAAAAAGCTTTTACAAAAAGATTTAAGAAGTGTTTTGTACGTAGCAGAATGGACAAAACTGAGGGATCAGTACATAGTCATGTCAAATGTGGTGTTAGGGCTAAGAGCTGAGGTGGCACTGTGTACAAGAGTATAAAGATAAAAGCCAAGGGTATGTGTATGAGGCTTGTACTGACTCCCTTGCTATAGATAAGGGCTTTTGTGGGGAGAAGGTGAAGGAAAGAAATGGAAAGCCAGGCTGGCACTAGACAGTAGAGTGCTCCAAGGCTTAAGGCTGAGGCCTGCAACCCAGTAAAGGGCTACCAATGATAGTATGTGACCCAGATGTCCCTCCTGCCATTTATGAGGTCTTCGCATGAGTCAGCAAACACACTCTTTCTTAATAAGTTTCATAAACGGTCTATTCTTGCCTCACCCCAAAAGGTGTGTCAAAACAAATAGGTTGACAAAAATCCAGTACCCTTTCTTGATAAAAACACTCCAAAAGATAGTAACAGAAGGAAACATCAAGATGATAAAAGGCATATATAAAAAATCCTCAGCCAACATCCTACTCAATGAAAGCTTTCACTCTAAGATCAGGAACAAGATAAGGATGCCCACTGTCACCATTTTCATTCAAAATAATGTCACAATTCTCATCCACCTCTGGTTTCACTGTGTTATTCAGTCCTTAGGTTATTCTCTAGCTTTCTTTCAATTGACATTTACATCCCTAGACTACCCTATTCAGCCACAATGTACAGTCAACCGATTTTTGAGGGAGGAGACCCAAGCTGACTCATGCCTCACTGACTTAGTCCAATCAAAAGCCCTAACACAATCTTATTGAGTAATCTAACTAAAGTCCCTTAACTGAATTGAATGCAATCAAAGGGTCCCATACCCACAGGGATGGATTAGTTTAAGAACATAATCTTTTTCTGGGATTATTCAAACTATCACATACTCCTAGAAGAAAATATAGGAAAGCATCTTCAAGATCTTGTGGTAGGAGGTGGTTTCTTAGATTTTACACACAAAGTACGAACAACAAAAGAAAAAATAGATAAACGCGACCTTCTCAAAATTAAAAGCTTTTGTACTTCAAAGGACATTATCAAGATGAAAGGCAGAGTACTCAATGGGAGAAACTATTTGGAAACCACATGTCTGATAAGGGTTTAATATCCATGATATATAAAGAGATCCTACAATGCCATAATTAAAAGACAAACAGCCCAATTTAAAAAATGGGTGAAAGACATGAATAGACATTTTTCTAAAGAGAAAATACAAATAGCATGTGAAAAGATCTTCAAAATCACTAGCTATTAGGGAAATGCAAATTAAAATTACAGTGCAATGTCATTTCAGACCTATTAGAATGGCCACTAAAAACAAAACAAAACAAAACAAAAAACCCCCTAGAAAACTACAAGTGTTGGAGAGGATATGGAGAAACAGGAATGCTTATTCACTCTCGATGGGAGTGTAGAATGGTGCAGCCACTGTGGAAGACTGTTTGGCGGTTTCTCAGGAAGTTAAATATAAAGTAACATGTGACCCAGCAATCCCACTCCTAGCTACATACTCAGAAGAACTGAAAGTAGGTATGCGAACTGACATCTACACACTGATTTTCTTAGCAGCGTTCTTCACAATTGCTAGAACATGAAAACAACCCAGATGTCCATCAAGAGATGAATGGCTAAACAGTATATGCTACATGCATACAATGGAATATTATTCAGCTTAAGAAGAAATGAAGTTGTCATGCACAAGAAAACATGGATGAACCTTGAGGACATCATATTGAGTGAAATAAGACAGACACAAAAGGACACACATTGTATGATCTCACTAATATGAACTAAATAAAATGAGCAAAGTCATGGAGTTATTAGCTAAAAGACTGGTCACCAGAAGATAGGATGAGCATAGGGAATGGCGAGCAGTGGCTTAATTTGTGCAGAATTGGTAATAAGGTTGATTGTAAATGCTTGGAATTGGATAGACGTGATGATAGCACATTAGAGTGATTGTAATTAGCAGTGCCAATAAGGGGGTATAGCTGTGGTTGAAAGGGAAAGTTCAGGGTGTGTAGGTCACCAGAAGAAAAGCTAAGGGATGAAACATGGGACCATATGGCATAGTGAATCCTATTGCAGACGATGAGTGTGTTTAATAGTACAAATATAAGGATGTTCTTCCATGAAGCAGAACAAGTGTACATTACTATTACAAGATGTTAATAAAGGGTGGTAGCTGAGATAAAATACACCTAAAGCAAATTGTGGACTGTCATGAATATTAATATATTAATATTTTTTTTCATCAATTTTAAAACAAAAGAGAATTACCATAAGTGACAGAAACCAGATACTAAGTACTGCAAGTTGTTTGATTCCATTTAGATAAAATGTAAATAAAAAATAAACGTATAGAGATGGGATTAGATTAGTAGATATGTATGGCAGGGGATAGAGGTTTTTCTTTTTGGAGTAATGAAATGTTCCAAATTTGATTGTGATGATGAATGCACAACTCTGTGATTATACCAAAAGCCACTGAACATACACTTTAGATGGATTGTATTGTATGTGAATATTTCTCAATAAAATTGCCAAAAAAAAGTACAAAAGTAAATAGATTGGATCTTTGGCCCAGCATTTCTCAAAAGTTGGTGACTCCTAATGTAGACAATGGTATGAACTAGGAAAGAGACACGTGGGTTTCCATCTCCTGCCAGGAAGGCTTATGTAAGCAGGCACCATCCTATTCCTGTAGTCTGCAGTTCAGATCCAGGGTATACGCCACAGATATGAGTCTTTGTTTGCGGTGCCAATGTAAAAACAGAATAGTTTTATTCACAATTGGCAAAAAAAAAAAACACTTCTAGATTGATTAAACTTACTTAAAAATTTTTTAATACATGGAACTATTACTAATCAGAATTATGGGTGGAATGATTTGGGGGTAATGAAGTAGAGACCTTGTATTAGATGTAGCTTTCTAACTAAGAATCTTGGAAGATGAATGCCATTTTTAGTGTTTGCAACAAGAAACTCCCAAAATGAAACAAGCCTGTATAATTAGAAATTAATTGTTTAGTAACAATGATATCTCTATTCATAGGTATTACTAAATAGGCATAGACATTTTAAAAAGATTGATGGCTGTATTTGATTTTATTTTGATTAACCTAGGGACAGGAAATAGGGACAAAATTTTCTTTTCAAGAGCACTAGGTATGGAATTCTGTCAAAATGAACAGGCTTAGTCTCTGCACTCAAAAGCTCACAACTGAGTTAGAAAAACAGACACAGATTTTACTGTAACAAAATGTGGTAAATGCCATGATAGAACACAGGGGCACGCCTATTCTGTGGTCATGGAAGTAGAAAGCACAGGTATTTTATTGTCACAAAGCACAATCTGCATGGCAGAGAGTGGCCAGAGACGAGGCTGGGAGGTCAGCAATGGTGGGTTACGTCCTATGTTAATGTACCTCAGTCTTAATACCTGCAAAATGGGAACAGTAACAGTGTATTTTAATATGGGTGGTTGTAATAATTATGAGTTAATCTGTGCAAAATACTTAAACAGGGCCAGGCACTTAGGCAGTGCTCAACGAAGATCGATAGAGTCCTCAAAGATCCTGGACTTTGTCCTGTTTGTGGCAGTGTGCTCTGAATGGTGTCACAGCATGCGGCTCTGCATCTGAGCTGGTACATTCACGTGACTTTTACGATGGCTTTGTGTGAGAGAGGACGAGCGGCAAGGGGTCTAGTCAGGAAGCTACTGCAGTAGTCCAGGCAAGAGACAACAGCTAATGGTGCGAATGGACAAGGTGTAACTGATACAGAAATGAGCACAACATATCAAAAGGTGTGAAACTGAAGGAGGGAGTGAGAGAAGAGGAGTGGTTCGCCAGGAGGAACCATCAATTAGCCAAATGATCAAGGAACTCATGGTAGGAGCATGACATGAACTTTTATTGCTCCAGTAAAGCCAGTCTGCAGAGAGTTTTACATCTCCCTATGACATAACAAATCGTGGGACCTGAGCATACCTCTTTTACAGAACCTCCTCACAGAGATCCCCTTCTGCCTTCTTTTCTGTGCATTAGATATTCTAAAAGTTCATTACGAACCACAGTAATAAAAACTACCGAGAGTAGTTTCACAAATGTTTCAACAGCTACTGATGAAGGGATCTCGGTGTCTCCTCTTGCCTGGGAGTGAGCTCAGGTGTCCTAAGTTCTACCTCACAGAATTATTCATATGATTAGAGCATGATTTCCTCAAGATAATAGTCAATTTCACATATGACAAAGGGCAGTATGTTAGGGTTGACTCCAAGTCCAATAAAAATGAGTCAGTGCTTGTGCTTCTTATGGTTTAGGGTAGATCTGTCATCAATATCTTAGTTAATGTTTCCTGTGTAATAACTCCAAAATTTAGTGGCTTAAAACAACCACCAATTTATTGAGATCAGTGACTGGCAACCTACAGCCAGGGAGCCAAATCTGGTCTGCTGCCTGTTTTCATACAACCCACAAGATAAGAATGGTTTTACATTTTAAAACAGTCAAAAACAATGAAAGGCAGAAACTATGAAATTGAAATTGCAATGCATATAAATAAAGTTTTATTGGGACAGGCATGCATACTCACTTACACGCCATCTATGGCTTTCATACTACACTGGCAGGGCAGTGGCCACAGAGGCCTATGTGGTCTAGGGCTGCTGGCGCACGGAAAACTGCCGTGATACAGCCAAACTGGACGGCATTTGAGTGCCATGCAAATTGGCATGCACAATGTTATATATTTTTTATTCCAGTGCATACTCATCATGACAGAAAAATAGAAGTGGACTTGGTTGCACTTCTAAGGCAAAGCAGAGCATGGATTATTTTGTAATTGACTCAGAGGGCAAAGAATTGTGTTTCATATGCAATGGAACTATAGCTGTGCTAAAAAAAAATACCATGAATGTTGACATACCAGACTAAGCACTCATTACAATATCTGCCACTCATACGAAAGCAATGGTGAGAAAAATAGAAAAATTAAAATAGAATATCTCACCATACACATATACAAATACACACAAATGAGGCTGCAACCAAAGTAAGTTTCTGAGTGAATCATTTGTTAGTCAAGCAAGCAAAGGTACTTACCAGTGATGAGTTTTAAAAATTGTGTTTCATTATGGCAGCCAAATAAATGTGCCCAAAGAAAAGGAATTTGTTTGGGACTAACAGCCTTTCAGGAAGGACAGTTGTTGAAGAGTTAAGGACACGGAGCAAAAGCAACAGCTAATCAACAAAGTGGTTGTCCTTGGTTGACTGGTGCACTGGTCCATGCTTGTTTATTGAAGACTCAAGGCCATGTTTGAAGTGACTCAAGAATTGGAATCCATGAATAGTCCGCAAGGAACAACTAAAGGCAAGAACATTCTCAAAGAAGTTGAGGAAACACTAATTTAGTGCACCATGAAGTGGAATTTGCTGAGATTGTTATAAGTGATGATGGTAAAAGAATCAAAATATAACACTTGGACTAATTTATAAGGCTTGTGAAAAGTTATTTCAAGCTGATACTCACTGTATTATTCATCAGCAAGTACTTTGCAGAAAATAAGTGTTCCTGAACCAGTAGTGTCTACAGTAGACCGCGTTCATTCTTGGTGACCAAACCAGACTACATGACAGGTCAACGGCTTAGCAGTTGTACAGTGTCATTGTGATTTACTTTGACTTTAGAGCTGACGCTCAAATTTCTTCTGGTCAGGAACTACCCTCAACTACTATCATCACACACAGAATGGCTTTACAAATTAGCTTTTGTCGCAGAGTAGATGCTTCTTGTGGAATTCAACTTAAAATTACAAGGCAAAACAGCCCAGAGATGCAAAGCTTATCTATGGCATATCGTCTGAACCATGGCTCACATTGCAGAGACTTAAGCCGTGTCAAGCTGCTTTATATACATTTGCATATCAAAAGTTAGAGGAAGCAAGATTTCCATTCTGACACAAACTTATGAGCTCAAAGTACAGTGCCAGCAGTGCTTTTCAGACCTCAATGCAAGGGTAAAGAAAATTTCCCATTAAACTGTACAATGAGAAGTTTTCATGTAACTTCAACTGGAAACAATCTGCAATCTAATGACATGCAAAATGACCAATATTACAAAAAGAACCTAATAGAACTCTATAAATATCTTCCAAGTGATTAATACGATCAGTTGAAATCATATGCTCATGCATTGATAACAATATTTGGCAGTGTCAAAAGACATTTTTAAAGATGAAATACATAGAATTTCATTACAGATCAGTGTTAAAAAAATGAGTATTTGCAATCACTTCTGATGATAGGAATCACACTGTGAGTTATAATTAAGCAAAACGGCATCCCTCCCCTCAAGAGAGAATGCCAGTCTTCTCATCAGTAGATGTATATCACAAAAAAACTGTACTCTGTTACTATATGTTGAATTTTATCAATAGAAAATCTGTGATGTTTTTCCCCTTACTGTATAAGGACCTACATCGCATCCTCGATTAAGCCTCTTGACCTGTGAAGCCTAAACGGTATCTGGTCCCTTACAGGAAAAGTCTGCTGACCCTAGACTTAGGTCACGGCTGTCCAACTCGGCAACGTTGCTGTCTTCAGAGGGATGGACTTCTGGTTCTGGCGGCGAGGCGGGGTCAGGGCGGCCGGGCTCACGGGCGCCCGGGGCGCTGGGTCCCCTGTGGCCTGGCTCACGGGCGCCCTGGGCGCTGGGACCCCTGTGGCCTGGCTCACGGGCGCCCTCGGCGCTGGGTCCCCTGTGGCCTGGCTCACGGGCGCCCCGGGCGCTGGGACCCCTGTGGCCTGTCTCACGGGCGCCCCGGGCGCTGGGTCCCCTGTGGCCTGGCTCACGGGCGCCCTGGGCGCTGGGTCCCCTGTGGCCTGGCTCACGGGCGCCCTCGGCGCGGGGTCAGGGCGGCCTGGCTCACGGGCGCCCTGGGCGCTGGGACCCCTGTGGCCTGGCTCACGGGCGCCCTGGGCGCTGGGTCCCCTGTGGCCTGGCTCACGGGCGCCCTGGGCGCTGGGTCCCCTGTGGCCTGGCTCACGGGCGCCCGGGGCGCTGGGTCCCCTGTGGCCTGGCTCACGGGCGCCCTCGGCGCGGGGTCAGGGCGGCCTGGCTCACCGGCGCTGGGTCCGAGCGGCCTGGCTACTACCAGGACAGCCTGGGGTAGGAGGCCGTGTCTTTCCACATGGTCTCCCATCCTCCAGCAGATTAACTCAGAGTTTCAAATGGTAGCTGGGCCGTGTTCAAAAAGCAAGCACACACGTACGGCCTTTAAGACGGGCTCAGAAACGATCCAAAGTCACTTCAGACAAATTATATTGGTCAGAAGCAAACACTTATTGCGAATAGTTTCCTAATTCTTCCCTTGCCTAAATATCGTCTGCATATGTTCACAGATGCCAGGTGCTGTGCCAGTGTATCTTCTTGTATCAGGAGCTCCTGGCTCTCCTGGCTAGCGGTCGGCTCTCTAGGCCTGTCACATGGCGTCCGTCTGGGAGCGCCCTCAGGTATACTACCGGAGATTCCCTTCAGTTGTCTTGAATTCAGTCTCCAGCTTTCCTTGATCCCAATGGGTTCTTCTTTCTGGGATTACATCTTTCTTTTGGTAGAGCATCTCCTCCAGCAGATTTCCCATGTATGGGGAGTAAAAGTTTTGATATCTGGTTTGTCTGAAAAATGCCTTTATGCCATCTTTGAACTTACTGGGCAGTTTAGCTAAGTATGGATTTCTAGGTTGGAAATCACTTCCAGCATAATTTTAAAGGTAGCTGAGAAGTCTAATTACATTCTGATTCCTCATCACTTGCTTAGTGTTGTTGTTTTTGCTCTATAAGAACCTTTATGTTTTCTTTGTTTCTATTTCTCAAAAATTTTACAATCATTAACCTAGACATAGGCCTATCTAGAAGCACATATTTCCATCTAGAAACTCATGCCTTTGAATTCTGGGAAATTTTCTTTAGTAATAATGAGAAAAGAATATAGTATTTATGATTTCTTATATTTCTGTTTTTTGTTTTTCAAAATCCTATAATTCAGTTGATATACCTCAACATAAAGCCAAATTTTCTGGTCTTTTCACTCCTATTTTCCATTTCTTTGTACTTTTGCACTCTTTCCTCTGGAAGAATTCCACAACTTTACTGACTCTTCTGTATATATTAACTCTCTGCTATATTTTTAATTTCTAATCTTTTTCTTTCATTTTTCTTTTTAGTTTTCTTTCTGGTTTTGTAGGTGCAAAAGACTTATCTCTGAGGAAATTAATAGTTTTTTCTTAACCTTTTGCATCTCCATAGAGTATGTACTTGTTTTATTCTCTGCTTTCCATGAGAAGTATCTGTTCACACTTGACTATGTGCTCACGTTTAAAGACGAGCACTGAACAGCGGGTCACTGGCTGCCTCCCCAGCTGTGGTCTTCGGCTCTGATCTTAGTAGCAGAGTAACCCTGTTAGGTTGTTTCCTCGGGGCAATTCCTGAGCCCAGTCTACTAAGGTCTTTTATCTTGGGCTGTCCAGGTTCCTCAGAAAAAAATCTCCCAATCTGCTGTCAGCATTCTGAGAGTTGGGATGGGGAAAAGGACTAAGGTATAAGCAGCATAAAACTTTTCACCTTCCCTCCTGCTCACTCCGTTTGCAGGACAGCACCTTGTTTTAGTTTCCAAGTCTGTTCAAGCAAATGCCATGAAATGGCTAGGTTTAGACAATGGGGATTTATTCACTCAGTTCTGAGGCTGGGAAATTGTCCAATCAAAGCACATCAAGGCCATGCTTTCTCCCCAAAGACTGTGGCGTTCTGCGGCTGGCTGCCGGCCATCCTCGGCTCCTCTGTCACAGGGCTAGGCACACAGCGGCCTTTCTGGTCTCTTCTCTTCCAGGACCCGCTTCAGCTTCTTGCTTCCTTTGGCTTTGTCTGAATTCCGCTCCCTTATAAAGGACTCCAGGCATAGGATAAAGACCCATCCTGATTGAGGTGGGCCACCCCTTAGGTGACGTGCCCTCTTCAGATGGTCCTATGCATGACGGGTTCACACAGAGGAGTGGGTTCACTTTAAGAACATGCTCTTCTGGGGTGCATACAAGTTCCACACAACCACACACCTATAGCTTCACCTGAGCCTGGTGACCCCTGGTCCATGTTTCATTTTAGACAACCCTAGTCTCCTGCCAGGATGAGAAAAGATGAATGGAGAGCCGACTGCTTGCTAAACACACTTACAAGCCTTCCTTCTATTTGCAGCCTGATCACCACTCTACTTCCAGACGCATCTCGTGCTACCAACTACTGAAGACCTCAGAAGTCTGTGTAATGAATGGGGCTTCCCTCATCCTTTCCTATGTCTATTTTAGGGTTTCACGTCAGGTTTCAAGGGGGAGTAGATATAAAAGTGTGATGTAGTTGCTTTTTTTAACCAGATCAGTATTTGAAAGAAAAGTAAATGTTTTATTTTGAAATAATTTTGTTAGAAAAACTGCAAACATAGTATAAGAGTCCCATACATCTTTCATTCAGCTTCTCCTAGCATTAACATCTTACATAATCATGGTATGCTTATCAAAGCTAAGAGATTGACCTCACACAGTACTTTAAATAAACTACAGATTCTATGTGTATTTCAGCAGTTTTTCCACTAATGCCCTTTCTCTGTTCCATGATCCACCCAAGGTACAGCACTCCATTTAGACCCCATGTCTCCAAAGTCTGCTTCCATTCTGTGACAGTTGCTCAGTCTTTCCTTCTTTATCATGGCCTTGATATTTTTGAAGAGTACTTGTCAGGTATTTCATAGATATTTGGATCCGTCTCTTATTTTCTCATGACTGGACCGGGCCTATGGATCTTAGCAAAGGGTGTCAGAGAGGTGAACCTTGCTTATCACTGTATTATATTGATGGAACAAGGCATCAACATGACGTCACTGGTGATGCAAACCTTGACCATCTGGTTTGGGTGGCATCTGCTAGATTTCTCTAGCGAAAAGTTGCCATTTTTCCCTTTCTATAACCTATTCCTTACAAATGAACCAATAAGTCCAGCCAATACATAAGGGGATGTGAATTAAGCTCTACCTACTGGAGTGGGGAATAATTACATTTATTTTTTTGGAGATTTTTGTATGGTTTTAAACTATAGATTCAATACCTCTATAACTACAAAATTGTACAATATTTCTAAATCTTCTTCACTCAGTTCTATGATTTATATTTTTCTAGGTAATTGTTCATTTCATCTGAGCTTTAATTTACTCATATTGCTTACAACATCTTTAAAATTTTTATAGCATCTAGGTTAGGTCACTTTATTCATTCCTGATAATATTTATTAATGATTTTTCTGTTTCTTTATCAATATTGCCTGAGATTCGTGAATTTTATTTTTTTTTAAAATAAAAGTTGTTTTATTGACCATTTCGAGTGTATTTTAAGAATTTCTGTCGTAACCTTTATTATTCTTTCCTTCAGTTTTCATTTGATTTTTTTCTAGTCTTCCTTTTCCTACTCTCTGAATAAATCGAAGTGCCAGTCCATTCATTTCCAGCATTTTCTATTTTCTAATATAAGTATTTAGAGCTATAATTTCCTTCAAAGTACCATTTAGAGCTGTCTCATGATTTTTTTAAAGTAAACAACAATGTTATTAAAAACTACTTTCTCTATGCTTAGCTTAAAAAAAAAAAAAAAATGCAGTGAAATGCACCCATCTTAAGCGCGCAGCTCAGGGACTGATTACATCCGTACGCACCCTCTACCTGGAGAAGGAGAACTCGGTGTGCCGCAGAAAGCTCCCCCTTCCTCCCCATCGGAGTGAGCGACGGTTCTGAATCCTATCCCTGCAGAATCTTTTTGCCTCTTTCTGAATGTCATACAAATTGAATGACTTAGGTGTTTTTTGTGTGTGGCTGACTTGGTTCAACATAATAGTTTTCAGATTTGTTCATATTGTGGAACGTCTTATTAGTTTTTTCTGTTGCTGTTGTTGTAGTATTCCATTGTAATTTAGCCATCCACTCTTTTATGGATGGATGTTTAGAATGCTTCCATTTGGGCATATTATGAATAAAGCACTTTTTCAGTCCTTTTCCCATCTTTTAGTGGACTAAGCACTATTTCTGTTGAGAATATAAATAATAGCTGATCGGTATCAGGGTATAGGTAAGTTGAGCTTCAGTAGCTACCGTTTTCTAGCTGGGCATGGAGTTTCCAGCTCCAACAGGAATGCGTGTGAGGCCCAGCGGATGCCGCCCAGTAGCCGGCATCACCACCTCCAGGGATGGCAGTCCTTTCCATCCTAGCCATTCGGGCCGGGGTGCAGTGCGTCTAATTGCAGTTTTAATTTGCATTTCTTTGATAATGATGTGAACAGCTTTTCACATGCTTACCATTGATTTTTACATGTTGTTTTATACAGTGCCAGTTTAAGTCTTATCCTTTTTAAAAATTGGATTATATGTTTTAACTTAGTGATAGAAGCTCTTTATGCATTCTCGAGACAAATCCTTTGTTAGATATATGCATTATAAATCTCCCAGTCTGTGGCTTGCTGCTGCTTCTACTGAAGGAGTCTTCTGATGAAAGTCCAAGGAGTTCTTGTTTATCACCAAGATCATAAAGATATTTTCCTAATCATTTTCTAAAAATTTGATTCTTTTCCCTTTCAGTTTTAGGTGTACGGTACATTTTGAGCTTATTTTGTTGTTTTATTTAAAGAAGAAATCAAGTTTCTCTCTTTTAAAATTCTTCCCTCTACAACTGGGTAGCCAGTTGATCCAGCACCATTTTGAAAAAGATCCTCCTTTCCTCAATACCTTGTAATAGAAACTTTGTCTCATATCAGAAGACTGCACATGTGTGAGTTTATTTCTGGATTCTGTGTTAATTCCTTGTTCTACTTGTCTATTCTTGTGTAAATACCACACAGTCTTAATTACTATAGCTTTAGAATAAGTTGTTTTTTTGTTAAGTCTCTATTTTATCAGTAACATTTTCTTTATTTAAACAGCTTTATTGAAATATAATTCACATACCATACAATTCATCCAACTAAAGTATAAAATTCAATGGTTTTTAGCTAGAACTTTCAGCATAATGTTGAATAGAAATGGTGGAAGATTTCCTTTTCTTCTTCCTGGTTTTAGGGGAAAACATCCAGACTTTCACATTAAGTGTTATGTTAGCTGTGGGTTTTTCATAGATACTATTTACCAGGTTGAGGGAGTTCCCTTCTATTCCTAGTTATTGTTTTCCCCACAAAATGGCTTTGCAGCTTGTCAAATGCTTTCACTATATCTATTGACATCATCATGTGGCTTTTGTTTATCTTACTGGTATGATTACATTAATTGATATTTGGATATTAAAACCACTTTGCAAACGGGGATAAATCCCACTTGATAGTGGTGTCTAATTCCTTTTATATGTTGCTGGATTCAATGTGTTAGTGTTTCGCTGAGAATTTTACATCTTTATTTATAATAGGTATACTTCTACTGTTTTCCCAAATGGAAACTCTGTACAATTTAGACACTAACTCCTCATTTGGGTAGCTTTTTTGGTTACTAATTCAATATCTTCACTTGTGATAGGTCTATTCCGATGATGTGTTTCTTACTGAGTCAGTTTCAGTAGCTTATGACTTTCTAGGAATTTGTCCATTGCATAGACCAGTACCCAGTGGATTTGTTCATTCTGCTCCTTAATGATCCTTTTCATCACTGTATGATTGGGGGCAATGTCCCTGTATTAGTCAGCCAACGGGGTGCTGATGCAAAATGCCAGAGATCGGTTGGTTTTTATAAAAGATATTTATTTGGGGTAGAAGCTTACAGCTACCAGGCCATAAGATGTAAGTTTCTTCCCTCACCAAAGTCTGTTGCCATGTGTTGGCTGCCGACATCTGCCAGGGTTCAGGCTTCCTGGGTTCCTCTCTTCCTGGGGCTTGTCTCTCCAGGCTCAGGCTTTGCTTTTCTCCACAAGGCCAGCTATAGACTATCAGGCGAACAGCTTGTCTCTTTTCCTGGGGCCTTCTCTCCTTCCTCACGACCAAGCTCCTCTGTACACTTACTTGCTTGGGCTGCATCATTAAAACTCAGCATCAGAACTCCAACATCAAAACTCCAACTCACTCCTCTGCTTTGCCACGCAGTTTTATCTCTGAGACCCCACCCACCAAGGGGCTGGGACTCTATGTTCTGCTGGAGTGTCCCAATCAAAACCCTAATCATGATTTAATCACACCCAGAGGAACAGACCAGTTTACAAACACAATCCAGTATCTATTTTTGGAATTTGTAGCTATATCAAACTGCCATAGTCCCCCTCTTATTTCTGATATAGTAATTTGAGTCTTTTTTTTTTCTTGATCAATCTAGCTAAAGATTTGTCAATACTGTTGATCATTTTAATAAGTTTTGCTTTCATTGATTTTATTTTTTCCCTAGTCTCTATTTTATTCATTTCTGCTTTGATCTATATATTTTAGTGCTTGTTCTAGGGCTTACCATATACATTTTAACTTACCAGAATCAGCTTCGGATTTCTACTAGCTTAATTCCAGTGCTATATAGAAATATTCTTCCCATATAGCAATACTGCCTTTCCCTCTTTGCATGAGATTATTGTTATATGTATGTATATACAACAACTACTAATGTTATACATGAAACAGTACATTGTTGTAATTATTTCTTTACCATCTGTAATAATTTCTTAGCCCAATACAGCTTAGCTCCTACATGCCTCCTTTGTCCTGATAGTAGCAAATATATTACACATATTTCTCTGTTACAGATTCAATTACACATTATGTACATATTTTATATTACTTTACTATAATGTGTCTGTTTGTGGTTCTCATTCCATTTTACCTACTTGTAGTTTGTTGTGTTTCTTGGGATGTATAAGTTATTGTTTATAAATAAATCTGGGAAGTTTTCAGCCATTATTTGAATATTTTTTCTGCTCCTTTCTCTCTTCTTTTGGTACTCTGTAGTGAATGTCAGCCCTTTTTTCATTCCAGATATTTGCAATTTGTGTTTTCTTTTTTTGAAAGAATAAAAGAGCAACTTTTGTCATTGTTGATCTTTTCTACAGTTATGTTTGCTTTCTCTTTCAGTAAATTCCACCCTTACTCTTCCTTGTCCTTTTTGGGGTTTAATTTGCTGAGACTTGTTTTTTCCATAGCCTTCTGAGATAAAATTTTAAGTCAATAATTTTCAACTGTTTTTCTCCTAAAATGTGCATTTAAAGCTACAACTCTCCCTTCGAAGCGCTATTTTCACTACACTACAAGTATTATGTTATATTCACACACAAAATATTTCCCAATTTACATTGGGATTTTGACCCATGGGTTACTGAGGATATTTTTCTCAGATTATTACCAAACATTTGGGGATAATCTAGTTATCTTACTGTTATTGGAGTCTAGTTTAATTCTTTGGACAAAGAATATATTCATGATTTTAAGGCTTTGAAATATGCTGAGATTTGCTTTATGGCCCAGCATATAGTTAATTTTGGTCAATGTTCTATGCACAGTCTTAGTTGTTTCATGTAGCTTTCTATATATGTCAATTAGGTCAAGTTAGTAATTATGTTTTTCAAATCTTTTATATTATTACTGATTTTTATCTTATTTTATAAATAACTGAGGTAAGTTTGTAAAAAACCTCTAACCATTATCATGTGCAGATTTACTTTTTAGTTTTTGTCAAATTCTACTTCTTAAAAAATTGTGAAATCTTGTAATAAAGTACATAAGAATCTAGGATTTTATATCTTACTGTTAAATTGATGCTTTATCATTAGCAAATATTCCTATCTTTAGTAATACTTCTTGCTTTAAAATGTACTTGTCTGATATTACTATAGCTATGCTAGATTTTTTGTTTGTTTGTTTGTTTTTTGTTTTTAAGATAATGTGATCTTCCTCCTAAAGAGGTTAAGTTTAATTTTGGCATGCAGAAAAAGTTCTAGTGTGTCATTTTGACCATGCCGAAGCCTGGCCATAGGACTCGTTGGGTCTGGTCTATTTCACTTTTGCCCTCACTTTTATGGTGTAACTGTTACCCCTAAAATGTGGCTCTTACTCTTACGTGGCAGCACTTACTCCCAGATGAACTCCTTGGGTTCCTCAAATGAAAGCCACGGTTTACCAAAGCTTCGACTTCCTCAGTCGAAGTCTCTGAATAGCTCTTTAGCCTCCAAGCAACTTCTTTTCCTTGTTGGATTTTTAGAGTCTTGCCCTCCATATACATAGCTTAGGATCTGGCCAATGAATGTGGGGAATCTGAACACTGATTTTTTGTGTTCTGAGCATTTGTTCTGAAAATGTGCCTCTTGGCAACCCTGGACTCTGCCTGGTCTTATCAGCCCTGTAAGACTGATGTTTTCGCTTGAGCATTAATCACACACACTGCAAAACAGAAAATGCCTTTAGAGAAAAAGCCTGACTGCAGAGTTGTCCTGAATGGATCCCTTCCCTCAAGCATTGAAGCCTGTTCCAGCCAAAGTTATATATTATATATAAAAAAATAAATATTTAAAATGAATTTTAAAAGAATTTTACAGTACTTAATTCTGAAAGAGGATTTTCTCTTAAGAATAGATTTTTGAAATTTGGTAATTGGATATAAACCTGTGGAGTAGGAAATTGACATAAAAGAAAGGACAGAAGTTATATTTTCCAATATATATAATCTCCAGTTTCCCATCCAATCTATTCTTCACAGTCATGGATAGAATGCTACTATTTTTGCTGGGTAGCTTGTGAGTGGATATTATATTTATATTGAACAGATACAAAAAATTTTTACCTGTTTCTACTCGCCTGACCTTCTTCAACTAGCAGGAATTATTAATCTCACTTTACAGATCTGGAAATGGAGCCTCACAGATTTTAAAAACTTTTTAAAAATACATTAGTCACAAGCTAGAACTCAAATCTAACCGTTTACTCTGTCGCACATTTATATGGCAATTAGTAAAATTCCTTTAATCACAAGTAACAAAATTCAGCGAAATGGACTTAAAATAATCCACAGAATTCACAACCACAAGAACGAGAACATAAAACAACTAAGACTGAGCAACATGAGGCAATGTGACCAGGACAAACATTCTCTCTCCAGCTCTTGGTTCTGCTCTTGCTGTTGGCTCCATCTCCCCCAAAGCTCTGTGTATGTAGTGCCAAGAGGAATACCAGCAGCTCCTGAGACTCCCTCAGTTTCTTCATATAAAAGAGAGAGTGTATGTACCTGGGGGTGCCAGTCCCAATATTTGAGTTTTAGGGGCTTCACTCTGATTTTGTGTTCATCCTTGCAACAGCGAACATGGGATGAGATATAATCATTAACCTAAGTCAACAAGGGCCTCCATCTAGAGGGAACTACCTACCTACCTACTTAGGAAGAAGGTTAAATCTCACCTAAACCACATGGCTACAAAACACAACCTGTTTCTAAGAAGGGGGAAGGGAAGAGTAGATGCTGAGGAAGCAACACATAAATGTCCAAGAGACTCCCATTGTGATTTGAAAATGTCTCTTTAAAATGTTATCTGGAATTGAATGTGATGCTGCCATCTGCCCACTAAAAGTGGGTAAACTACTTTATTGTGACCTAAAAATCCTCTGTACTCATGCAGCCACTCATCCCCATAGAGTAAACCTATACTAGAAGTTCAGAGAGAAAAACTTTCCTGAGGTTGGAAGTAAGTAACCTTGTCTCCCCCAGATTCTTTTTCAAATATTTCATTGAATAACAATGAGAATCATCTCAGTTTGGCACCCAACAGACAATCTAAGGGGAGACCTTTTTCAGTTTTGGGTAACACTGCTCTTTGGTATAATGTTCCATTTAAAAACAACCCTAACCCTAAAAGTACAAATTGTGTTATAGGAGATCTTGGCCACTTTTTAAAGCCTAATATAATGTCTCATTAAAACAGTATTCTTCCTGTAGCACCTCATAATCTTAGGCAGTTTGTTCAAGATTCCATCCCACCTTCAAGATGCTAGTAATTTAGTAGAGAAACATACTATGGCTGGGCAGTGGTATCATCATACTTAAGAAATGTTTATACTTAAGAATACTTAAAGAAAAACCATACTTGACCCAATCTGAAAGGTGAAAAGACAAGTTTTCTAGATGGAAAAAAGTAGAATAATAAAAAAACTTGGAGTGAATTTTTCAAACTAGGAAAGCAATGGCACCAAAGGTTCAAGGGCAGAAAAGAGAACGGCATATGTACCAGCAGTTTGTCGATAAAAGCAGAAAAGGAGAAAATGAGCTGGTGAGGTAGGGAGGGGACAGGTCACTGAATAATTTATATTTCATGCTTCCAGGAGCTGGGATGCTCATGTGGGAAAAGAATATTATTCATTTTTTACAACAAATTGAAAGAGGACAAAGTAATAAATTATCCCGTTGAAATAGGACATAAAAAAGAAGGGAAAGGTCAGAAAACACAATACGGTAAGTTGATGCACTATTTTATCATTTTCCCTGGATATCATATGTTTTGATATTTCAAAAATCAAGATTTTAACCTATGAACTAAGTTACTTACTATCAAAATATTGTAAGTAAAACCTTAAAACAAACCAATGACTCAAAACTAAAGAAAACAATAGAGAAAAATAGTTTCGGTTGTGACACTTTCTCGTCTGGTAAGCTAAAATAGAGATGCAGCTTCATTTTTTTTAAAAGGATGGGTCAGGTGGCACTGCTAAATTGCCTAAAGAAAATCTAACCATTCATGGTACGCCTGAGGGTTTTGGGTTGTGGTTGTGGTTATGAATTATTACAGAGGGCTCTCAGCGTCAGACAGAGCTCAAGTGTCTGTGTATGCTGGAGTTCTTTTACAGGACTTGCTAGAACAGCAGAATTAGCGACACCAGCCCAGGCTGGTGTCAATAACATATGTACTTTCCTTTCTTTAACAAGAATTTTCAAAGGACATAGAATTAATTTAAAATGAAATTCAAATAAGCCAGTCATAAACTTTCTTCTTAATTACTCAGGAAAAAATTTTACAAATCTATAGTCAGCACAGATTGAGGCTTATCTCATGACCAATGCCAAACAAAACCATCTCCCAAATAAGTTGAGAAACATCTACCACAATCTTTAGGTAATGCCAGCATTAAGACAGAAAATATCTAGAGATATGCTATAAATCAGAAGTTGTTTTTTAATTTTTTTTTCTTCTTTATTTCTTAGGGGAGATTTCAGTTGCTTAAGTTTACACGGACTGATTTTACTTTGACACACATTATCCTTTCCTCATTTCCAGTGATTTAATGGTCAGAGAAAAGCTTAGTGCTGTCCATTACACAGTCAGTAAGATAAACCGGTATAGTATTCTAAGACGGCCCCAGGAAGTAGCACCGCGAGGTGAAATAGCACAGCGGCAACCGGGCCTCTGGCGCTATGGCACCCAGCTTCACATGCTGCCTGCTTCCTCTAGGACAGTCACATGAGCTCCATGAGCTCCGGTTTCCTCATCTGTAAAATGCAGATAACAACGGTATGTGCCTCAGAAGGAGGGTGTGGGAATTAAATGAAATCAAACATGGAGGAAAACTAGAACAGGGCCCAGCACTTACTTGGAATTGAATTAACGGTAGATGTGGTGGTTTGAAGCTGTATGTACCCCAGAAAAACACATTCCTAAATTTAATCCTATGGATGTAAACCCACTGTAAATAGGACTGTTTTATGAGGTTACTTCAGTTAAGGTGTGACCAACCTCATTCAGAATGGGTCTTAATTCTCTTACGGGAGTCCTTTATAAATGGGAGGAATACGAAAAACCATGGAAGCCGGAAGCAGAAAGCAATGAAACCCAGATGAGAAGGGAGAGAGACCAGCAGGTGCCACCACGGGCCTGGCCATGAGGCAGAGGAGCCCAGGATCTACGGCAGCTGGTCTGCAGGGAGAAAGCAGAGCCTGATGATGCCCGGATTTAGGCCACTTTCTCAGTCTTGAACTGTAAGCTAATGAATTCCCATTGTTTAAGACAACCCATTCCATGGTAGTGCGTTCAGCAGCCTAGGAAACTAAAGCAGTAGCCAGTATTCTAATAATTATTACCATCACTACCACCACCACTGTTACATTACTATCATCATTTTCTAGAGTTAAAAGCTATAGAAATCAAGTAGCTTTTTAAGCTAGATTAGTTTAGAATTAAGTCAGTAAATGAAACTTGAACATGGAGAAGTAACCTATTATTGTTTTCTGTATTATATTATAAAAGATGATAAAGTTCTGTCAAATTTTGTAATGCCTAATATTCCAGTGATTTTCCTAATAGGAGTATCAAGGACATTAGTTATAAATCTGAAACTCACAGATAAACTCCTCAAGTGTTTAAACAGTTTAAAAAGGCAGGACTTTAGATTCTTATCACTAATACCCTAGGGTAAAGTCTACTGATAAATTATTGCTGGCACTGCAACTTAAATAATTTAGAGTAATTAATCTTGTGGGATTTAAAAAAAAATCCATCATACTTTATTGGTTTTTCCAATTTGTTTTCTCTAGAGAGTTAATATTAATTAATAAAGTGATGTGTATAAATTTATTTGAGAATTTGGATGAAAGTAATTAAGTATTAGAAAGTATCTTTAGGAAGGGTTCTCTACAAAAATACTTATTGCATGTTGTCCTCTAAATGCCTATTTTTCTTACACCTGGTATTTTATACCTAGAATAATCTTTATTTTTCTGAGTGATTTTAATCAGAGAGGAAAAAAAATTGCTTTTCTCCTCTTTGGGAATTTAGACAAATATTAAAATATCACCCACTGCAAGCATATTTCTTTCCAATTTCTCACAGTATATCTATCCCACAGAATAAAATCGCCACAGAACAAGTCAACCACGTGGAATCACATGGAATCACGTCCTACTGCCTTTTAATGGAAATCTTACTAAGGAGCAGGCTAAGTCTTGTCATCAGTGTGGACCCTAAAAGCATTCCCTCCATTTGATGTATAAACTATGTAAATAACTCTACACCTAGACAGCTCAGAGGGAAACCGCAGAGGACACGGGAAGCGTGAAGCTTAAACAGACACAAGGGAAGAGGCCATCTTCAGAAGAGCAGAGCGGCCGAGCCTGACTGCTGGCACTGGCGGAGGCCAGAAGCCAGGGGCAGTCTGCCTTAGACAGTGAAAAAGAAACCAACTGCTAGGCTTCGGTACCTGGGAACAACTGTCTGCGTGGGAATGAAGGTAACAGACAAAACCTGAGGCAGTTTTCAGACAGCGCAGGAGCTGGCCAACCGCGAGCCACAAGCTCATTTCTGTAAATGGGTTTAGTGGAGCACACCAGCCCTCGTTCCAGATGGGCTCCGGCTGCTCTCGTGCTGCAAGGGCAGGACTGAGTGGCTGTGACAAAGACCGTGTGGTCCACAGGCTGAAATATTTACCAGCTAGGCCTTTATAGAAAAAGTCTGCTCATCGCTGCATTGGCCAGAGGACAGAAAGAAACCTCTACAGGAGGCATTTCTGTTCCCTTGACCTGCTTGCGTGCAGTTCCCCTGGCCGTCATCTACACTCTCACCTGCACCAAGCGCCTGCTGCCTCCTCGCTTTGGCCTGCTGTGTCCCCCGCGAGACGCTCTCCCCGAGGCTCGCCTTACTTCAGTGCAGGCCTCACCACCCCACTTAGCTGTTGGCTCCCTTACTCTCTAGCCCGTGGCACTGCTTGACTTTTCCTGATGGCATTTATCAATAACTGACATCATATGATACCTTTATCTGCTTCAAAATTCAAGAACAGGAATTTCTTCCTCTATGGTAGCCTAGAGAGATGGACAGTACCTGGAGCAGAGTAGGCAGTCATTTCAGTTCATGTCAAATACCAAAGGGTAAGTTTGATCACGGCAATCTGTGTGATTATCCCACAAGAGATCTGAGTACTTATGCTTCATCTAGCTTCTAAGAGAAGAGACAATTTGTCCGTTCTCTACATCAGGAATACAAAGCTTTAAGGGGCTAATGAAAACTAGAGTTGTCTGGCTGTAATAAAACCAACCAGATGAGATGAAAAGGACAGGGCTTGTTTAAAGAAGACACGAGAGTATTCTGGAAACCTGAGCATTACCAGGCATCACTGTTTTCTCTGCTATAGATGCTCTTTATTAAACTCTCTCATTCACGTGGCAATTAAACACACACCCACACATGCAATCTCTAGCAAAACATGCAAATGTGTTAGAAAATAAATACATGCATTTATTTATGATGTACTTAGATTATCTTCACATTACTCTGAACCTATATGGAACACATTTTAAAGTATATCAAACACTAGTGTTTTTTGTAGATAAGCAGCAGAGAAGTGCGTGCTTTAAAAGACATCTATTTTTCTATCTGGGTTATGAATATATGCTGATCTAGTCATGCCCTCTTACCCAATTTCAGTGGACTGATAACCCACATCTATGTGAGGTTAGAGGAGAGATCTGTGGTCACTAAAGTTTTAAGTAAACTCTCCCAAACTGGATTTTAACTGATGATCTTTACCTTGCTGGCCTGGCATTCCAAACAAGTAGACAGACAACTAAATATCTTACGTAGAATAGGTGTTCAGTATATACTTGTTGATACTAGCATAGGTTACTGTAAGGATTAGGGAGTAATCAAAATTCTAATGCGAAAAAAAAAACGATATGTTTTGTATAATTACACTGGGTAACTGTGTTCTTGAGCATAAACTGACAGCTTTCAAAAAAAACATATTATTTATCTTGGATATAGGAAACATTGAGATTTTTATCAAATGAGTACATAAGAAACTCACAGGTTGTTTGTTCTGAGGTTAGTCTTTTTAGGTATATTTAAACTGCATGGTTGAATAAACAATGGTAGTATATGTAATGCTTTGGCCTATGTGAAAGACTTTTAGGAATGTTATTTTTTGCTTCTTTCACCTCTTTAAAGGAAGATTTATTCAAGAATGTCATTGCCTATATAAAGAAATTATGAAATCCAGGTAAAATAGAACCTTGAAAATTCAGTTATGGATAATGAAATTAATGTCACACAATTGCTCAGATAAGTAACCAAAAGGCATTATATCTGCATATCGTACTTGCTGATGTGTACATGGCCTTTACGAGCCCACAGGGGCCATTTATGAGTTCCATTTGTCAGCACCAACTCAAAGCACAGCTACCTAAAAATCAGACTTGCAAATTAATTGACTCAAACTGTTTTTCTCCCCAAATACATTATTCTGTATTGATTGTGACTGTGTGTGACAAGGGAAAAACAAATATACTAAACTGGAGGCTTAATGGAGTTGCAGTGACTAAGGATAAATTTGGATTATGAGCTTCTTGAAAGTAGAGTAAAAGGTAAAATTACAAGTTAACAAGTTTTCAATATCAGAAAGGTGAAAGCAACTTAAAAATACAATATCTAAGACAAAAAGGTTAAATACTAACATGGCCACTACAATGATTTTAAGTAAGATAAAATAACAGTACAGGTACTTTAAGAAAAATAAGAGAAAAAAGGAAATATTTTCAAGGAGTTAATTTTACTAACCTGACTTATTTTTCTTTGTTCTTGTACAGCTTTTTGAATTGCCTGAGATACTTTTTCTTGATCTTTTGCATGTTCAGTCTTCCATAATTCCCTTTCTTCAGCATGGGCTTTTTCCAAATTTTTCCTTTCTTCTTCTATGGCTTTTAACACTGCGTCCTTCACTGCTTCTTTCTCAAGCTTCAACAAATGGACAAAACAATAATATTTGAAAGGGTAAATAAACAATAATTCCTTGAATAAAAGACTTCGGTAAACTTACGGGCACAAAACTTCGATCCTATGGGGTTTGGTTCTGACAGTGCTGTTTTTTATTCAATAACTAGTGTAAAATACAAATCTTTGTTTTTTATTTAAATATTCCTATCTATTTCCATGGCATTTCTAAGCATCAAGGAAACCAAGCTTGGCTTAAAATAGTGATTCTCTAGCTATTTGGTCTCAGAATCCCTTAACACTCTTATAAATTATTGAGGATTCCAAAAAATTTTGTTTATAAACTAAAAATATATTTTCCAAATTTAAAAATTAAGAACGGCATTGTTTTACACATTTGTACACCTGTTAAGCCTCTTTCATACCTGACTGAATAAATGGCAACTAGATCATTCTGTCTGCCTTCTGTATTAAATCTGTAATGCTATGTTTTAGAAAATCCAGTCTAACACAGATACGCTGTTGGAAAGGGGAAGAATATTTAGTAGCCTGTTCAGATCACTAATCTTAATTCCACACAAAACTTGATAAGTAGTAGTTTGTTAAAGGTTAGGTGCAAGATGGAAAATGAAATCTTATCAATGATAGTTGTACTTACTTGCACTTTGAATTTAGATTCTTTACCATGCATTATTTCTAAACATTTTTCATTTGTAAAATATTGATGCATTAGTTATGCATTTCCTCCGGATGTTGACACAGTTTATGATATCGTAAGAGAAAAAAATCGCCTTAGCTAATATTACCATTAATCTCATCAGAAAGTCTTCAAGTATTGGAAAACTCAAATTCCTTAAGGGAGATACAAATTCTCCAAAAATCTAATTTTTGCTTTAAAGCTAAAATTTTATCATTGGCAACAAAATTCAGTTTTCTTACTTCTTGCAGTGATGAGTAAACAGGATAACTTTAATTATTCAGTAAAAGGGTGTTCCATGAAAAAAGTGGCTAGTTCATCTCACAACTCAAGCAAAGCAGAAGAATTTCTATCAGGAAAACCATTGTCCTTTGGTAAACAGCAAAAATCCATGGCCTCCTCGCCTACCCAGAAGAGAGAACTCTTCTTTTCTCACTTCCAGTGAATAGCTAAACTTGACAAAAGTTGTCAAAGCTTACATGTGCCATTTTCTGAACTTCTGTTTACTCCACAATTCTTCTCAAACTCACTAAGGTCGGCATGCCCTCCAGGTTGTTAAATCCTATATATATATATTATTAGGAGGTACTGGGGATTGAACCCAGGCGCTCAGCCACCGACCTACACCTGCTCCCCCAAAAGGTATTTTTTAATCCTTATTTTTCCAGACGTCTATGCAGCATTCCACAAAGCTGATTATTTCTGCTTTCTCTAGGCCCTCTCTTTTCTTGGCTTGCTCGCTACCTCAGTCCCCTCAGGTCTTTCTCGTCTTCCTCCTTGAGGGCTTTTAAAGTTTGGAGTTCCTTCAGGCCTCAGACCTCAGGCCACTTCTTACTCTACACTCTAAGTGGCAACAACTCCCATGGCGATGGTTATCATCTATATGCTGAAAAAACCCCACTTTAGTATGTTCAGGTCACTCCTTTCTCCTCAGCTCTGAACATCAGGTAGATTTAACTGCCTGCCTGACTTTGTCATCTGGATAGATCACAGGTACCTCAAAGTCTGTTCCAAAGAAACTACTACTTTCCAGTTCGCTGCTGACTCCATACTCTGGGAGCTGGCCACCTAGATCATCCACACCAAGCGTTTATGTTGATTCCATCTCCTAAGTATTTCTAAAGTTTGTCTATTTCTTTCCTTTCCAAGCGACTACTACTCTGTTTCAGACACTCATTAGCTCTTACCAGGACCTCTATTAATTAATTCTTAATTAATTAATTCTCTATTAATTCTTTCCCTGCCTCTAGCCTTTGATGCCCCCAACCTCCCAAAGACTGTCAGTTACCACTGTTACACCTATGCTCAAAAATTTCAACTTGTTTCCCCTACTCTGGAATAAAATTACAACACAAGTCAGAATGCTATTCATCCTTCAAGACTCACTTCAAAGGTAATTGCTAAAAAATTCCTATGACATAGACATACTACCTATTCACTCAGTAATTTAATAAATTCCTCCTTGCCTTATTAGGATATGTAATAAGTTTCCTACCTGATTGTAAATTCCATGAGAACAAGACAAAATCATAGTCATCCTTGAATTTCAACCTCTGACATAATGACGTGCACATTCAAATTCAGTATTTATTTCCTAAATTAATTTTAAATCCAGAACTGAAAAGTTAGTATATTAAATAATATATTAAATATCTATGAATACATAGACAGGCATTTTTAAAGTTGGTTTTAAAAACACAAAGCTTGCTGAATGAAAAAATATGTATATACACATACATACACACAAATATATGACCTGAAATAATAGCTATCAAATACCAGGTGTACATTAAAGTGTCCCAACATGCATGTTCTCTTTAATAATAATAATCTAGATTGTAAAGCATTTAATTGCCCTGATAATCTTTGTATAATGTGGATTTAACAAGAATATTCATGGTTGTTTCATATCATAAGAATTCAGATGAAAAAAAATCTCCAATTTTTCTGGAATGAAACATTAAACAAAAGCAGATTGACCATACCATTTACTTGCTAAGAAACTCAATATTACAGATGGAAATACCTTTGCAGCAGATAATAATGCCTCTTTATTTCTTTGCCTTTCTTCCTCCAAACATTTTTCCAGTATTTCCTGTAAATAAGACAGTTGGAAAGATACTTATATGTATTATTTGAAGTAATAATATACACTATTTCCACACTCTGAACATACTTAAAGTATTACCTTCTGTTCTTGAGATTGCTGAATCAAAGCTTCCTTTATTTTTTCTTTTAGCAGTTCCTTCTCTGTATCTAGCATTTCAAGGAGCCTCTGGTGCTATAAGGAAAGAAAACTGAATTATGATTATGGCTCTGAGACAGATAATCTACTAATAGGGAGCACAGCTGGTTTTGGGGATTCAATTGCCCTGAAGTACTGAAGTAGTTACTAGAGGAAACACTGGCAAGTTCACTGAATGAAGACTCAGGAAGCCCAAACCCTGAGCTTACCTCTCCCCAACCAGCCAGAATACATTTGTTAGCTCCCAAGCTCAACAAAGTACATGACATGAGAGCAAACTTAAGAACAACAATTCCAAATTGGAAAGTGTCTTTCTCCAAATTCAATTTAGAAAAATTAGCCACTAAAATGATTAGTTTGCCGCAACAGAAGCAATCAAATGTACTGAAGAAAACCCCAAATTTTTTGCTTGATGAACTGTTTTAACAGATTAATTATGCTTCTAGTAAAGCACTGTTGAAGAAACGGGAAAATCTGATAGTTATTGTTGTGGCCCAACGGTATTACCACACATTCAATGAATAACTCTATGAAAGCGGTCAAAAGAATATTTTGCAATAGCTAGAGCTGAGCGAGGCTAGGCATCCAGGGCACATTCTTAGTCCAACGTGTTTGTGAAAAAGCACAGAGAACCATAAGTCAGTTTTCTCTGACTGGCACTTGGAGTTTGAATGGAGCTTTTAAGAGAAAACTTTTATAGCCTCAAAATCTCCAATATAGATGAGCCAGATACTGTTCTGGAATAGTGAGTGCCCTTATGTGGAAACAAGACCAAAAAGCAAATATTGCTACACACAGATATCTGATTCAATTAGTAAAGGCAAATAACTTATTTTCTCAGAGGTAGAATGTTATATACGTATATGCCTCCTTTAAAGATGAACTTACTCTGTTATTCTATATTTTAAAATACATCTATAGCTTTCAAAGTTCAAATTTAAAACATTTTTAGAGAGGCAGTCTACATTGACAGCAAGTGAGTGGTCCATGTCTAGTTAAGGTAATCTATTATTCCTGTTTTTAATTATAATATTACTTTTTATCTTTGTTTTTCAAGAAAGTAAAAGGAAAATCACATGAAAGCTGTAGTTTTTACTTTTAAAACATATCCAAACTGTGATAGAAATCATGTAATGATTACAAGAAATTATTGGTACCATATGGATTTTTGACAGGCAGTTGACTAGCAAATCACTAGACTTACCACATGATATATAAGTAATAACTGAGTATTTCAATTTTGTATTCTATGTCAGTTTAGATGAATTTCACAGAATCAAAAACAATACTTAATCCTATTAAAAATACACACATGAGAAAATATGCAAAGATACTTTACCAGGCAAATAATTAAACTTAAAAAGCATAAATATCACAAGACAAAAATATTCAAATTAGGCTTAAGGACAAGAAGTTTAACAAAAATTGAACAATAAAAATTATTGGAAATAAAATACACAATAAACTTTTCAGAGTCATTGATAATTTTGAAAATAATTTCTCCTTAAAATCTTATGCTAAATCAGACCAATGGAAACGATTATGTTGTTATAAGTAGGCCAAGTTTCTCTAGAGAGCCAAGAACTAAAGTCAAAGAAGGTTCATTAACTAAAATGGCAATGCAATCTTTAGAAATTTATTGCTGAATGTCATTTCTTAATTCTGACAGTAAGCCATCATAGAAGACTATTACTGAGTTCGCCTGCACAAAAAGAAACTAAACAGACAGATTGACCAATGGAACCAAATCAAGACCTCAGAAATTGACCCTCAGATCAATTCTGTCAAACATCCATCAGGGCCAGAACAGTCTACTTGACAAATGGTGCTGGGAGACCCGGATAGCCATATCCAAAAGAAAGAAAGAAGATCCCTATCTCATACCTTATACAAAAATTAACTTAACATGGATCAAGGATTTAAATATAAAAACAACAACCATAAAAAACCTAGAAGAAAATGTAGGAAAACATCTTCAAGATCTTTTGGTAGGTGGTAGTTTCTTAAACCTCATACCCAAAGCACGAGCAACAAAAGAAAAAATAGATAAATGGGACCGCCTCGAAATTAAACACTTGTGCACCTCAAAGGACTTTGTCAAAAGGGTGAAAAGGCAGCCAATTCAATGGGAGAAAATATTTGGCAATCACATATCAGATAAGGGTTTAATATCCATGATATATAAGGAGATCATGCAATTCAACAATAAAAAGACAAAATATCCAATTAAAAAATGGGCAGACTTGAAAAGATAACTGCCAAAGAAGAAATACAAATGGCGAAGAAACATATGGAAAAATGTTCAACATCACTAGTGATTAGGGAAATGCAAATCAAAACTACAATGAGATATCATTTCACATCTATTAGACTGGCCGCTATTAAAAAGATGGAAAACTGGAAATGTTGATGAGGATGTGGAGAGATAGGAACGCTTATTCACTGTTGGTGGGACTGTAGAATGGTACAGCCACTGTGGAGGACTGTTTGGCAGTTCCTATGGAAGTTGATATAGACTTGCCACGTGACCCAGCAATACCACTGCTAGGTGTATACCCAGAAGAACTGAGAGCAGTGAGATGAACAGACATCTGCACACCAATGTTCATAGCAGCATTTTTCACGATTGCCAAAAGTTGGAAACAACCCAGGTGTCCCTCAACTGATGAATGGATAAAGAAACTGAGGTGTATACACACAATGGAATATTATTCAGTTGTAAGAGGAAATGAAGTCATGAAGCATATGACAACATGGATGAACCTGGAGGACACTGTGTTGAGTGAAACAAGCCAGACACAAAGGGACAAATACTATATGATTGCCCTATTATGAATTAAATATATTATGTGAGCCATTAAAAAAAAAGAAAGAAACTCAAAATTACCATTTGAAAGAAGCATCCTACTTAGAATATACCCAAACTAAACTCATTGATCACTGTCATTTGTAATAAATAAAGGTAATAACAGGTGACATCTTGGGGGCACTTTCAGGGCACTGACACTGCCTTAACACGGCTTCCCGTGTGGCGAGAGCACACTGAAGCCTCACAGCAAGGTCCGCGGCTCCTTCCTTCGCAGGTGAGTCATGTGGGTGTCTGAGAGGGGCTGGATAAACTGTGGGGTTCCTGGTAAATCACTCCAGCAACAACCATACCTGCACCCACAGTATCAAAGGAGCAATTACCTAGCAGCTCAAAGCAGCCTCAGGACCACCCAGCTATTACCCAGGAAGCTAAAAGCCAGGTAATCCAAGTGGCAAGCCAGCTAAGGCCTCCTGTCCACTTGGCTTTCACAGAGTAAGACTCACCTAGGCTCCTGATTCTGTTCTCTTCAGAATAATTAAAAAAAAAAAAAAAATACAATTTCCTGATCAAATATTAATTGATCTTCATAGAGATGATAAATAAAAATGCTGAATGGCAAAGGACTACTTTAGGACTTAAAATTAAACAGTTACTTATCAAGAACCATATAAAGTTCAATAAAATATACTGTTTTTGTAAAAATGATTTATGTTCATTGTGAAAAATGCAAAGTAGAAAATCGCCCTCACCCAAAGAAATCACTAATAGCATTTAGGTAAATCACTAATAGCATTTAGGTAAACATCCTTCTGGAAAGCTCTGTGTATATGTAAACAAAGAGATTTATGTCAATGCTTTATATAATGACTTTATGACTGTTAATCTGCTTTTGAATATAATATGGTTTTGACCTCTTTCTATATAAATATAACTCAACTATTAATTTTATTAAATTTATTACTTATTTTACCATCCTCTTATTTATAAGCATTACTTTGTTTTCGATTTTTCACCTTAAATAAAATATTGAATTTTTGCATACATCATTGTGAACTTGATCAATTATAGCCTTATGAGAAATTCTTAGGAACGGTATTAACAGGCTGAAGATTGAGCATGTTTTTTAATCTGAGGCATATTCTCAAACAGGACTCCAGACAGAAAAATATTAATTTACCCCTTTACTAAGAAAAGCAGGACAATGGACAAGGGAGACTGTTCTAGAGAACGGAAGCATGGGCTGCAGGATCAGTGAGCCAGAGACGGCTCTGCCCTCAAGGCAGGGGGCCCTTGCCATTCCTGCCCGGCAGTGCTTCCTCTTTGCTAAGCACAGTCACTGAGGGTATTCCGCCAATCTTCCCTTTTGAAAATGGGGTTTTTGTTGCAGTTATTCCATTCCTTTCCTTTTCGAGTATGTTAATTATAGATTTTTTGGGGGTGGGGTTCTTTCAATTCTACATTGTCTCTTTCTTCAAAGTTTCTGTTTATTTGATGGCTTGAGTCACTAATTTTCTTTTTGAGATGCTCCTTCAATGTTCAGCAAGCTTTTTCTGTCCATATTTAAATTTCAAAAATGCTGACTGGAAACTCTCTATATGAGGGTGTGCTTCATGCTAGGCACAAAAGGTAATGAGCTGGCTTTTCATGGTGGCGAGGGAATTCACAGACGTTAATCCTATAAGCATTTTCTCCTGAGCTGTTTCTTTTTTCCCTTCTCCTTTTTCTTTTTGCCTAGGAAGACATTCTCCAATCTCCTAACTGATGTTATAAACCACACATCCAGTATCTTAGGAGCAAAGTGGGGGCAAAGTGGTTGGAGAGCTCACAGTTCAGTAATGGATTTTGGTTTAATTTACTTGTTTTCAGAAATCCTCTGGTTCGATTTTCTGTTTTTCTCTGCTGGTTACACATTAGTGCCCTAGCTAGGAATGGCATACACACACAGCTGGGAACCGAACTGGTTGTCACAGGGCCTTCCAGTTTTCCACCAGTTTTTAGAGTCTCACTGCACTTCCACTTTCAGAGGCACCTGCTGTCTCTATTTCCTAAAACTTTCTAGGATTATTCAGGACAAACCAGCTTCCTTCAGAGGTTTCACCTGAGTATGCTAAGATGACAACTTTTAGCCTCTGCTAAAGTCAGATCCTTGTCCATATGTTATCTTCCTCTCCTCTCCTTCTTCTTGTGGTCAGTTTTTACTTTTTTTAAATTCTACTTTTATTTTGTCCCTTAAGTGTCATTTTAATGATTTTTTACAATCCAGATTTTTTTAAGTATATATACATTTTTTCACTTAACTTTTTTCATGTCTTTTATTATAATTTTTTATTTTTTAAAAGATACTCAAATTACATAAATGTTACACGAAAAATATAGGGATTCTCATATGCCCCACTCCCCACACCTCCCACATGAACATCCTTCATTAGTGTCTTTTTAAAAGATTTTAACTACAATGATCATTCTTTGAGTGAATATTTATACCAGGCTTTATATTAGGAACTTTACAGATACTGTTAGTAATCCTCACAACAACCCAGAAATGTGTTACTCACATCTGACAGATGTTAAAATTGAGTTTCATGGAGGTCGTGCAAATTGCCTAGGCTCACAGGACAAGTAATAAATGGGTAAGCTGTGACTGGGACCAAAGAATGTCCAATTACTAAATTTGTAGAGTTTCCACTAGATTCTCTAAAGTTAACGTATAACCAAGGACTCTCTCTGATCCTCTAATTTGCAAGAAAATGTATTTGTTTCATAGATTGTCTATTATATATTACAGAACTATTTTATTCTTAAAATAATTTGTACTGTGATAATTAGGGCAATATTAGCTGCTGAAATAACCCCTAACTCTGAAGGTCTTAGTAAAAGAGAAGTTTATTTTTCCACCTTGTGGAAGTCCAGCGCTCCTGATCATGCATGGCCTGCTGGTGACCCAGTCTGCTTCCAGCTTGAGGCTTCGTGCCCCTTAGATCCGGAAGGTCCTCCACACAGAGCAGAGACTATCGGACCATCAGCATCTCACCCACCTCCTGCTAGATCAACCAGACTCACCATCGGCGCAAAATAAGAAGGTAACAAAGGGAGCCCTCCACGCTCCATCCAGGTCTAATTCCATGCTCTAGAGATGACTATTAAGGGAAATCTGAAACATAATTTACTTTCTGTAATTACGGTCCCATAACAAGTTAAGTAAGCTAATTGTTCCCTATCTTAACAACCACACTCATTCACTGAAAAGCCATCTAATGGATCAAATCTAACTAAATGCAATACATTAGGTATGTCTGTTATGGACATGGCTTCAGTCCTAAAAATTTTATGATAGTCTAATGAAGTAAAAAAGTAAAATGAAACATAAAATGCCATTAAGAAGGAATAAACAAAGAATGGGTGGTTGTAGAGGAAATAATTGCTTAATTTTTGATAAGACATATAGAGAACAATTTACCAAATTAAACTTGAGATGGACTCTGAAGAAAAAGTGGGATCTAACCCATGGATAAAGGTGGAGAGGGTTTGACAGGCAGAAGAAACATGACTGTGATCCTAAAATAGTGACTACTTCAGTAACAACTGCAGCATGAATATCTGAAGGCTTGAGGGAGAAACTCAAACTAAGAAAGGTAGGTTGCAGACAAATTGTCTGGGACCCTGAAATCTATTGTAAGAGGTTTGAAAATTATTTATGAAATGAGATGCAACTGTTTTAAATAGTTTTTTTTTTTATTATCACCTGAGGTAGAGTGGTACATGAATTGAAAAAAGGCTAAAAATACAAAAGGAAATGAAAACACTAGCATACATCAAACAATTTTTTTTTTTTTTTTTTTTTTTTTAGTTATGGGAAGTGGGACTAGAAAGGCTAAGAGAAATCTCATAGTATTGGGTCGCTGATCAGGCAGAAAAGATAAGGGAGAAGAGCAAATTAAAGATAACTAAGATCTGCAGCTTGGATACCCTGGCAAATGGTGATGTTATAACAAGACTAAAGGAAGAGAAGCAGGTTTGGGAAGAACAAGGAGAATAGTTTAGTTTTAGAAACATCAAACTAAAGATGTCAGTAGAATAGTCACTTTTAATAACATATTCAGAAGTTTACTGGTAATATTAATTTGAGCTTAGAAGAGAAGTCAACAGGAGCAAATTATAGAACTGACAAGAAAATGGAAAATGAATACATTATGGATTAGGAATATTTGCTTGCTGAAGTCTTTTCATTTGTATAAGACTCGTTTTCTCAATTAAACTAATAAAAAGGGAGAAGAAAGAATCAGAGTTCCAGAAATTGAAAGACTGAAGAAACTATGACTGTCAGAGGTCCACTGGAAAAAAACAAACAAAAAAAAGAGGAGAACCTCCTATTTTCTTATTAAGAGTGAGCTATAATAACATACCACCCATATATGAATGGACATATAAACAAATTTACCTTATAAAAGCTTCCTGCAGATATCAAATAGTATTTTATATACGCTTTTCTACTCAGGAAAAACAGCCATATTATAAATACCAAGCTACAGGCTCTTATAAATGAAATAACCTACAAAAGTATTTTGACCTTTGATCACAGAATACTTCCCAATGGTGTTCCCATGTAAAATATAACCACTTATTTTAAGGAAGGTATTTTGTTTCTGTTCACACACACACACACACACACACACAGACGGATACACCTTATTTTATCTATTGTGAACCCAGAATACTCAAAAAAGAGTTTATCTCCCCAGTTCATGATCTCACTTTTTGGCCTGTTTCTAGATCCATACACTCTGAATGGAAAAGAGAGATAAACCAGCAAGTCAAAAGTGTACTTTTCCATGGCAATTGAAACTTTCACATCACACAGTCCTATTTCAGGCTGCTTTAAAGACCTAAAACCGCTTTATTCTAGAGTAGTGTGGTTCACAGTGGCAACTTTTGCCCATCAAGATAAGCTGGCTTTCTGAAAATTATCCTTACATTAATTTTTTAGAACTATGTGTAATGATGCTACATATAAAAATATTCAGCATTCCAAACCAAAAAATAAAATAAAATAATTCAAAAGCTCTGACCTATCAAGTTCAGAATAAAGTCCAAACTCCGAATCATATCACATAAGTCTTTAACAATCTAACTCTAACTAGAGTGGGACCTGGATTTCCGTGAATGTAAGGCTTTGGAAATGCCGAAAGTGAGCTTCTCCTCTCATTGGTCAATGCTTCACCTATGGAATGCCTATACATCTTCCTGGATTCAGTGTCTGCTCTGAATACTCAGGAAGTATTAATTGTTCTGTCATTTGTGGTTGGTCCTATAGTACATAAGAAAAAGTTTTATCACAGAATGTTTCAAACATAGTAGAAGTTCACTGAATTTATTTCAGCCAATCTTTTGACATCTATAATGCCACCCATTCCCTACTTGATGCTGATCTTGCTTAGCTAAGATATTCTATTATTGCTTCTTAAAATTATAATGAAATATTAGCAAAATTTTTTTTTTAGCAAATTAAAGAGAGAAATGCAAACTATAGTGGTTCTATTAATCTTACAGAGTTGAGGCTTCATAGAGGGTGTCAAGGATAATCTTTTGAAATTCAGCCTAAAACAAAAGGCACTCAGAAGTAACATGATTTTAAAGGCACTCAGAAGTAACATGATTTTAAAGGCACTCAGAAGTAACATGATTTTTTCCCCTTTGGAAGAACTTCTTCCAACTGAAAAAAGTTTGATGAAGACTCAAATATAAAGGTTCTGTGGGAGGGAAAGAGGGATGGATCTCTTCTTTCCTGGAATGTGAGTCACAAGGGATATTGTAAACAGATCTAATCACAAGTAGGCAGATTTCTGTGCATTAAATTTTAGACTAAGCAATCATGACGGCTCGTTTAGGTATACGGTTGTCCACTTATCACAGATTCACAAACTTAATATTCTAGGCTATAATACATAATGCGAACACAACAATTATTTACTTTCACCTTCTTTAATGCTCAAACATTGAACATCTAGTTTTATCAAACAATATCAAACAGGTTACCAAAATGATCTGGTAAAATAGTCTTAAAACATGCATCCATACTTTGAAAGTTACTAAATAAATTTAATAAGTTTTTTTTTAATACAAAGTGGGTCACAAACCTTTAACCCATTTATAAGTCAACATATGAAATATTCTTTGGGAAAAAAACCTAAAAGGATATATTATGAGACTAAATCTACTTAAAGCAGTTCCCACAAGCCCAATAATACCAATAAATTGCTTATTGTGGAAAAAAAATAGAACTGTAATATAAGCTACATGTTTTAGTTTCCTAGGCTGCTCAAAGCAGATACCATGGCTTTAAACAAATAATTTATTAGCTTACAGTTGGAGACTGTGAGACTGTTCAAATCAGGCACCATCAAGGCGATGCTTTCTTCCTTGAGACTGGCTGCCATAGATCCTGGGCTCCTCTGTCACATGGAAAGGCTCATGGTGGCATCTGCTGGTCTCTACCTGCTTGTCAGGGTTCTGTTGATTTCAGCTTCTGGCTTCTGTGGCTTTTTTTTTTCCCTGTCTGAATTTCATTCTCTTATAAAGGACCCCACTAAGAGGATTAAGACCCACCCTGACTAAGGTGGATCATGCCTTAACTGAAGTAGCTCTGCTTACAATGGATTCACACCCACAGGAGAGCATTAACTTTAAGAACATGCTTTTCTGGGGTACATACAGTTTCAAACCATCACACTCCATCCTCTGGACCCCCAAAAGACATGTTCTTTCTATATACAAAATACATTCATTCCATCACAGTATCCCAAAAGCCTTAAGTCGTTTTCAGCAACGATGCTAAGTACAAAGTCTCATCAAAATAGATCATAGGTGGTATATCCTGGGACACAGTTCCCCTCTGGCTGTGGACCTGTGAAACCTAGAAAACAAGTTATCTGCTTCCAATATACAAAGGAGGAACAGGCATAGGATAAACATTCCCATTTCCACAGGAGTCATTGGTCCCAAACAATTACAAAAACTAGCAGGGCATGCTCCATCCGATTTCAAGGTCTGAGACTCACCTATGGTACGACATATTGTCTTCTGGGCCTGATGGAGGTGCAGCCCCATGCTTTCTAAGGACGAGAACAGTGTCCATGTTCTCTCCCAACAGAGGGTAGTGAAGGTTCCTCCCTCTGAGGTGGGTCTGGGGTGGTGGCCAGGCTCTCTGCAATCCCTGGGGAACAGGCTGCACCACCTCTGAAGACTGGGGTGGCAGTACTATTCCTGAACAACAGGGCGGAAAGCTGGGTCCCTCCAACTGCCGGGGCATACTCACTCTTTCCACATGCATAGGTGGGCTCGCTCTCTTGACCCGAGAAGATGGCTTCAGTCCAGACCTCAGTTTCCATGGTCCTGCCTTTGAAGTCATTTCTTCCTTCAATCTGTCCCTTTTCTGTCCCTATTACTCCAGGTTAGCAGTGGTTCCATTCATACAGATTTCACAAAAAAATTGCTGGTTTCTTCACATGTAGGACACAAGGGCCCAAACCATCAGACAAAAGAACTTTCCACAAATCCTTTCTGGATAACTGCATTTCCAATCCTGACTTACACTGAAATAGCTGACTGGTTCCATGTTCGGTTAAACCCTCACATGGAGCACTATTCTCTGGGGACTCACTCTCCAGAAGCTTAAGATTTTCCAAACCATCAGTTTCTGGTTTCTTTGTGCCTAGGAGTTCAGTTCTCAGTTTATCCCTTTCCTCTAGCATTTTACTAAAAGCTACAAGGAGAAACCAGGCTGCACTTCCGGAAATCTCCTCAGCCAAATATCCAAACTCATTGCTCCTAAATTCTGCCTTCTATCCAATATCAGAACCCAATTTCACCAAGTTTTCTGCCACTTTAACACAAGGGTTTCCTTTCCTCCATTTTCTAACACGTTTGTCATTTCTGTCCAAGGCCTCATGAGAAGTACCTTTGGCATCCATATTTCTAGCAACAGTCTCATCGAAGCAAGCTAGACCTTTTCTATCAAGCACTTCACAATTCTTCCAGTCTCTACTCATTATATCACCCAATTCCAAAGCCATTTACACATTTTTGGTATTTGCAATAGCAGTACCCCACTCCTCTGGTACCATAATAGGTTTGCGTTTCCTAGGCTGTTTAAAGTAAATAACTGTGAAATGGATTGGCTTCAAACAATGGGAATTCATTACTTTACCATTCGAGGCCAAGAGAATGTCCAAACTGAGGCATCAAGGCAATGTTTTCTTCCTAAAGACTGGTTGTGTAGATCCTGGGCTCCTCTGTTACATGGCAAGGCACGTGGAGGCATCCACTGGTCTCTCCCTTCTCTTCCAGGTTTCACGGATTTCAGCTTCTGGCTTCTGTGGCTTTTGTTCTTTGTCTGAGTTTCATTCTCTTATAAAGGGCTCCAGCAATAGGATGAAGACCCACCCTGACTGAGGTGGGCCACACCTTAGCTGATGTAGCCTCATCAAGAGGTCCGAGTTATAATGGGTCCACTCTCACAGAATGGATTAACTTTAAGAACATGCTTTTCTGGGGGTATGTACAGTTCCAAACTATCACCCTATATCAGCAGATTCACTCCAACCAAACAATCATATTTCTAATAGTCATGGAAAAATATGAAAATAAGTTATTCCTATTTATGTAGGCCCTTGACTTTAGGGAGTAAAATAAAGGAACATGGCATAAATTGGGAGACAGAGTCCCATAAAAAAAGGCAGGGCTGGTTTATATTTCTATAATGAGGGCTCTATATATGGATAGTATACATTTTATTAAATGACAAAGATATACCACAACCCTGAATTTAAGCAGAAGATTCTATGTGAACCATTTTCAAGTGCACTAGCATTTGAAAATGCATCTCAATTCTATTATTCCCTTCGTTTGCCTAAGCACAATACTGTAAACTTATTTCAACGTAATAGTAGCCTTCACATGACCTATGTAAGCAAAATAATCCCTTTCCCAAGGGGGAAAACAACCCAGAATGAAACATTTATACACACTTCCAAAGAAAGGGTAACAGAATTGGTATAGTACTTGCCAGGAAAAAATTTGAAGCTATACTTAAGTGTCATAAAATGCTTGTGCTCTGTGATTCCTATTCCTGGGAATTTATCATTTGAAAATACCATGCAGGTAGTTCTCAATTTTTCATGCTAATATCTATTTTATATCCTCTATTTTCATATCCCTAAAAGAGTTCCAGACTCTCCTATCTGTTCACAAGAGAATATTTTAATTTATTGCATTAAGACCTGCCAGATAAAAAATCAGTTTAGAAAATATAGTTCTTACCATCTGAATCATGTTTCTGTGACAGAAAATTGAATTTTTCCTATATTATTTTATGGGGAAAAAAAGGAAAATGGGAAAAGGAAAACTAAAAGTGTTGGTACAAGTAAGAGAGTCATAGGTTCCATAAAATTCACACATTGCAATAAAATGGGAACCATTAGATTTGTTAAAAGGAATGAACTGTCAGCCTTAATTGCATACCCACTGGACTTAGGGTGGTCTCCAGAAAAAAAAATCCAAAATAGTGAAATAATATAATTGAAGAATCAATAAAGGTAAAGTATAATTACTGATATCATACTTTTTAGCTTTCTAGGCACTGAGAGCCCTTATGCCACATAAGTTTATTGATGAGCTTTAGTATAGTATTAAGAATGCAACATGTACAAAAGTAGGGGACAGCCTATAACACAAAAGAGTAAAAGTGATATGCATGAAGATGTTTGTTTACAAGCAACATTCCTTATGAAAGTACAAACCCTAAACATTTTAACTGTCCAATAAGGATTTATGGTACAATAAAGGAAGGTAAGTCAACTAAAAGGAATATTAGGGAGACATCAAAATGCTAAGTATAACTGCTATGCATCAACATGGATTTGCTTATAAAATATTGTTACTTAAAGAAAAGCTATTACATGTTTTGAAACCAACCTCATATTATATAAAATCAGGGACATCTGAATAACAATTGACCATGAGAAAAAGAAACTTCTGTTAGGGAACTAGTAGATGATTTCTACTCTTTTTAAACATAACACTGTTTTAATAATTCAAAAGACCAAGTATAGGATGACTGTAGAAACTGGAGTAGGAGTATCACAACTGACCTTGGGAAAACAAAGGTGAAAAGACTCAGGTATGTTTAAAATGTTTGATAATAACTGATAAATTGAGCATAGTATAGGTGTTTACTTTAGCAAAAATGAAACCTGTAAAATGAAGACTGTCCCTCAAAGAGCAGACAGTTTTTATTAGATTGCATAAGGTCTGGGGCAACGGAGGCAAAGGGGTCCTCTGGATCGTGGACACCTTCACGGTTACAGGTAGAGATGCCCACCCTCAAATCTCACCCCACCTGCCCATTATGTAAAACCAGCCATTTGGCACTCAACACCTTCAATAATCTCAATCTAACATACCCTTTTCCAATCTAATTTATATTCTAAGTCATTCCAACACACTGATAACTTGATTTCTAGATATTTAACAGATTCTCCTTGTCAAAAAGGGTTCCAAGGATTCAAAGACAATTATTTGCAAGCTGTGTATTTTTACTGCAGAAACTTCAATAACCTGAAGAGCATTTTAAACCACCACACAGGAATGGAGCACACATGGCTTCCAAAAAAAAAAAAGAGGCTTCTCGTTTCCACGGAACATCTCCTTGATTTCCACTTGAAGGTGTGTGCTTTGAGGAGTGCTGGTTTAAGCCATTATTGTCTTGTCTGGCTCTAAGGGGATTTTAGCTAATTTAAAATAAATATTGTAACATACGCTCACTGAGACATTTACATAATGTTTACATTTACATAAAACAGAGTGGAATAAATAAAAAGCAAAGTTTACACTTTCCTGATAACATGGCAGAAAATACCAGTACAAAAGTAGTGGATGGAGAATAAAAACATCCTTGTAAATACTGCTGAGCTGGCAAGAAAGTAAACTATACATAGGCAAAATGACAAAAAAGCACAAATCCACAGAGGTGAACAAACTTTGAATCGACTGCCGGCTCTTAGGAGACCTGCTGAACCCTAAAGTACTGGAGTTTGGGTTTTAATACGGAAAGGTGTTAGGAGAAAACAAAATCAAGGCGCTGATGGGGCTACAATTTCTAAAAGGTAACACAACATCCCAGTGGGTGGACTTGGAAACCCTCCACCCAGCAAAGGCACCTAAAAGGAAACATGTTAGAGTAGATGCTGGCTTTGAGTTAGGGGGAACCGGGTTTTCCCTGACAATTCATAACCACATGCTGCCTCTCTTGCAGGGTTTGTGGCCAGATTTCATGCAAACCATGTTTCTCAAGAATTCCACCTAAAACCTTTGCCCCTGGGGAACTGGCAGGAGCAAAAACAAATTTTGGATGGATAATATACCTTAAACCCAAAGAATTCTCTTAATTAAAGTTCAAAGGAAGATGATGACACAAACAAAATAACAAAAATATCTTAGAAAATAAGCTATAATGAATGTGAAAAGCAGGTTTGAAGAATCAGACCTTAAAAGGCAGCAGATAATTAGAAGTGCTAGATTTAGAGAATTTACAAAAAAAGGTGCATTTAATATGTTTAAAATAAAACTTATATTAAATGAAAAAAGAGTAGTGGTTGGTTTGAAGTTCAGTTTAAGCAGAACTGAAAAGAGCGAACTAGAAGACAGATCTGAAGAATGCAGAACAAAGACAAAGAATTTAAAAATAAGTTATAGCAGTATGAGAGACATTTAGATCAAAAAGGTTTAGCACACAGCAAATCGGAGTTCCAGAGAAATACAGGAGAGAAAATGGGGTAGAGGCAGTTTTCAGAATGATGAAAGATATACTTACTCAGATTCAAAAGCCCAATTTATTGTATGAAAGATTAAAAAACACCTGCACCAAATCACATAGGGTGAAACAGTGCAACTCAAAGCAAAAGAAGGTTATCTAAAGCAGCCATAGAGAAAAGATTACCTACCCAAAATGTAAATTAATCTGAGAGGTGATGTAATAAATTTGAAGCTAGGAGTGGTTAAAAGAAAAAGGAAATTTCAACCTAGAATTATATAAGTCGTGAAACTATTATGTAAGAATGAGGAAAAAATGAATGTATTCTCATTAAAACCAAAAACCAAGAGGGCTCACGAAGAACACACCTCCACTGAAGGACTGTGACTGCACTGCACAACAGGGAGGCATACGTGGCTACTGAGCATCTCGAGTGTGGCTAGTGTGGACAGGAATGTAACTAGTGATTTTCATTCATTTAAATTTAAATTTGAATTTATAGGAACACACATAGCTAGTGGCTACAGTATTAGATGGCGCAGGATGAAGCAGTTCAGATCAAAGTACAGAACAGCAGAAGGAAAGAGTAAGATGTAAGAAGGAATACTGAGCAAAAGGGCATGATGAATATGGTTGAGTCTGGGCCAATCTTTATTGATTGCATAAAATGACAATGATAAAGTAGAATCTGTGAGATTCAAGATAAAACAGGATAAAGCCAAAATACAGGCAAAAATAGCATATAAATGAGGAGTGGGTTGATCAGAGTCAGATCATTTGCAGGTTCTTGTATTGCTCAGCATTATATTTCAGCCTTATACAGTACATTAAATTTCCCACTAAATCTTCTAAGGTAACCACCCAGCTATCACTGATATTAGTAGATATAACCTTCAATAACAGACCTGGATGAAAAAAATCAGTGAAGGTATACATAATTAACAAAACATCAGCAAACAAGAGAAACGGAGGATAAGAGGGAAATGAAATCAAAGAAGGCAAGAAATGTGCAAAAGTATTAAAAAAAGCACAACAAATAAAAATCACCCAATAATACAGTAAAAATAAACCCAAATATAACACTAATCCCAATAAAAGCAAACATACTAACCTCACCAGTTAAAAGTTGTCAGGCCAAATTAAAAACAAAACAAAAATCAGCTTTAATTATATATAATCTAGTCTGTTGATAAGAGACATATAAAAAAATAAAAGAACCCAGAAAGAAACAGAATTAATGAATAAAAAATATCCATCAGGTAAATTCTAACTAAGATAAAACAGATATAGTCAAATTAATAGCTATAATAGACTTTTATATATATATTTATAATATATATTTTTTATTTTTTTAAAAGATACTTAGATTACATAAATATTACATAAAAAATATAGGGGATGCCCATATGCCCCGCTCTCCACACCTCCCACTTTACCAACATCCTTCATTAGTGTGATACATTCATTGCAATTGATGAACACATTGTGGAGCATTGCCACTAAGCATGGATTATGGTGGTTTACATTGCAGTTTACTCTCTCTCCCACACAATTCTGTAGGTTATGGCAAGATATATAATGGCCTGTATCTATCGTTGCAATGCCATTCAGAAAATTCCCAAGTCCTGGAAATGCCCCCATATTACACCTGTCTTTCCTTCTCCCTGCGCTCAGAACCTCCAGTGGCCACTGCCTCTACATCAATGATATGATTTCTTCCATTGCTAAAATCACAATAAGTCTATAGTAGAATACCAGTAAGTCCACCTTAGTCCATAGTTCATTCCCCAATCCTGAGGATTCTGAGATGATGATGCCCTCTCTACCTCTAATTGAGAAGGGGTTTTGATCCCATATGGCCAATGGATGAGACTTGCTTGCAGTTGTAAACTCTCTTGGTTCCTCGATTTGGTGGTTGTCCATCATCTCCTCCTTTGTTAGTTATCCTGGGTGAGTCCAATGAACTGGAGAGTAGGTGTTGCAACTCCGTTGAGATTCAGGGCCCAGCTGGTACATGGATAGTCCAAAGATTTAAGTCTCTTGGACATACACCTACCAACTTTAGTACTAACTATAGGTTCAAATAGCCATGTGTAGGGAAACCACAACTGAGTCCAACTCTGTCACACTGGGGAGCATAAATTCCATAGTAGGGCTCACTGGCAAGGCACCAAATTCCTTAGCTATCTGCCCTGACTATAGTGTCTGGATATCTCCAGAGCCCTCAGGAGCCCCTCTATTTGGGGTAGTATCTACTTTGGCTGTCAATGAGATCCTGCTGAGACATGCATAAGCGTAACCTCTGGAATGACCTCCCGACTCATGTTGAAGCCTCTTAGCCATAAAACTCATTTGTCTTTACCTTTTCCCCCTTTTGGTCAAGGTCTGTTTCCAATTGCATTGCTAGTTGGTGCTTGGTCATAATCCCCCAGTGCCAGGGAGGCCCATCCCTGGCAGTCATGTCCCACACTGGGGGGGGAAATTATTGCATTTATATGCTGAATTCAGTTTAGAGAGATGCCACATTTGAGCAACAAGGAGGCTCTCAGGAGGCAATCTTTAGGTACCCAATAATACTAGGCTAAGTTTCAATTATAATACTAGGCTAAGTTTCAGGTTTCAATCAATTATAGACTTTCATACAAAAAACAATCATAGAATAAAGATATATCTACAAAATGATACCAGGGAAATAGAACAATTTTAAATTTGTACCTAATAACATAGTGTTATAATATATATTGTATAAATTGACAGAACTACAAGAAAAAAGTGACAATTCCATTATTATAGTGGGGAATTTTAACACATTTCTCTCGGTAATCAATATATCAAATGGCAGAAAATCAATATGGTAATAAAATTTCAACATAACAGTCTTGATTAATGAGTATATATGGAACACTGCAACCAACTGCTGGAGAATACTCATTCTTTTCAAACATACCTGGAACACTAAGGATAATCCTTCAAATAGCAGGACATGAGGATTTGTTATATGTCAAAGAATCAGTATTTTATAAATCTCTTCAGACCACAATGTAGTAACTAGGAGTCAACAGTGAAGAGAGAAAGAAAAATGTCATACTTAAAACATTTTGTTCTGATTTAGACACACTTATCCATCACAGTCAACAACAGAGCATTTCTCTATACAACCTAGTGCAAAGAGAAGCAGTAGAGAAATGTACTCTGTAGGTAGGCAGATCCCACAAAAGGAGGGGAGAGTAAGAAACTGAACTCTCCAAGTTCATTTATTTCTTCTCAACTCACCAATCAAATAAGGAAACCCCTTCACTGGGGAGGAGTACATGGGAGATACAGAAAGCCAGAAGTAACCTCCTATAAGGGAAACTGTACATGAAAACAGCAATGCGGAATAATTTTTACCCCAACACCTAAGTAGGTACTTCATTAAAGAGGAAGTCACTGATGGAGCACCTTTAAATGTTGAACTCCAGTAACATTTTGATATATAAAACTTTAATTGAATCTATATATAACTTATTTGGTTTCTTCCTAATACATACACAAACTCTTTATAGCAAATTCAATAGACTAACTTTTCCCAATAAATTTGTGTGTAAATAAAAATAATGCGAGAAATAAGATCCCCATTTTCCAGACTATGAACTCCTCTAAGACAATGACTACATCTGCTTTTGCAAATTTTACAAGACTGTGCCAAGAATGATCTTGACAAAATACAATGAATCACAGTGTCAGCAGAACGCTCTGGGTTTCTAGGTTCTTGGCTACGTTGCACACAGGGATTTAAGGACATGTCATAGGGTAGGCAGGCAAGTAAAGAGCTGACTGAGAACTGAGAAGAGGGAAAGCACACACCCAGGCACAGTTGGGGGCGTGCTGCCAGGTGAGACACAGTGGGGCTGGGGTCGGCCTTTCGAGGCCTTTCCTCCCCTTCCCCACATTGAGGAGGAGCTCTTGGTCTGCTGCGCCCTTTGGCTGCTTTTCCACCTCACCTGTCAGCTCTCAGGACCAACGGGGAGGCCTGTTTGGGGCTATCCAGGGCTTCTTTTGAGCCTGGGAGTTTCACATGGGACCTCGTGACCAGGGTCTTGGTGGGCTTCGCTCCCAAGCAGCGGCCTTCCCTCAGGGGGTTCCAGGTGGGATCTTGTGGCCATTTCTGATGGGGGAGGCAGCTGTTAAGGCTTTATCCCGTCCAGCTGCCTCCCTGCTTCCTATACTGACCTGCCTCAACAGGCTCAGGGTACCAAGGTCATTAAATGAGTAAATGAAAACACTCAATTTAACTACTTCTTCCCTTTGCTCTATTTCCACCCTCTGATTTTAAAACCGTAAGCTTGCTTTTTTTGACACATCTTGGCCTTTGCATACTCACAAAACAAAACTGTGCATTTAAAATTACGGTTTCTGATCACATTATTTCCCCCTGCTAATGGAAATATCTATCATAACATAAGATGGAAGAAGATACATGCCTGTAACATTAAAAGATTAATATTTACAATATTATTTCCTAAAACAATTTATTAAAATATCCACCTACATAATCATAATTAGAACACTAGAAAACATTTTCCAGTAAAATGTATCATATAGAATGAAAAGTATTCATTATCAGAAAAGCCAAGCCCCTACCTCCAATTTTTCCATTAAAAGATTTTATTTGGTATCTCCTTTCAAGATTGACTTGAAAGGGGCATGAGGGAATTTTTTGAGGTAATGGAAACATTTTTCATCTTGATTTAGGTTGGAGTTGCATAACTGTATGTTTGTTAAAATTCACAGAGCAGTACACCCAATGCCCTCATTTTCTCTTCCTGTCAAAAGCCAGTCTTTCAAACTCATTTAAAATGTCACTGCATTTGTGGGGTTTTCTGAGAAAACTCACTAAAACTGACTGCTCTTATCTATTTTATCTATCCCAGATTATACAAATCTATCACTAGTGTACTGTTTATTATATCGCACTATAATTCTTATTGTATTTGTTTCCATGTTAAGATTATTTAACATTTCGATTGCAGAGAATGTTTTTATCTTAAAGTAAAATCTTTCTAGGAAAGTTTATGGTACTTTGGAAGCTCTCAATTAAAGTTTATGACACCATTATCGATACTAGTATTCAAGAAAAGTTCTACCAGTTATGAATGACTGTCTAAAGAGAACCTAAAGAAAAAAGATTATTGCAGGAATATGTTTCTCTGATAACAACAAGCAGCCCTTTTGAATCATGATTTTTAAAAAAGTAGTGGTCACCTAAAATTGTACACAAACATTATTGGGCAACTAATTAAATAACCTTCCTAAGTGCAACCTGACCAGCCCTTTAACAAGGGTACAGTTTGAACCACTCCAATCTTCTGGTTTGCAAGATTTCCGGCTGGACATCAACACCAACCACTCACTAGACCCAAAACCACCTTGGGAAATAGCTGTGGCTAAGATTTACACAGACCAGTAATGGACTAAATTACTGGTTCACTTGAAAAAACAGGTCAGAAGCATATATAACATGGCAGAAATTGGAAGGTCAATAACAAGAATTATATATTAGACTCCCAGCCCCACTCAAGATTTAGCTGAGAGTTTTCAGACTCTGAAGTTGTTGGAAGTCTTAAGAACTGCCTGACTGATCTCTTACCTAATCCTTATAATTATTATGAAATGCAGAGCTGAAGAATAACATTTTGGCAAAGATTATCACATCATTCCTATCTTCTAGGTAAGAAATGAAGTAATCATATAACACATATTTGACACATTTCCTTAAAATATTATGCATCTATCTGAAGAATGTAGAAAACAAAAAGACAATGTCTATTTCTCCTCTATATACAAGTAATATGCATTCCCTGGATGAGAAGGGGAATTTCAAGGTGAACATTTTATTTTCTATAGTCACATGAATTTATTTTAAAATATGGCATACTTCATCTCCCACCCAAATAAACACTATTTCTATGAAGTAAAAATTATGAAAGCACAAAGTGAACATTGTAAATGATCATGAACGAACACAATATGTAATAAAAACCACAAAAGTTTTAACATCTATAAAAGACAGAATGTTTAACAAACCAACCATAGAGCATTCAGATGGCTTCAGCGTCATCCAGATCAGTTTATAGGAAGGACCAAGACTTTCAAATTCTGTTCAGCAGAGCACTGGATATCTCCTTACCCTCTTAAACTAGAGCCTTTCTGACTTTATCAGCCTTATTTGTAAGACTAAACTTCAATAGAAACTTTTAATATAACAAAAGGTTTGATGACCAAAATAAATTTGTGAAACTGCTAAAATAGATAATGAAAACACATGGGACTTCCGGTTTCAGCACCAATATGTAAAGAGCTTGGAAGTCATCACTTGGATACATACAAGGAAAAAGATGCACAAACTGAAGATCAGTGAAATTCCTTGGCTCCAGAGAATCGTTATAGGGAAAAATGCTACCTTCAAATTTGGAGAGACAAGCAAACCCAGAAGTCCCAGATTAGCCTGGTTTAACTACAGCAGAAGTTAAACTGGAGGCCAAGTGAGGAGGGGCATGAGAGAACTCCTGGGTGGGGGCATACTCCGTCCTTTTTACCTCCAGGACACCCATCAGGGTTTCACTATCAGACAAGACAGATTCCCTCGTGGCTCTGGCAGGGGGAGGGGAAAAGGAACCACTGTGAAATATGCCAGAGTATTATTCTCCATAGCATTGGCCTATTATGCAGATAAAAAGACTTTACCAGAACCTTGATTTCCAAAACAAGGGTAATTCCAAAATTCTACCCTTTTAGCCTTCTTGCTCAAATAACAGAGGAAAAAACCTAAGAAGCACTTGTGAAGGTTATAGGCCAGAGACACAGGCCACCTAAAGACTGAAATTAAACGGTAGGATTAGAGAGTACTTCCCAGCCTTCATACCTTACCATCAGACCAGCAGGGCTCTAGTATAACAACGACTGATAGCTTAAGAAGGCGTAAAACACAGACTTAGGGAGCCCATAGGCAACACTAAAGGAACTGGATGCTCTGACACCTAAGATTAAAGGAAACATTAAATTTATAGAGATTGTCTAGACCAATTCTAGGCAAATCTATATAAAATCTCCTACTAAGGCTCCTATTATGTGATGCATCATGTTTGGCTTCTAATTAAAAATCACAGAACATGCTAAATGACCAAAACAAAACAAAACAAAAACCACAAACTGAAAGAAAAAAAAAAAAAAGCACCCAAACCAGACCCAGCGTAAGATATGGCAGAGGTTTTGGAACATGAGGCAGCAATAAAAAGTAACGACTATTAGGAGCAGGTGTAGCGCAGTGGCTGAGCGCAGGCTTCCCATGTACGAGGTCCTGGGTTCAATCCCCAGTACCTCCTCAAAAAAACAAAAACACTAGTAAAGTGACTATGCTTAGTGTGTCAAGGGATCTAATGGAAAAATAGACAACAGATGCGTGGCATAGAGACGGAACCATGAAGAAGAATCAAAAGGAAATGCGGCAAATGAAAAGTACTCTTACAGGAAGTGAGACGACTGACAGACTCACGAGCAGAGTGGGCAAGACTGACAAAAAAATTAACGAGTGTGAAGACAGGTCAACAGAAACTCTGAAACTAAAATGCAAAGGAAAAAAAAAAAAGAAAAAATACAACAGCCAACAATTGTGGGAAAATTTCAAAAGGTGTAACATACAAGTAACTGGAATAGCAGCAGAAGAAAGAATGGAACAGAAAAAATATTTGAAGTAATAACTGAAGAAAATTTTCCAAACCTATGACAAAAACAAAACCCAAGATCCAAGAGGTCCAGGCAACACCAAGCATAATAAATAGCAAATATCCGCACTGGGTCATATGACCTTAAAACCATAAGGAAACAAAAACAAAGAAGAAATCCAGATTGAAACCACAAGGGGAAGATACCTTAACTACAGAGGAAAGGATAAGAATTACAGTGGACTTCTTGTCAGAAACCATGCAAGCCAGAAGATAGTGGTATGAAATATTTAAAGTGTTAAAAGAAAGAAAGAAGGAAAAAAACCCTAGAAGGAGCAGATATGGCTCAAGCGGTTGAGTGCCTGTCCCACATGGGAGGTCCTGGGTTTGGTCCCTAGTGCCTCCTAAAAACAAAAAAACATGCAAACAAACGAAAAAAACAACTCAGGGGGAGTTGATGTGGCTCAGTGGTTGAGCGCCGGCTTCCCACATACAAGGTCCCAGGTTCAAGCACTGGCCCCCAGTCCCAAAAAATAAAATAAAAAAACCACCTAGAATTCAGTATCCACCAAATTATGCTCAAGTGAATGAAGGGGAGGCTGTGGAAAGATGGAGGACTAGGGGCTCCAGGACGCAGTCCTGCCACCCCAACGATGATTACGCAGGCAGGCCTGCAACAACTGCTTTGAAACTCTGGAGGCCAGAAAAACAGCGTACAGCATCCAGGCAGAGCAGGAGGAAGAGGCTGGCAAATTACGGAAAAGAACAGGAAAGGGCTCTTTGGGCAGTGGATACTGGCGCCAGCGCCCCTGCTCTCACAGCACTCACTGTGGAGTCCAGCCCCTGGCTGGCTATAGGTAACAGTAAGGGACATAAAAATCCTCTTCCCCAACAAGAGGTGGGCATGGCTTTCTTTTTAGGAGGTACTGGGGACTGAACCCGGGACCTTATACATGTGAAGCAGGTGCTCAACCATGGAGCTACAACTGCTTCTCTGATCATGGTTTTTGATTAGTGAATTCAGACTGCTGGGGGCTCAGCTCAGAGGCGGCTGTTGTTTCAACCTGCTATGGACCAATTATTTATCTTTCATGCACAAGGTATTGTGAGAGATAATTTAATAAAGTTTAGATAATCTGTCCCACCGCATTTTGCTGACTGACCCCCAATCTTGGTTCCATAGGTTGCCATTCTTTTTTAATAATCCATTTTGAGATTGTGCCAGGAATGATCATTACAACTGTAACCAAGTGTTAAGAATTAACAAATAATTATGGTTGCTAAATCATTCTATAGATGCCTTTGTATTATTTAAAGAAAAAAATGGTTGATACCTGAAATTACTGAAGCTAGCTAGAGTGGTCCCACCCCTCTAGCCAGCTCACTCTAGACTTAACCTCCTCCTTGTGTATGCTGACCACTGGGATGGTAATTCTAGATGGAGCTCCTCCTTGTGTATGCTGACCACTGGGATGGTCATTCTAGGCTAAGCTCACCCTGTGTATGCTGACCACTGGGATGGTCATTCTAGGTTGAGCTCACCCTTGTGTATGCTGACCACTGAGATGGTAATTCTAGATGGAGCTCACCCTTGTGTATGCTGACCACTGGGATGGTCATTCTAGATGGAGCTCACCCATGTATATGTTGAGTATTGTGATGGTAATTCTAGATGGAGCTCATCCTTGTGCTGGCTTACTATTTGGAAGGTAACCACGCCACCCTCCTGATTAACATCCACATGGAAAACTCCATGACTGACCTCTACTCTGTACTTTCCTATCTCAGAACTTCGACCTCTGAAAATGATTGTAACTTTGTAACTCCCCCTGGTTTGGGGTCCACCCCCAGCTTGTTCAGCCCCTTAATGTTTCCTAATGAAGGAACCTGTGTCCAGCTCTACACCATTTATTCATTAGCACCCTGATGTTATAAACTATTGAAATTTCTGCAGATCAAGGAGTCAGTTTTGTGCTCCAGAGCTTGTGCAACCAATAAAACTCTTTGTGTCCTTGAAACTCCGGTGTCTTAGGAATTGGCTTTAAAGATGCATCCAGAGGAAAGAACACTCTTTTGCTCAGTAACACAATCAGCAGTTTATGAAATACTCTTTATGAAAATTAAGAGTATTTTTCCATTTGCAGCCCAAGGGTATTTAGCTCATTCTTTTCAAATGCCTCAGAAGATCACAGGCAATATGTCATTCTTTTCATTTGCAAATTCCTTGTTTACAATTCCCATAGATAGGCATTTAAGTACATATTAATAGCAGTTTGGTACACAATTGCAATCTTTTCACTTCTCTAGGGTTTCTATTCTCCTTTAAGAATGCCTCTGTCAAAAAGAAATGATCTTTGTCATAAGGGAGATTAGTGATGAAAAATTAATGGGAATTAGTGAAGAAAAATATTAACCCAGGAATTTAAAATTTCTAATTTCTGCTCATTATTACAAACTTTTCCTTGAACAACTGGTGGGCCTATACTTTCCCTGAGTTTCTTCTTAATGTAAACATGGCTCATTATTTTCAATGAGGATGATGATTTGTTTATTCTTGCAAAGAATGTATTCAAGAGAAACAAAGTAATCTTATTTTGTGAGTAGATTTCAATTTAAAATTTTACTTCTTTATTGGCTCTCTTAAATTTACTATAAGTGGAGTAAATTTAAAAAGAAAAGTGAAGTATGTGGTAAGGGAAAAAAACAACTTATGGCTAGCCACAATCTGCCAACATAACACTATATACATTTGGGACAATAATTAGCAGGTAATAAAACATGTTTTTCCTGGCAGATAAACGGTCTCAAGGTACACTTTTTCTTCCTATTTTATGAGAATAAGACGCAAGTGATCCTGAAGGTATGCTAAGAATGGATAAGAATAACAATATAGTGATGCTTATAAAAGTAGTAAAATTGTGCTGTTATTGTTTAATAAGTATTACATACGAAATTAAGCAAAAAAGAAAAAATAGTAATATCTGCCATTAATTAATTCTTACTAAATTTGGATTTAGATACCTATCCTCTAACCTTTCGTGTGATTACACAAAAGTGATGAATTAAATATAATTGGGTGAATTCTGTTAGAATTTATGATAAAACGTTTGTCTATTTGATGTAATTCTCATACTTTTGGATATGCATCGTAAAGATGGGAATTCCTCAGTATCTCCTAAATTATTAGATGTTAAATTTTAACTCCACAATAACCACGAGGAAAACAGATGAAAAATATATCCAGATAGAAATGATTAGGTACTCAATATGATAAAATACAAGAAAGCAAGTAAGTATAAAAGGGAAGTGAGGAACAAAAAAGGTAAAAAACTAGCAAAGGCTAAATAGCAACATGGCAGATGATAGTACTATATTATAAGTAGGGACTTTAAATGTAAATGGTTTAAACTTCCTAGTCAAAAGGAAGAGATTGGAAGAATGGATAAAAAGGTATAATCCATTCATATGCTATCTGCAAGAGACTTGAATTCAAAGATAAAAGTAGGTTGTGGGTGACAGGATGGAAAAAATATACCATGCAATGAGTAATCAAAAGAGAGCTGGGGTGGCTATACTAATACTGGATAAAATAGACATTAGGTCAAAATCATTTATGGGGAACAAAGATGGTCATTACATACTGATAAAGGGGACAATTCAACAGAAAGACATAACAATGACAAATATACATGTATCTAACAGTAGACTCCCAAAATATATGAAGAAAATACTGAGATATTTGAAGGGAGAAATAGTTGTATGTGAATAGTAAGAATTTAAAACACCACTCTCAGTAATGGACAGAACATCGAGTTAGAAGATCAATAAGAAAGTACAAGGCTTGAATGATACACTAAACTAACTAGACCTAACATACACATATAGAACACTTCACCCAACAAAAGGAGAATATCTGTTCTTCTCAAGTGAACAAGGATCATTCTCCCAGATAGACCGGATGTTGGTTCACCAAACAAGTCTAAATAAATTAAAAAATACTGCAATCATACAAAGTATATTCCAGTCACAATGTAATAAAGCTAGAAATCAGTAACAGAGGGAGAAATGGAAAGCTCACAAATAGGTAGAAATTAAAAAACATGCCCTTTGGGAAGCGTATGTGGCTCAAACAATTGGGCTCCCATCTACCATATAGGATGTCCAGAGTTCAATTCCCAGGGCCTCCTGGTGAAGGCAAACTGGCCCACATGGCAAGCTAGCCCAAGCAGAGAGCTGGTTCATGCGGAGTGCTGGCCCATGTAGAGTGCTGCCCAGCATAGGAGTGCTGACCCGCAAGGAGTGCTAGCCTGTACGGAGAGCTGGTGCAGCAGGGTGATGCAACAAAAAGAGACACAGAGGAGAGACAATAAGAGATGCAGCAGACCAGGGAGCTGAGGTGGCACAAGAAATTGAGCGCCTCTCTCCTACTCTGGAAGGTCCCAGGATTGCTTCCTGGTGCTGACTAAAAGGAAGACATAGAAGAACACACAGTGAATGGACACAGAGAGCAGAAAGGGGGAGCAAAAACAATGGGGGGGGGGAATAAATAAATCTTAAAAAAAAAAAAAATGCTCTTAACCTATGGGTTAAAGAGGAAATCAGAAACAAATTTAGAAAATACCTTCAGGTGAATGAAAATGAAAATACAAGATACCAAAGCCAAAGTTTGCTGTTTGAAAAGATCAGTAAAATTGATCATCCTTTAGCTAGACTAACAAAGGAAAAAAGAAAGGATACAAATAATGAAAATCAGAAATGAAAAGGGGCCATTACTACAGAACCCACAGAAATAAAAAGGACTATAAGAGAATACTATGAATAACTAACTGTATGCCAATAAATTGGATAACCTAGATGAAATGGACAAATTCTTAAAAACACAAAAACTACTTTCACTGACTCAAGATGAAATAGAAGGGAAGCAGATGTGGCTCAAGCAATTGGGCTCCCGCCTACCACAGGGAGGTCCCTGGTTCGGTTCCTGGTGCCTCCTATAGAAGACAGCAAGCTGGAGTGATGGGCAGGAGTGGCAAGCTGACACAACAAGATGATGCAACAAGAGATACAAGAAGAAAAACATAATGAGATACACAACAAAGCAGGGAACGGAGGTGGCTTGTGTGATTAAGCACCTCCCTCCCACATCGGAATTTCGAGGTTCGGTTCGCAGTGCCTCCTAAAGAAACAAGGAAAACAAACAGACACAGCAAGTGCAAACAATGAAGGGGAGGGAGAAATTAATAAAATAAATCTTTAAAAATAAAAGATGAAATAGACGATCTCAACAAACCAATTAGTAGTAAAGAGATTGAATCAGTAATCAAAAACTGCCCTATAAAAAAAAAGCTCAGAACCAGATGCTTTCACAGGGGAATTCTACCAAGCATTCCAAGATAACTTAACTCCAGTTCTGCTCAAACTCTTCCAAAAAAACTGAAGAGGAGGGAACACTCCCTAACTCACTCTATAAGGCCGACATCACCTTCATACCACAGTGGGATAAAGATACCACAAGAAAAGAAATCTACAGACCAATATCTTTTATGAATATAGATGCAAAAATCCTTAAAATACCAACAAACCAAATCTAACAGCACATTAAAAGAAATACATACCATGATCAAGTGGGATTTATCCCTTTATGCAAGTGTTTTAGTATGCTCAGCTGCTGAAAACAGATACCATATAAAGTAGGTAGGCTTTTAACAGTGGGAATTTATTAGCTTACAAGCTTACAGTTTCAAGGCTGAGAAAAATGTCCAAACCAAGGCATTATCAAGCTTTCTCCCTGGAGACCGTCTGCCAACAACCCTGAACTCCTCTTTCACATTCAAGGCACATGGTGGCACCTGCTGGTCTCCCCCTTCTCTTCTGGGTTGTGTTTCTTTCAGCTTCTTGCTTCCGTGGTGTACATGTTCTCACTCTCTCTCTCCCAAAATATATATATATATATCCCATTTATAAAGGACGCCAGTAAGAAGATTAAGACCCAACCTGGGCCATGCCTTAACTGAAATAACCTATTCAAAAAGTCCTACTTACAACAGTTCACAACCCACAGGAATGGATTAGCTTTAAGAACATGATTTTCTGCAGTACATACAGTTCCAAACCACCACACCAAGGTTGGTTTAAGAAAAGAAAAACAATTAATGTAATATACCATTTTAAAAGAATGAAAGACAAAAATCACATGATCATCTCCCCTAGATGCAGAAAAGGCATTTGATAAAATACAGTATCCTTTCTTGATAAAAAACACTTAGATCACTAGGCATAGGAGGAAACTTCCTTAACCTGATAAAGGGCATTTATGAAAAGCCCAAACAAACATCGTACTTAACAGTGAAAGATTGGGAGCTTTCCCTTTAATATCAGGAAGAAGACAAGGATACCCACTGTCACTTCTAATTTACCATTCTACTTGCCAGAACAATTAGGCAAGTAAAAGAAGTAAAAGCCATCCAAATTGTAAAGTAAGAAGTGAAACCTTTCCTATTTTGACATGCTATTTTGCATGATACATAGAAAATCCTGAAAAATCCACAACAAAGCTCCTAGAACTCAAACAAATTCAGCAAAGTGATGGGGTACAAGATCAACACCCCAAAATCAGTAGTGTTTCTATACACAGTCAATGAACAATCAGAAGAAGAAACCAAGAAAAGAATTTCATTCACAATAACAACGAAAAGAATCACACGTCTAGGAATTAATCTAACCAAGGAAATAAAGGACTTGTACAATGAAAACTACAAAATATTGCTAAAGAAAATTAAGTAGACCTAAATAAGTGGAAGGGCATTCTGTGTTCATGCACCGCAAGTCTAAACATTGTTAACATGTCAATTCGACCCAAAGCAATTAATACATTCAACATAATCCCAATCAAAATTCCAACAATCTCTGCAGAAAAGGAAAAGTCAATCATCAGTCATATGGAAGAGTAAGGGACCCCAGGTACTCAAAACCATCTTGAAAAACAATCAAGTTCAAGGACTTATACTTCCTGATATTAAAACTTATTACAAAGCTACAGTAATCAAACAAGTTGTTACTTTCATAAGAATAGTTATATAGAGCAATGGAATCAAACTGAGAGTTGAGAAATAAACCTTCACATCTATGGTCAACTGATTTTTGACAAGGGGATCAAGTCCTTTCAATGGGAGAAAGAATAGTCTCTTCAACCAATGATGCTGGGAAAACTGGGTATCCATATGTAGAATAATGAAGGTTGACCCCTACCTTCATATCTATACAAAAATTAACTCAATTCCTATAATAAAGCTCATAATATTTACATTGATTAAAAAAAAAAAATTAACTCAAAATGGGTCACAGTCCTAAATGGAGAGACCAAAACTATGAAACACCTAGAAGAAAACGCTGGGAATCATCTTCTGGAGCTTATATTGGGCACTGGCTTCTTAAACTTTATAACAAAATTGTAAGCAAGAATAGAAAAAAATAGACAAATGGGACCTTATCAAAATTTTAAGCTTTTGTTCATCAAGAATTTTGCATGAAAGAAAAATTACAACTTACAGAATAGGAGAAAATATTTGGAAACAATATCTGCTAAGGGTTTAATATCCAGAATACATAAAGAAATCCCACAACTCAACAACAAGGCAAACAAAGCAATTAAAGAATGAGCAAAAGACTAGAATAGACTTTTCTCCAAAGAAGATAATTGAAATGACCAAAAGACACATGAAAAGATGCTCAACAAGATTTGCCCTTAGGCAAATGCACATCAAAACCACAATGAGATAACATTGCACACCCACTAGAATCGCTTCTTTTAAAAAATGGAAAATTACAAGTGTTGGAGAGGATGTGGAGAAATAAGAACATTCACTCATTGCTGAGAATATGAAATGGGGTACAGCCGCTGTGGAAGACAGTTTGGTGGCTCCTCAGGAAGTTAAATATAGAATTACTGTAAGACCCTGCAATCCCACTTCTAGGTATATACCCAAAAGTATTGAAAGTACTTTACGGTTTCAATACTTGAATTGTCTTAGGCTATCCCTTATATATTGAGGTCCCTCAGGCCCTACACAGAAATAACTTCTCATTCTACATATTCCCTGATCTCATCCATCCCCAAATTTTAAATGGTCATCTATATACTTATGGCTTCCAAATTCATCCATTACTAGCATTCTCATGGTCTGAGCCTCTAATCTAATTATACTGACTAATCTAATTATACTGAACTAAAACTCAACATGTCCAAACTCAACTTAAAACTTTCAACCTTAAACACACTCCATGTCTTGAGCTCCTTCTTTCAGTGAATTACCTAAACCAAAAATCTGGGCACCGTCCATATAAATACTATACATAGACACACATATAATATATAATATGTAATATAAATATATATAATTCTATATGTACATGAATGTGGGTTTCATATATATATATATATATATATAAAACCTCCTTTATCAGTCAGCATATGCTGCCTCTCATATTGCCACAAATTCATTTCTGTACTATTAATTTCTCTCAAAACGATTAAAATCTCTCTACTCCCACTGTTGGGGACTGAATCATGTCACCCATATAAGGCATGTTCAGGTCCCACCCTCTGGTCCAACACTCTCACTTGGATAAATATAATAGCTATTTGAATGGATTTATGTGTTATAATGTTCTCTTTCATCAATTCATTTTTATAATCACCAGAGGAAAATATTTAAAACTACAAATCTGAACAAACGTCACTTCTCTAATTAATGCGTCTTAATAGCACCTAATTTCCTGTCAGACAATGCCCAATCTTCTTCATGCGGGTCCTTTATCATTCCATGGCATATAAACAGCGTTCCTTTGGCACACTAGCCTCAACCCTAACGTTTATACTCTCTCAGCTAAAGGATTGTGAATATGCTATTTCATCTACCTTCTCATCCTAAACTCTTAGTTTTGACCTCACTTAGATGCATGAACCCTGCGAGAGAACTCAACATCACTTCAGAAAGGACTCCCTTACCCCATATAGAGGGAGGAGTTATATACTCCTTCCATGTACTCTTCTGTAACTGCTTACTTCACAATAACTTATCACACTATTTTGCAGTTATATAATTTGTCTCCCCTGCTTACTAGAAGTAAGGACTATGTCTTGCTCACTGTTGTATCCCTAGAACCCAGCAAAACTGCCTTTCATATGAAAGGCCCTCATTAATAAGTAATTGAGAAAGGGACAAAAGGCTGATCGAGTATTCATATACAGGAGTAATCCCAGCATATTTGTTTAAAAATTTAAAGGTTAACTTCTCTGATATTGTGGCAGTTTCATATTTATGAATTCCAAAAAGAGATATAGATTATGTTTATAAATTGGTCTGTTCCTTTGGGCATGAAAACCCTTTGATTGTATTCGATTCAGCTGAGACATCTGATTAAATTATGTTAAGATTAGAGCTTTGATTCAGCCATGCCTTTAGAGTGCAACTCAGTGTTGAGTCCCCGCCCCCTTGGTGGGCTGATAAAATAGACTCAGCGAGATGATGCAACAAGAGACGCAAGGAAGAAAACATAACGAGAGACACAACAAAGCAGGGAGCAGAGGTGGCTCAAGAGAATGGCGCCTTCCTCCCACATCAGAGGTCCTGGGTTCAGTTCGTGGTGCCGCCTAGAAAAAGAGACGAACTGACACAGCAAGTACAAACGATGAGCGGGTGGGGAGAAATAAACAAAATAAAATAAATAAAATAAAATAAAAACAGTTACTTAAAAAAAAAAATTAAAAAAAAAAAAGCATTTCATCATACTAAATGTGATCCCTCAGATGTCCTATGGTAGCTTCAAGCGCTCTTCACCAAATATTTGCTTACTTGTTTCCAGGCACATGATAGGATTGTAATCACTAGTTGGGTGTTTCAGTCAATAAATTGTGAGCAAAAACTAAAGGTGTCGCTTTCAGGCTAGGGTATTTAAATGCTTTCTTTCCTTTTACCATCATGACTGTCAGACAATGTTCCAAAATGTGAATGCTTCGTCAGCTTTTGTTCTGCAGTGAGATAACAAGATTTGAAGCACACAGCCAACCAGCAGTGGACATGTCATATAAGCAAGAACAAACCTCCTAGTTTTTATACATTAATATTCTGCTATTTGTTACTGCGGCATAACCTAGACTATCCTCACTGATTCAGAAACTGATATTAGAATTTGTATGTGGTCATAACATAAAACTTACTACGTGGTACTGGTTTAGGGGCAAGGTAGCAGGCAACAAGGAAACGACTTTTAGCAGCTGGAAAAATGGCAATCCATTCTATGCAATGGCAGACATTTAGTAAAACTGTCACCCATGTTGGCTATATTGGGGAAAAATAACTTTTAGTTTCTAGGTCTTCAGGTCGCACAGGAGTATGTCGGGACCTGATAACGTAGAGACCGCAGCACACATTCCCCACGTATCATGTGAGTGCCTAGATGTTTGAGACTGAGGCCGTGGCTGAACGGGGCTTTCAGGTTTTCTCCCACGGGGTGAGATCAGTAAATTTCCCTTGTGAGACAGAGATTGTGAATATTTGGTAACCAAAGAACACAGTGTGGTCTACTGTTGCTGTTGTCCGAGTTTTTTTCCTGTTCTTCTCCTCCCAGAGTCATGGTAGGCTCTTACTGCCTGGCCCCCTTGGCCTTGGTGGGCGATGTGGACATAAACTGGGAGTGAGGCGTTCATTTTCAGACCAACGTATGTGATTTCCAGTAGGAAATCCAACAGCTTCTTTCACAGGCATTGCTGCACACAGGAACTGCACTATCAGTCTGTTTGCCAGAGGGAAGAGAGCAGGACAGAGCCAAGACAAGCCCCCGGTACATGCAGCACGAGTAAGACAGAAACCGGTGCTGCTGGAAGTCGCTGGGGTTGAGACAACCTGCCTTTCCCCTACCACAGGCCTTATACTGTTTCATGGTCCTATGACCTTGTTCTCTGTGATCTTCCTATCATTCACAAAGTCATAGGATTCAAACCTCTCAGAGTCTGGTATTTCAGCTCCAAAAGAAGTGAGAATGTTAAGTCAAATTTAGAAAATGTCCTATGTATTTCCTCTTCTTAAAATATAGAAAATATCTAATATAAGTGACCTCAACCTTAGGGTATGTTGTGGCATCTCCATTGAAATCCTATACCTAAATTTGTTTTCCTAATTTTTAATAAATTTAATAAAGTTGATTTAATTTTCATCTACCAAGTTTTATTTTATTCCAAAGTGTTGTTGGGAACTTCCTGCATATGTTATTTATAATGGGACATATCCAAAACTGCTCTTCAACAAAGTTATGTAAGTTTAATGTAAATCAACTAATAATTTAAGCCTTCTAAGATACTAAATCAAGAAAAGAAAAATCATACCAAATAGAAACCAATGGTTTTATAGAACAGAAGGTAATTCAAATTTATTTAAGTACTTTAACAATTCAAACGTTATTTATAAATCTTATGCTACTAAAAATCATTTCAAGTGCCATAATACTTTCATAGTTATCTCTTTGCTTGTTATTTGGTGAATAACATTATAATCCAGAATTAACATAAGAATTATCATTAATTTTGGGAAAAACCTACATATTTTAGTCCTTTAGTTCTATTTTAAGTCAATCATAAAATTCCCAAACTTTAGCTCTGAGTTTACATAAGCTTATTTTTCTCCAAAATACACCAAGGAAAGTAAATGGCATGAAACTGAATAAACAGTTATAGAGCTCTCCGGGGAGGGGATAGTTTGAAGAAAAGTATAAATATATAATGGATGTGCACTTTTATTACCTGAGAATTTAGCAACTCTTCACACTTGTGTGCTTGTTTCTCAATTGCAGAAATGTACTGTTTTTCAATCGCTTCTACTTGTTGCTTAACTGAAGACTGCAGGAGTGCCTGAAAACAAACAAATACGTCATTTGGAACACAGACAAGACTTGGAGCCTACTGCTGGCATGAGAAGATTGTTGGCATTTGTGCATATCTGAAATCTGATACTTTTCTGCATCTACAAAATAAGCATTTGTAAATGTTGTAGCACAGTCATATATAACACTACTTTAAGCTTTCGGTTTTATGTTTTCCTATTGCCAAGATTACTTTTTTGGCTCAGATGTTGCTTCCACACACCTTCTCCTCCAAAAAGGCCAAGTCATAACAGATGATAAAGAGAGTGCACAGTTTTTGTTAAATATAGATTCAGTTTAGTGAAGACCACACAGGATGAGGAGTGTATGAAAGCTGATGAAAAAAGAAAAAAAACCCAGACATATTTCACTGGCTGACAAAATCCCACATCCTGTCGGCACACTGTAACATCCCGTGGGCCAAGCGTGGCCTTCAAGGCCACAAGTCAAGTCAAAGCAGATGGAAACTCTGAGTAATGCCAAAGATAAAGAGCTGCCCCCAGGAAGTTCACACCCCTAATGTGAAAAGGTGTTCGTGAAAGTGTGGAAGTCAGAATTCCGAGGCCGTGTTCACAAAAAGTTCCAAAACGTGGGACACAGGCCAGCTTAGCTGGATAGCATAAATGCTGGAACCTCAGCCGGTTAAACGTAAAGACATGAATGCTGTTCTGAGGGAAGCAAAAGCAGCTTTTGAAGACGTTCCACCCACTTGCTTCCATATTAGAGATGCTTAAAGTATAATCATCTTGTTTGCTTTCTTTCTTGCAAACCATTACATGTTATACTTAACATGTTCTCAATAATATCTTACATGCTATTTATAAATCCTAAATCATTTAAAAATATGCACTCAACCATATATTTAAAAGCTCTTTAGTAAATATTCTATTTTTAAAGGTCTATTTGGATAAAAAACTACTCAAAATCAAAACAGCAAGTTGAAACAGACACATCTTATAGAAAACAGACCTTTGGCACATTTACCGAAAAAGGGAAAATAAGCCAAATCTCTTAAATAATCTGTTTTGAAAATAGATTTAGTTAGTTGGAAATCTATTAAGATACTAAATAAGCATATTTTTTTTTTCAAAAATGGAGACAAAAATATTTTCTAAACCTCCCTAGTTTTCAGATAATTAACTTTCTTTTGCAAATGTTAGACTGATGATGCTACTACTCATAAAATTCAGTAGTCATCATTTTGAAGCCACTGAATTACTAGTAAATAACCAAAAGAAAACACACCTCTCACTGAGAGTAAATCAGAATATAAGGATAAGCAGAACTGTTTTAGCCCTTGATTTACAGGATGTATATCTTCCAAAGAGTCCACAATGATTAATTTATATAAGATCCTACAATTTAACCCTCTTACACTGTGACTAGATAATATAAATCCCTAACTTATCTTTGGTACTATACAGATATATTATTTCTCTGTTATATATTTATTTCCCAGTTCTATATAAAATTTCTGGACTTCAGAAATTTTAAATTAAAGAATGGTACAGTAATAGATATTCCCTTGAAATAATTGTTATATGTCATCTACAGAGACACAGCATCTTTTGTAGAGAGAATGCTATTCTTTTCTGAGACTTGTGAAATGACAGAATTGTTTTGTTTAATGGAAAGAACTGTTTCACTTTCTAACTTGCCATGGTTCCAAATAAGTCTATGACTTAAATACACAATTGTGATTTTTAGTATATTATATCCTTTAGGAGGATAGGGAAATAAATGAAATACAATAATATTCTCAACTATAACTAAGAAACACAATTTGAATAGCCTTATTTTTTTTCCCTTGTACAAAATTGATTTGTACAGCATATACTCATTTTCTTCCAAACTTCAGAAAGGTAGGCACTTAGAGGATAGAGAGTCAAGTCAAAGCCAAAGCTGCAGTTAAGGAGCTTTTTCTCTATGCAAAAGCAACTGGCCTTTTATATAGTTCAAACCTGTCAGCCCCATTCAGCACATTTAAGTCCATACATCTAAGATTTATTAGAAAAGGACACTAAGCTAGGCACTGAGAACATGGAAATTTTTTTAAAAGTCTGTTCTCGTTGGGTTCCTAGTCCACTGATGAAGATGAACATGCATTCCCTAGGTGTGCAACATCGTACGTCTCTGCAGGGAGTACAGCAGAGAAAGAGAGACGGCCCTAAGCACGCCTGTGAGGTCCACGGGTGTACACACAGAACTGCCAACTCGGTAAGAGCAGCTGGAGCACAGGCGCTGCAGTGAAGAGTGGAGGTGAGCGGTGAGGCAGGCAGGTGGTAAAGGTGCCAGGTGCCAGGCAGGGAAAGGCCTCACAGGCCAAGAGAAAGAGTTAGGGAATTTGACCTTTACTACTCAGCAGGAGAATCATCAGTGCCACAACCTTAGCAAACGTGGTCATTTCCTGGAGCTGTCATCGCAACTAGGACATCAACCATTATGGACATACTTAGAGACACGCACCGTCAGCAGCACGTGCTCGTACAGCTCCCTCTAATATTCTACACCTGAACACTTACTTGCCAGAGTAGTTGCCCTTAAGTTTCTCACTTAACATTTTAAACGTGAAAATGAACATTAATTGGCTAGTTCCCTGTTATATATTTTCCCTCTGTAATTTTTTATATGCAGAGCACAAGGTCATAAAGAAGCCTTTCCTTGGGCTAATACAGTACTATAAAAGGATATATTAAAGAATCATTTTCTTTATACGATATTTTAACCTATTCTCAAAACACATAAAGCATGAAGCCTCCCACAATATGTATTTTTCAAAATATACACACATTAAAAGGTCTCTGATCAGTGAGCTAGTAACACAACAGAGGTAGCTGTGCTGGAAGGCAAACGGTAAGCTATCTTTGAAAACAGGATTTAGACAAAAGCAGAATTTACAAGAGAACATGTGATTAAAACCTATCCCTGCCAGGCGACTCTAAAACGCGGGCTACGAAGGCCGAGACAGGCGGCTTCTCTGGAGGAAGGGCTTCCCCTGGCCGCTGCCCGGCTGGCAGGAGGCAGGCAGCACTCAGGCCCGGGGGCTCGAGGCGCCTGAGGAGCGACAGGGACGGATCTGGTCCTCCTTTTCAGAAAGCAGGACAATAACTATTACCTAACATTTCAGAAAAGCCAGAGTTTTAAACAGGGAAGATTTTTGCCTTTTTTCCCACCTACATTTAAAAGAGGAGAAATAACGAGGTCATGTGGAGGCTGCTGAAAACTGATCCTGCCACAGATCCCAAGCATTTGGAGGTGCAGCGGTCCCCAGGTTTCCCTACATATTGGAATTACAGTGCAGGGGTACTATACAACTCAAAAAGAAAGGCTCCACGATGGGTGCAGATCTACACATGGAAATTCAGTACAGTCTAGCCACGCTGTGAAGCGCTTCGGAAGCTGCGACAGCCAAAGAAAATCCTGAGGACAGAGGGAATGACTCCTACTGGCCTCGTCGTTAAGGGGTTCTAGTAACATGAGAGTTGTTCCTCAAACACCACAAAAGTCTCCCAGTGAAAATTTTTTTGTGCCATGGACAACACATTAAAATTAAGACATTTCTAAAATTAAGTACAGCAGAGATTCTGCGTGTCGGCCGTCCAGATACGTTAACTTCCTGAAAAGCTGCCATGTGGACATTCCTCTACCTCAGATGCCACAAGAGTGCTCCTTGTGACTCAAGAGCTCCAGTTTCAATCAGAAAGAGGAAAAAAACAAAAGGAAAGGAGAAAAGAATTCTGACTCAAACGCCGCCCCTTCAGAATCCTTCACAGGAGAAAATAAAGCCCCTGGTTGTTGAAGCCTGGAAGGCTGTTAGGCATCTCATTGCATGTAATGTGAAGTCAGAGACAGTGGAGGGGAGGAAACCATCTAGATGTCAGGAATCCTTGGCTTAAACGCGCAATTGTACCTCCCGTCCAGGGAGGCCGCAGGAGCCCTGCACGACTGAGTGGCCTGGTTTGCAGTTGAAACTCTCCCTGTGCGTTTACGTACGTGATCAGGTCGCGATGCTCCTCTCTGTCTCAGACTCCTCATCTAACAAATGGTGATAATATTATTGTTTGTTCTCTGCTAGTGATGAAGGAATTCTGTGAAATTTTGACAGCTAATTCTTTAAGTTAATGATGATAATTTGAAATAAGATTGTTCTAACCATTTGCTGATTTTTAGCCTAAATTGTTTGCCTTTCCATGCTACATGAAACTCATGCTACATGGATTCAAGTTAGAATCAACACTATTTTTTAAATTACTAGATTAAGGTCATTAATTTTTTCCATATTAACTGGGATCCATTCATTAAACATAGATCTCAAAAATTAGAAAAGAACTTTTCTTCACACTGAAAAGCCAGACATTGAGAGATTAGAGGCTTGATTTAAACCAATTTTATTAGAGGTTAAATTGACAAAGATTATATTTTCCATTTTATTTTCATTTTGATTGTAAAGAGAATAATTTTGTGGATTTAGATGACAATTGGAAGCGAGCTCAGCTGAGTTCTTGTCTAGTTAAAAATTAACATTGGTATATTCCAAGAATGATTATGTTAAGGGTGATATATAAAATATTAACAATTAATTGGGCTGGGCGCCCCAAGTTCAGAGAACCTTCCAGCCCAACACTGAGCAGGAGCCACAGGCCCTCGAGATGCTGAGCTCCCCCTTGACTGTCCCAGTGCAAAGGAAAGTCGGCAAGGTGCTCAGAACTGTTAATGTACTAACTGGTATGGAAGAGTTGCACTACTTTAAGATGGCACAAAGTGGTGCTTCCCTGCCAAACATTAGCCAAAATTAGGTTATTACACTGGGCTAATTACCAAAAATTTGATTACACGAATATCCTGGTAAAATAGCAATGCGGCATAATGTTTAAACTTCGTCCTAAATCAGACTGCTACAAATTAACTTGACCATGAATTCATTGCAAATCAGAGACAAGACAATTTTAAGTAAATTATCTCTTAAAAAGACAAAGTGTGGAGGAAGGAGGGGACTTAGGCACATATAGTAATTGGAGCAAAACTAAGTTTTACTGTACATACTACCATATATTTTGAATTTTTTACTGCATGCATTAGCATGCCAGAAGGCATTGTGGATATAATAAATTATTATATTCCCTTATAATTTATCCTGGTATAAAATCTATATTCTCATATAATGACTTTTCTCAAGAGATATTACCTAGAACTTAAGAGTAAAATAAAAGCCAACCCTCGGGTTGCACTTTAATTGGAATCGTGACAGATATCTTAAATGGGTATTCTCCCAAATGTCTACCCTCCCTCAGAGTCTGTGTTTCGTAGTTCAGAATGAGGAATAAAGTTAAGAAATCCTCTCATATCCATTCAAACATGCAATAAATTAAGAGTAGACCCTTATAGCACATCTTTACAAGTAGTTTTCTACACACATATCTTTATTCAGACTTAGAAAATTTCATGTGTATTAGTGTCAAACTTCAACAGTTTATCTTTTTTGCCTTTAAAAGTAAATGATGTGAAAAACAAACTAAAAGAACTGTTCAAAATTAGCATATAAATAATAGTGAAGCACTTAAAATGAGAGCTTTTCCTCACTTCCCTGGCAGATCACACAATATAGTAATGAAAATATACTGTTTCTTTTACTGGAAATCTCATGTTCAAATTGAATTGTTATAAAAGCCACATAACTAGTTTAATTTCAAACTTGTATTGTATCAAGAAAACTTTCTGCTCTTTTATTTCCCAAAGTAAAGTTCCTAAATAAGCAGAATATTTTCTGCTATAACCAATATAGATTCCACAGATTCAAACATAGGATTACATTTAGAAAAAAGGAAAACAAAACAAAACAAACAAACAAAAAAAACAAGGACATTTATAAAATACAGAAGATCATGTGTAAAAAGAGTTTTGATAGGCTTTACAAGTAAAGGAGAGAGATATTACTGGACTGTTCTTAATGAGTATTAAACGATGACAGATTTGAAAACAAGTGGTTAATATTATTTAAATCTTATTTTATTTTATATAAAATCAATTTCCATAAAAGTAAAGCAAATGGTGCCTACGTGCCAATATTCCAAGCTGGCTCTACAAGACTCTTAGCACAACTTTAATCCACAAAGAGAGAGAGAAATAGAAGAGCTTCCTGAGCTTCCTGGAATCATTCTCCCAAATCTCACTGTGGAAACTGGCCATTTCTGATGAACAATGGACCATCTGAGGGAAAATGAAATCCTATAATGCCAGAAAGCTATTAGCTGTTTTCCAGCTCGGGGAGAAAGAGGGGCTACGGCTCAACAGTTACAGCAGGTTAGCATGTGGATCGCATGCGTGCCAAGACAGAGCACCAAGAGAGAAAAGTCACATGCCAACTACAGCAGCCACTGTTCTTCAATTCAGAGCATGGTGCGGGAAGAGCTGAAGCCCTCTAAAAAGCAAATTACGATAGCTGATCGTTCTGCAAACGGAAACGAAAACAAACGGGTCTCAAGAGTAAACTACAACACAGACAAGGAAAGATGCACGAGCAGGACTGAAACACTAGCATCATCTAGAACAGAAAACACACCTACCTCCAAGATGCTGAAGAGAGCTAAAAGTAGCTGAACACTGAATGCGAGCCCAGTGCCGCTCTAATGCTTTACATGCCATGGCAGAGGCTGCTGTGTCTGTGTCCCATTTCCCCTTTTCCCTTTTAATACTAGAGCCTGCGATGGTTAGGCCAATGTGTCAACTCGCCAGGTCACTGTGCCCCATTGTGTGGTCAAGCAAGCACTGGGCTAATTGTAATACGAGGACATTTATGGACTTTAGTCATCAGTGAGTTTACTGCATAGATGGTTGATTACATCTACGATCAACCAGGGAGCTTGCTGTCAGCAATGAGTGACATTTTATCCAATCAGTTGAATGCCTTAAAAGGGAAGTGATTTCAACATTCAAAGAGAATTTCCTAGCTTGTCTTTGGACAACCAACATCTCCTGGAAACTCCTCAAGGACCTCCATCGGACTTTCACCGGAGCCCCTGGTTTGCAGCCTGCCTGTGGAACCTGGACTTGTGCGTCCCCACGGTCACGTGAGAGACTCTTATAAAACCTCATACTCTTTACAGATATCTCCTGTTGGTTCTGTTCCCTAGAGGACCCTGACTAATACAGAGGCCCCTCTCAAGTTTTGGCTCAACACTAAGCTATTAATTCTAGATACAGATACAGTTTTCAGCTACATTTACAATTAGATATGGCTGCATGATTAGACTTTGGTCAACGAGAAGGTGATATAAGGAATTTCTTCTTTGTGTTCTTAAAAATGATGTGCTTGCCCTTCACAGACTTCATCTACCTTCCTGAAAGCTGGAGAGTGGACAAGGCACTGATGAGCTGCTTTCAGTCTTGAGGACGAGGATGACAGAAGTGGTCTCCTGAGATTCAGGGGAAAGGAAGTCACATGTCGGGAAGTGCTGAGCCACCCCACTAGTGAGGATCCTTGAGTGACTTCATGGAGCAGTGCCAACCCACTTGCCCTAGACTGTTACACAAGAAAAATGAGTTACTGGGAAGTGGACGTAGCTCGGTGGCTGAGCGCCTGCTTCCCATGTATGAGGTCCTGGGTTCAATCCCTGATACCTCTTAAAAAAAAAAAAATAAATAAAAATAAATTGCCTTTTATAAGCCACTGTATTTAGGGTTTCCTGGCCATATCACTTTAGCCTATAACCTAACTAATAAACAGACAAATTTATTTAAACAGCATAATAGCCAGAAAAGGTAGATCTACCTGTAAACAAATATTCCTTAAAAATAAGAAAATGGAGGCACAAAAAGGTAAATTAAATAGTGTATAGCAGAGCAAAGAATTGAGCCAACGACATGTGGATTCAGACTCAGTTCTTGTAGCAACTGCGGTTTGAAGCCTATCACCAACTATCGTATTGGTGGCAAGTCAAGCAATAAATAAATATCTAACACACACAGTTATGCACATATACAGATGTGTGTATAATGTAATTAGTCTGGATATTTAACCTGACTGGCAAATCTACACATGGTCTTTATTCATAGTGTTAAAGTCTAAGGAACCACTCTTGGGCACTATCTAAGTTGGAAAATGCCTGCATCTAGGAGACGCTGATGATGACTAAGTTCACTGGCATGAAGAAAGATAAGGACCACATCACTGATGTGTTACCTCGACTGCAAGAATTACAGAACTGATGGTCTTTACAGATACTACTAAGCAGCCCATCCTCCAGCGTTACGACTGGGAGTAGCAACCAGTTGAACAGGCTTAGATAATAAGGATATTTTTAAAAATTCAACTTGGTCAGAACACGTTGAGTCCAATCGGGTCAGAATGGAGAGACAACATCATGAAGGACCCAGGATGATGCTAATGGCAAAGTGGGCTGGTTTTCAGTGACGATAGCAGAAATCTGTAATCAATCAACTATATTTGGCGGATGGGACTGATATAGATAAAATTTTCAGTCTAACATTAGTTACAAACATTAACCTGATGACATAAGAGAAAAACCCCTAACATGTAAAGTATGTTTGTAAGGTGAGCCAAAAATTACTAGGGGGAAAGGCAGTTCTTACATGTCTTATAAAAACAACTAGCTAAATCAACTGTATTAATTTAAAATATTTCATCATTGTAGTTATTTTCAAAGATGTGCTTCTGCAGCAAGTATCCTATTCAAATTTATACCTTCCATATAGAATAAAATTTTCTCCTTCACTCCTCTGACCATCAGATTGATGAGCCAATCACAATATAAAGGAAAGACTTAAATCTATATTAGAACAAGTTTTCTTGCACAGTTTCCAATGCCTTTTGGTTTTGGCCTGGCTGGAAAAACCACTAGAATAGGCTTGCATGTAAAATTCTGGCTTAGCCCAGGAAACTCAGAGGCACACAAGAACTATTCTCAACTACGAAACCTTTCTCAGTCCTCCGCTGAGGTTACGTTTGGTGGGAGGGATAAGAAAGGACAAGCCAAGCCATCAGTTCCAAACCAATCACTGGTATCTAGCATACAACTAGGCCAAACTCTATTGGCAACAGCAAACATCTTTATTTGTCCAGGAAAAATCTGATCATATGATAAAGGCTGGAATTTATGAGAATGCTTGTTCAATCAAATAACTGAAACTACAAATTTGTTCCATACCTTTGGGTTACAAATTGGTAGAATTCAAATAAAGATTTATGACAGGTCTCACATATCTTAATTTTTCCTTCTCCCCTCTTTGTACAAAAACTTAGCAATCTCTAATTAAGGGAAAATATTAAAAGAAGAGAAAACAAAGTCGTTTCCCCCTCCTTGGAGCAGAACTTTATACAAGTAATTCTACACCCTGGGAAAAATTGATCTCTTAAATACAATATGTTCTCCCTTGTAAAACGGTACAAGCAATTCAAGAGTTCAAATACTAGCAAGTGGGCACTTTTGAAAAATGGAATAGGGTTGTTTTAGAATACTCCAAGCTGGCATTTAGCATATGGTACATTGCAAAAATTTTAAGCACTCCTTACCCAACATAAAGCATATGTAATCTTTTCAGAAAATGCACAAAGGACCAACATCTCAATAAAACCAAAATTGGCTAACATGGGAAATAAGTATATCAAAAATTTTACACAAGATCATTTTAGAGCAACTTGGGTTTTACCTAGTTTATATTATGCATCATTTTTCACTTTAAGTAGCAGAAAATTCTATTCCATACCCTAATACTCAAACATAAGAGGAAGAGAAAAAAATTGTATCACACAATATTCTCTTCATAAAATGCTCTAAAACATCAGAAAAGAACATACCCATTCCTTGCTTTCTCATAAAAATAGCCAGATATTTACTGAGCAATATCTATGTACTCAAAACACATAGGTTTTTGGCATCTGGATTAACATACACAGAATTAAAGACCGTCGATTTAGCCAAGCTTCAGAAACAAACATTGCCAAAGGAAATGGGTGTGCATCTGCACCCTATAGTTCTGGTGAAGATACCTGGAGATGGCAGTCATCTGTAAGGAAGGACGAACTCTGTAATGCACTCTGCTCAGCCGAATGACCAAAGACAAAACACCAGGGGTAGAAAAGAAAGCCCTAAGTTGAGAAGGGGGTATATAAGACCATTCTAGTTTCAAGATGGATGTGAGAACCAGGAACTAATTTTCACTTCACCAAACATGATAATCTAACCCATCTGTTTATCATCTACAAGAATGTTTAGGTTAGGAATGAACATATAACACATCTTTAAGTCATTACAGTGTATTTTTATTTAATGTTCACATATAAATATTAAGCCAAATTGGTCTTTTTTGTCTTTTCCAGTCTATTTTTTATAATCACCATTTTTGTTAATTTGTCAACCACGTCAAAATTCAATAATGTTTCAACATTTCTCCTATCTGATATGTTTTGCAAAATTTCTAAATCCCTTACGTTTCAACAACAACAAAACCCAAAAAGCATAATTTATTCAAAAAAACAAAGAGAGTCAGAACCACAAAAAAAAAACTTGTAAACATCACTTCAGGAGGAAATGTTAAAATTTTGTGCATACAAGTTTCAAAACAGAAAGGTTTTTTTTCTCTAACTGTTCTCTCTCAAAGCAAACATCACTTTTAAAAAGAGAGAGATCATTGCCATTGCCTTGAAAAATAAGATTCTGTATACAGTAGCTAAACAAAAATTCTAAACCAACAACATGTCCATATCTTGTTTGTGTCAAGTTGGAATTTTTAATGAATTGGACTCAAAGGGAGATTAAATGAAAACAACATGTTGATCTTAGTTTCTTGAACACTTTCCACACACAGTTATAGAATGTTAGCAAAGCTTTATTAAGTTCCAGCTTTGAACTTTGACACACTGATCGAGTCAACTAGTATTTCCTTTGGAAAATTCTTCTCCAAAGTTATTTAGGATAAAAACACAAGCCATTTTAAGAGTATATCAGCATTTAAAATGACTTTACCTCAAGCGCTTATAATAAATTGCATCAATTGAATAGACATATACAGATACATCTAAAAAGAAAACCAAGCAAACATATTCATGCAAAAGGTTGAGATAATAAAACACTTGCTCTTTAAAAAGACATGGCATCTTTTCTGAAGTTATAGAATTACATTTTAGCAAATATTCCTGTATTTTTTTCCATGACCAGCTCATCATTATAGCATTTTTACATTATAATTTTTTTTAGCAGTCTATCCTATGATCTGTTAGTTTCTGTTACAGTTTGATTTTCTCATGTTTCTGGTGTGAAAACATTTTCCAGTTATTTCAATGGGATATAAAGCAGATACATATATGCAAAACAAACAAATAAACAACAACAAAAAATCCAGAGAGGCTTAATATTAGATTGGAAAAAAAGGCAACAGGCTGAAAGAGAATATACTGACAGGCAAATATGAGTGAATAAAGACAATGATTAACAACCTTCTGCACGTAGCAGAACGACTGCTTGAACATTTAAAAAATACAAATACCTATATACCACCTAGACCTACTGATTCTAAATTTCTAGGGAACCTGCTTTCACATATGCATTTTGAACAATGAACACAAGTCACAATCACATTTATAAACCAGCAGTGTCAGTTATAGTCACTATAATGTGTTACCATCAACTCTCCATTTCCACACCTTTACAATCAACTTATTTAAAAATTCTACATAGATAAAAGTGATTGTGGCTGAAAGGGGCAGCCTAGGGACAGAAATGTCAACTGAAAGAAAGCTAGAGAATAATCTAGGAACTGTACAACATAGTGACCTCAGCGGTGGATGAGGATTGTGGTTAATAGTACAAATACAAGAATGTTCTTCCATGAACCAGAACAAATGTATGCCACTATTACAAGGTGGCAAGAACATGGTGACACACAGAAAAATACAACTAATGTAACTTATGGACTATAGTTAACACTAACACTGTAATATTCTTGCATCAATGGCAAGGAAGTTACTATATCAATGCTAAAGCTCAATAATAGGGGGATATGGGGTTTTTTTCTTTGGAGTAAAGAAAGCATTCTAAAATTGACTGAGGTGATGACAGCACAACTCTGCAATGAAACTGAAAGCCACTGAGAGTGCACTTTGGAAGGAATGTACAAGGCATGAGACTATAACACAGTGAACCATGTGGTGGATGACGGACTGTGGTTAACAATACAAACATGAATATAAAAAATGTACAGTACTAATACAAGGTGTTAATAATAGGGTAGTTTATGGAAAAAAATACACCAAATGTAAGCTTTGGGCCATAGTTAGCAGTAATATTTTGATGACGAGCTTTCATAATTTTTAACAAATGTTCCACAACAATGCAAGGTGTTGGTAGTGGGGGTGATGTATGGGAATTCTGCACATTATGCATAATTGTTTTGTAAGCTCACAACTTCTCTAATAAAAATAAAATAAAATAATTAACACAAATATTTATAATGTGCTGCAAAAGTTAAGATTCAAGAGATTAGGTTATACTAATCAATGTCAACTGCTTAAGGGCATCTTAAAACAAAAAAGCATCACACTAATACAATTGTTCATTATATCAAAAAACTTTCTCTAAGATTCTCTACATCATGGATAATAATTTTTGATAGAGGAAAAAACAGACATTAAGAACTTGTGAAGTCTAAACCAGTGCTAACAGAGAATGACAATTTCAGGGCAAAAGCCCAATTGTACAAGTAAAGGAAAATTCTTATGCTGCTTGTAGTAAACAATCTTAGATGTGGCACGCTCCTATGGAAAGCCTTCCAAGATCTACATTTACTTTACTGTTGTTAATTATCAAGGATACGAGATTTCTTTAAATCATGAGATGAAAGAAAGAAAATAAACAAAATTAAGTAAACATTAGGGGGAAAGCCGGCATATGTAGCACATTAGGTTAGTTTTAGGTTTGTTTTCTTCTGTTCTCTGACAGAATTTCACATGTCCTTTTCATCAGTCTGTAGCAAGGAATTTATTTTCTAAACAAATCAAAGAATGCTGGCTTTTTAGCAGAGGGACAGGACTATGAGGGGTGGGCCGCCATCTTGTTCTCTTAAGTGGTTATTTCTGAAATGCGAGAAGTAAGAATCCATGCTGTATTATTTTGAGGAGTAAATTAAAAAATAGCCAGCTATAAGATAACAAAAAAGCATTGCAATTGCTAGTCTAAGAAAATTAACATACTACATATAATGATAATTATAATAATATTAATTAAGTGCTTAATTATTTGTCATGCACTATCACTGTTTCACTGGATCCGTACATTTCTTTGAATAGGTTTTATGGTTTATCCCCTCATTTACTGATAAAGAAACTAAAATTAACATAAAAGAAACTGCCCAAGGTCACAACTCCGCATGTACTCCAGGTCTGTCTGACTTCAAAATCTAAACTCTCAATCACTCCACTCTAAAGAAAAACTTAGTCCCAAAGTAGACATTTTTGCAGCAATGTAACACTCCTTCAAGAATAGTTAGAATGGAAGGCTATAAATTACTATACATCATCACTAAAGATAAAGTTAGTATTGGGCCTAATTTTACAGAATAACTTTGGATTTTAAAGTTGCTTAAACTAGGATTCGTTTGCAGCTCTTTCTTTAGCCAGCACCTGTGATGGATGAGTTACCAAAAAAAACCTGAATTCCAATTTGATGAGGTCATCAATCCCTTTTATGAAGGACTAATTCAAGGTTAATCTGAATTTTCAAACTTGTGAGAAGTATAAATCATAACATGGCTTATTTCTGTTTTTTAATCAGAAACTGCAGATCACATCATTTGAGAGCTTTAAAAAAGTGCTATTTCACTTGAACAGTGTTAAGTACACAAGATAGGCTAACCAAACTGTATTGGAACTTAAGATTTTATTTTTATCTGATTGCTAATATGGAAAATGAGAATGATATTTAGATTATTAAAATAGACATTAATATTTGAAGACTTGGCAATTTGCTGGAAAAATATATTCTAAAATTCAGGAAATATGGTTTCTTAGAATTTATTCACACAAAAGAACAGTCTCATATTTTAGAAAAGCTTTAGAAAAAGAAACTGACAAAGATGGAAGAGTAGAGGTACTCTAATATAACAAGATAAACAAATCTTTAAAATACTTCAATACAGTGAGAATAAAAACATATAAACAAGAGTAAATTTGCCTATTTTAATCACTTTCAAATATACAATTCAGAGTATTAATTGCATCCACAGTGTGCTATGATCACCACCAAACAGAAGCTGTGTACCAATTAGCAGCAACTCCCAATTCCCTACCCCATCATGGCTCTGGTAGCTGTATTCTAGGTTCTTACTCTGTGAATTTGCATATTCTAACTATTTCATATAAGCGAGATCATGCAATATTTGTCCTTTCAGAATAATCATTTTTTTAAAAATGCAAAACATATGTAACTTAGTAACCACTATTTTCATTTGTATTCAGAGAAATAGAAGGGGTGAGACTTCTGAAATAGCAATGTAAGGAGCTTGGAGAAACTTCTACCCCCACAGCAATATCTTATTAGCAGTTCAAATTAGCAAAAACAAATCATAGTCTCTTGTGGTTAATAATAAAAATACAAGAATATTCCTCTAATACAAGGTATTAAGAATATGGTGATACATGGGAAAAATACAACTCATGAAACTTAGAATAGACTATAGTTAATAATAATATTGTAATATTTTTGTGCCAAAGGTAAAGAAGTACTATATCACTGCTAAAGGTCAAAAAAAAAAAAACAAGAATATGAGAGTTAGTGTTATGAGATGTGAATACAATTAAGCTTTTTTTTTTTTTCTTTTCATTTTCTTCATTAACAAGGAGACCTTGGCCATGTCATTTAACCAATCAGTGCTCATTTATCCAACTTACAGAATACTGGAGAAACAACTGAGTTTGTTTTTAGGATAAAATAAGATAAATGTGCTTGACCAGGATTTTTTAAAGTAATGTGTCCATAATTTGTTAAGCTGCCTTTTGTCTATTATTTTACGATTTGAAGTTGAAATAAAATTTAATAAAAATTTTTTAGAAAATCATAGTTTATACTTGGCCCCACACAATTTTATAAGTAGCAATGCTTCAGTATGTGTTCAGCAATTTTAACCAATGTACCACAATAATGAAAGATGATGTTAATGTAGGAAAGTGGGGGAGGGGTAAGGGGAGGGTATATGGGTATCCCCCTATATGTTTATGTAATATTTATCTCATCTAAAGCCTCTTTAAAAATAAAAATACATATATTAAAAAAATCATAGTCTCTAGAGATTGATAAAAGGGCATATAACATATTAAGAAGCATTTATACAACAAAATTTATGGAAATTTGATAAGAACAGTGGGGGGCTATGACATTTGAGCTAAGGACTGTATGTATTCCCCTATAGCTCTGCCTTATGGAAGAATTATTCCAGCAGGCTCAGTAGCTCGATGGCAGTTCCAATCTGCCATCCACAACTCATTAGTGCAGAGGAGCAATTCTTGGTGGTTCCTGCAGCTGATGAACATTAGTAGATATTATTTCCCACAGTTCCATGCTTTGGAAGACTTCTGTCTACCTGTTCCCCCACACCCACCTCCTGCTACACAGAGAGGTTCTGGTTGGGTCCACTGGTAAAGAGTACTATCCTTGTTGCTTCAGAGCTGTGTACTGCAAGAAAACTGCTCCATTGGGCCAATTCCCAAATCCCCTAACTTTGGGAAGCAGAAGGAGAGGTGGCAGCTGAAAACATTAGAGGTCCCATCTTCCCAAGCTCTACGTTGCAGAAGTTTTCACCAAGATGGTGGTGGCAGCCATGTGGCAGATCTAGTACACACACCTCTTCCCCTCAAACATAGCTCCTCCATCAGAAGAATATGCGTGAGGAAACCAACAAAGAGCAAATTAACCATCCGACATGTTCAGCTCCTGTACACAGTGCCAAAGTTCTGTGGCCAGGAAGGATTACAGCAAGCCTCAAAGAGTGGGAAGAAACTGTCCCTGGAAAGGGGGATGACTATAATTGGATCAGTCTCTGGAGCATGCCCTGAGAAATGTTAAGGGCAATGGAGCAAACAGCAATTAAAGGAGGCTAACACTTAGATGTGATAATAACAGTCAGCTGGACAGAGGCTCAAAAGGGAGGTAAGTTATAAATACTGTGTAATGTCAAGGCTACACTATCTGACGAGCAACACCAGCAGATGCAAAATGTGAGGACAACATACTTCGCTGAATTAGTACATCCAAGTCACTAAATAAGTTCACAAGAAAACAATGAAAAGAATGGGTACCCAGAGGGGTGGAATATAGTACAGAGTGGTTACATTATTTTTAATAAAAATTAGTAGGCATGGAAAGAAATAGGAAAGGGTGTCCCATGCATAGAAAAAAAGGGGGGGGAGCAAAGAAAACAATGCTTAAAGAATTAAAAGAAAACATGATGACAACATCTCGTAAAATATGGAATATCAATGAAGAGATAGAAAGTACACAAAAGAACGAAAGAGAAATTCTGGAGTAGAAAAGTACAAAAACAGCAACAAAAAATTCAAGAAAGATTAAAAACAGTAGATTTCAAGTGGAAGAATAAAGAATCAGTGAACTTGAAAACATATCAAAAAATATTATGTATTCTGAAGCACAGTGAAAGAATAAGCAATGAAAACAAATGAACAGAGCCTCGAAAAAAAGAGTTGGATACCATTAAGCAGATCAACATGTATATAATAGGAGTAACAGAGAGAAAAGAAAAGAAAATGGAGCCAAAAATTTTGGAAGAAAAAAAAAAACGGTGAAAACTTCCCAAATTTGATGAAAAACATGAATCTACACAACTAAGAAATTTTAACAACTTCTGAGTCAGATAATGAAAAGAGAACCACACCCAGACAGATCATAGTCAAAATGCCAAAAGCTAAGACAAGAGAAAATCTTGAAAGCAGTGGAAAAATGATACACAGCATACAAGAAAACCTCATAAAAATGAATTTAGTGGTAAGAATAGGGTAATTTTCATCTAACCTCATATTTATGGAAGGAGAAGTATATCTCTGTGTTCACTATTTTACTTTTTTCAGGCTTTTGGCATTTGTGTTTTATATTGTTTGGCATTTTCCACTTTGTTTTCTAGTGAAATCTTTTTTCAAGACGACAACAAAGTCTCAACTTGATTTGGGGGGGATAGGAGGGAGGAATTGATCAGACCTAGTGCAGGATAGCCAGGAGGATGTAAGATTCATAAGAAGCCAAGAATGGTGGTAAGATGGCAGCAGATTTCACTAGTCCAGCTACAGATTTGAGAAAATACCAGCAGAGGTAGAAAAGGCAAAAGTGTGAAGACCTGAAAGCTGAAGTGTCAAGGAAAGCTATGGTTTTATGTTTCTTCGCTCCTGAATACAGTATGCACATATGCACAGATGTGTGAATAAGTATGGAATATCTATTCTATGGGACCAAGGATGTGGCTAGAACAATTTCTGGCATAATCCTTTGCACTCAATAATATTTGTTGATTAAAGGAATAAATAAATGCAAAGAGAATATTCACACAACTTTTGTTAACAATAGCAACTGAGAGGCTGTATTTTTTTAGTTGAAAATGATTAATGAATCACTAATCAAAATGTTTTTAAACTTTAACAAAATTAAACATTAAAAGATACTAATGGAAAGTTTCTGTCTAAAAAAATTAAAAGCATACTTAAATAAATATACATGAAATTCTTATGTTAGAATTTAAAGAGGGAAAAAAAATCTCTTTTATTTTTTCTTTTCCATAATAGGCCACAAACCACTAATACTTATAAAGACATTAAAACAACCAGGAAACACTGCCTATTTTTCCTATCTGAATTACTTTACTTTTTTCATATTACTATGAAAACTGATTTTCAGTATTTTTTTAGGACATCTTGGTTGAAAATTTTACATGATGTCCAGCATATGTGATGCTATTCCTTCTCAGAATATTGTGATATATTTGTGCAAAATGTGGAAGTCATCAATATTTCAATAAGGGAAACTCTATGAAATGTATTCATAACAAAGTTCCCTGATATAAAAAGAATTTATAGTTTGAATATAAATGAACTATAAGCTATAACATTACAAATTAAATATAATATTGTAAGCTATTTGATTAGATTTCTAATCCTTAGCGAATTATAATGCCTGAATTTCAAATCCTGTCTTTATGACTCCATTAAATAACAATACTAGAAAATTAAATTTACAAATAATATTAATAAACTTTCACATTTTTAACTTCATTAGCTACCAGTGTTAGAAGTAGACTGACAATTAATAAACATGTTCTTGGTCAAGGGAGTTTATGGAGCCAGAACCAAAAACAAATTTAAGAAATTGAATAATGAACTATTCAGAAAAATATATAAACACACACACAATGAAAATACTTTCAAACCATTTAATTTTAGAATTAATAAGTAAAAATATAAATGCATGTAAGGTCATATTACTTAAAACACCAGGAGAACTATGTAAATTCCAATGTTTTAATTCTTCTTTCCTTCCTTACTCTTAGCGGAAAAAGAAAGTCTGTTCAAAATAGATATTATTTTGATACAGGACATTTCCATAATTCAATAAATGTGGCACTGGTTTATATTAGTAGAACTGAACAATGTTGGAAAAAGAGCCAATACTCACAGTTGCATTATTTTAATGACCACCTCAGCAATGGCACCAGTTTCTAAACTAGGTGTGGACACAAAAATGTCTTTTCAAACACATCTAACCGACTATTTTAATACCCTAGGTTTTTTTTTTTTTTAAAAAAAGTGATTTTAACAAATCAATTCTGGATCAACTTCTCTACTTTTATTCAAATGAATTCTAATAAAAACTAACTGAGCTAAATAAAATGCCCTTAATATCTATCAAGTCTAGTGACGATGTTTATGAGCACAGGTATACTAAACAAATCATGGTATATTTATACTATGGAATACTATAGTATAATGACAAAAATAGGATGTCAATATTTCTTTTTTTTTTTTTTTTTTTTTAAAGATTTTATTTATTTATTCATTTATCCCCCCCTTGCTGCTTGTGCTCGCCGGGTCAGCCAACCACGCCGTGCGGGCGGGCCTGCCTTCACCAGGAGGCCCTGGAACTGAACCCGGGGCCTCCCATATGGTAAACGGGAGCCCCACTGATTGAGCCACATAAAAATTTATCTCCAAGAAATACTGAATACAGCAAGTAACAAAAGAATAAATTGAGTACAATATTTTTGTAACAGCAAATCACAACTACTTAACATGACATATGCATTAATGTACATAAATATGGAGAAAAATATCTAGAAGGACGCACAAACTCCTAACAGTAGTTACCTCTGGAGAAAATTGTTTGAATTTGATTTCAAGAAGAATGTCTTCTTCCATTACTTGAGGGGGGGAAATGAGCTATCTAACATGAAATTTAGGGGGGTGTATTAGTCAGAGTTCTCTCGGGAAACAGAATCAGCAGGAGATATCTGTGAATAATATGGAACTCTAAAAGAGTCTCTCACGCGACCGTGGGGACTCACAAGTCCAGGTTCCTCAGGCAAGCTGCAAACCAGGGGCTCCAATGAAAGCCCGATGAAAGGTCGTTGATGAGTCTCTGGGAGAAGTTGCCTGTCCAAGGACGAGCTGGGAAATTCTCCCCGAATGTTGAAATCACTTCCACTTTTAAGTCATTCAACTGATTGGGTAAAAGCACCACCCATTGATAATGTAATCTCCCTGATTGATGCAGATGTAATCAGCCATCCAGGCAGTAAACTCACTGGTGATTGAAGTCCATAAATGCTCTTGTATTACAATTAGCCCAGTGCTTGCTGGAACAAACACCTGGACACAACTACTTGGCCGAGTTGACACATTAGCCTAACCATCACAGGGGGAAAGGAAAAAAAATTGTGATTGAGCTCTAAGTTGCCTAGTGTAGAATAATACTATGTATATCACCGTTATTGACATCGTAATTTCTGCTCTAATTAAATGTACCTAAACTTACTTAATTTGCTAAAGAGAAAAGATAAAACAAATTTTTCGAAGAATTCTATCGTGTCTTCATTGTTTTCTCTATATGTTAGAGATAGAACCACGTACAGACAAAAAGAAAAACTAATCTAGCAATTAATTCTATATAGTATTTTCTGTTTTCAAACTTCTTCACCTGCCAATTCTGCATTCTAAAAATAACCTATATACTTCTCAAATGCAGAGTATTATCTAGTATTACCTTTGTAATCCACCAGTATGCTTTCAATCAATACGTTTCAGTCACGTGAAAGAAATTCTATGCCAAGATACGACCACATTATATTTTTATAATTTTTAAAATTTTGTACCTACCTTTCTGTGTGAAATTTTTATTATACTCATCCAAGGTCTAAAATGATAAACAACAGACCTTCACCGCTTTTACCTTATATTCATCCACAATAATGCTGAGGGCTTCATGACCAGCTTTCCTCATGTCTTCTAATTCTTGTTTATGTTTCTCCTGAAAGAAAACAGAGAAAACTAAACTATGATTTGTTTCTTTGTTTTCAAAATAATGAAACCATTGACTTTTGTTTCCTGGAATGATGGAGAGGTTTTTGGCACATCAATACTGTAACTCAAAAGTAAGAGAAAAGCCATGTTTTTTTAAAGTTCTATTTAAAAACATCTGGGAGTGCTAAGAAATAAGGGGAAAACCAAGCTGAGGGGTAAGATAACACAAAGCAAGGAGGCCTTGCCCTGGGGAATCTGGCAGTTCTGGGCCTGGAGACAAGATAATGGAAATGTGCCCACACAGGGCTGCCACCAAAAGGCAGAGAGCACAGGAGAGAACTGGCAATTTTAGGGGTCTAGAGTGACAAAAGTTAGAGACTTGAGGGTCCAGAAATTCAGAGAGAAGGGAGCAAACATCCTGTTTGTTTCTTCATGTATTTTTCAAATTCTGAAATTATGTACACAGGTGCCTTAAAAGCCCTGGAAAATTCCTCTAAAAACAGAAGGGTTTTTGGCAGACTTAAAGAGCTGCTGAGGATAGTAAGACAAGTTCTGGGAGAGGGGTCCAAGAGCACAACAGGCTTTCAGGTGGAACCAAAAAGGGTCTGCACACTGGGGAAGGAGTGAATAAGAGACCATGATGCCTTTGCAAAACAGTAAGCAACTGCAGACTGGAGTAAGCAGGGGCTCAAACCTTGGGGTCTATATGAATCACCTGGGGAATCTGACCACCATGCAGAGATCCTGCCTCTGCATTTCTTCAAAAGTCTGTACCTCAGTATTTTTTATTACCTCTCCAGGTGATTTTAATACACACCAAAGTCTGAGCACCACTGGAATAAGTTGATCAGACCCCACTCTCCCTGCCAATGAAAGGAAAGGATGTCCTCTATCTGAAGGATGTTAACATCCTATGGAGCCTCTCCAATTTCTGAAACACAATACTCAGCTTTCAATACAAACTTACCAGAGATGACAAGAGACGAGACCAAAAAAAAAACCCATAAAACAAAAAAGACTAAAGAAACAGACCCATGGGTAAATCAAATATTAGAGTTATTGAAGAGTTTAAAATATGTACATTAATACGGTCAAGAAAATACAGGGGGAAATGTAGAAAATGAAGAAAAGGATGAAGATCTATCTTTGCAGAACTGAAATCCATAAAATGGAAGTTCTAGAACTAAAAAAGATCTACTATTAATAAGTCAAAAGATGAGATAAACTACAGATGAAACATAGCAGAAAGCAGGATTAGAGAACTAAAAGATAGTCATTTTTAAAAAATATAGACTACAGTCTCCTCCAGTAGAGAGAAGAGGTAACTCCAGGTCCTCATGGAAGAGAGAGGCCCCAGAGAAACAGTGGCGATGGGCAGGACAGCGTCCACTCTCAAATGGGTGCTGGATTACTGTTAACACTGGTAACAGAGGAAGTGGCAGCCCCTCCCATGGGGGGTGGACAAAAGCCCTGGCACAGCCAGCCAGGGCGAGCCCTGCTGCGGAGCTCACCACCTGAAAAGGCACCTAAACTAGGCTCACATTAGGGCAAGGCTGAGACAGCCCAGGCTTAGATCCTAGTAAGTTCTTCTCTTTTCACAGTTAACTGAGGCTGTCTTTTGTGGCTAAGTGCTTATGCTGGCACTGGGAGCACCACTATACATGTGTTTCAGGCCTGTGCCTACCACGTGGCAGACAAACACAACTGACTCAACTATTGGGTTTGCGACCTCATGCCTTTGAACAACTATAGCGGCACCTCCCACCTAGAGCAGAAAGAGAAACTAAACAAACGAATAAGCCCATCAGGATAAACAGATGCCTAGACAGCAACAGAACATTACAAGCCATACTAAGAAATGGGAACACATGGCCCAGTGTACTAAACAAAGTGACAAAACAGGAGCAGATGCAGAACACAGAACAACTAATCAAGGATGTGCAAACAAATATCATGAATCAACTTAAATGAAGTGAAGGAAGAGTTAAAGGATACTAATAAGATACTGGGTGAACATACTGAAGAAACTGTAAACGTACATAAAAAGATAAGAGATCTGATGGTGAGGAACAGCACAATGTAAGAAATCAAAAATACACTGGAAACACATAACAGGACATTTGAACAGGAAGAAGAAAGAATCAGGGATGTTTAAGATAGTACATCTGAAATCTAACAGAGAGTAGAACAGGAAGAAAAAAAAGGTAAAATTTCCCAACTCTTTTGAGGGACAAGGACATACATGTTTAGGAAGCGCAGCACACTCCAAACAGCATATATCCTAACAGGTATACCCTAAGGTATATACTTATAAAACTATCCAATGCTCAAAAGACAGAGAATACTGGAAGCAGCAAGAGAAAAGAGATACATCACATACAAGGGAAGTTCAATAAGATTAAGTGCTGATTTCCCACCTGAAAACATGGAGGCAAGAAGGCAGTGGAATGACATACTTAAAGTGCTAAAAGAAAAAAATGTCAGCCAAGAATTCTGCATCCAGCAAAAGCTGGTATTCAAAAATGACGGAGAGTTCAAAATATTCACAGATAAACAGAAATCAAGAGAGCTTGTCAACAAGAAACCACCATTCAAGAAAAATTAATGGGACTTCTGCAGGTTGAAAGAAAAATCAGGAGAGAGAGGGTTAGAGGAATGTATAAGAACAAGTATAAAGATAAAAACAGAAATAAAAACAACATATGGCATACTTAAACCTAAAGAAATATGACTAATCTAAGTAATTCCTTGATAGTAATAAAATTGAATGTTAATGGATTAACTCTCCAGTCAAGAGACATAGATTGGCAGGAAGGATAAGAAAATATGACCTATCTATATGCTGTCTACAAGGAACCCACCTTAGACCCAAGGATTCATGAAGGCTGAAAGTGAATGGTAGGAAAACAATTTTATATGCAAACAATAGCCAAAAAGGGGTGGGAGTAGCTATAATAATATCAGAAAAAATAGACTTTAAATGCAAAACTATTGTAAGATACAAAGAAGGCCACTATATGTTAATAAAAGTGATAATCTATCAAGAAGAAAAAGCAAGCATAAACATTTATGCACCTAACCAGGGTGCCTCAAAATATATGAGGCAAACATTGGAAAAACTATATGGAGAAACAGATACCTCTGCAAGTATAGTGGGGGACTTTAATACACTATTATCACCATTAGACAAAACATCTTGACAGAGAATCAATAAAGAAACAAAGACTTTGAATAATACATTAGAGGATCTGGACTTAATCGACATATACAGAAAATTACACCCAAATACAGCAGGATATACATTCTTCTAGAGTGCACATGGTTCATTCTCTAGGATAGACTACATGCTAGGCCACAGAAAAACTCTCAACAAATTCAGAGAGACTGAAATTATACAAAGTGATTCCTCTGACCACAATGGAATAAAGTTGGAAATTAGTGAGGGGCAGAGAACCAGATTAGGCACAAAGATATGGAAGTTAAACAACACATTCTGAGGCAACCAGTGGATTAAGGAGAAGTTGCAAAATAAATCAGTAACTACTTTGAAACAAATGAAAATGACAACACAACATATCAGAACCTATGGGATGCAGCAAAAGCAGTGCTGATAGGGAAATCTATAGCCATAAATGCCTATATTAAAAAAGAAGAAAGAGCTAAAATCTAAGATCTAACTACACACGTGGAGGAATTAAAAAAGGACAATGAATGAATCCCTAAGTAGAAAGAAGGAAATAACAAAGATTAGAGCAGAGCTAAATAAAATTGAAAATAAGAAAGCACCAGAAAAAATTAACAAAACCAAAAGTTGGTTCCTTGAGAAGATTAATAAGATTGACAAACCCTTAGCTAGACTAATAAAGAAAAAGAGAGAGAAGATGAAAATACAGAAAATAAGAAACAAGGACGGGGACATCGCCACTGAACCCACAGAAATAAAAAGTATCATAAGAGGACTCTTGAAAAATTGTATGCCAACAAGATGGATAACTTAGATGAAATGGACAGATTTCTAGACGTACACAAGCAGCCTACATTGATGAAAGAAGAAACTGATGAACTCAACAGACCAATCACAAGTAATAAGATTGAATTAATCGTCAAAAATCTCCCAACTAAAAAGAGCCCAGGACCAGATGGCTTCACAGGTGAATTCTACCAAACATTCCAGAAAGAACCAACACCAATTCTGCTTAAACTCTTCTAAAGAAAAGAAGCGAAGGAACATGGTCCAACTCATCCTATGATACCAATATCATAATACCAAAGCCAAATAAAGATGCCACAAGAAAGGAAGACTACAGGCGAATCTCTCTGATGGACCTGGATGCTAACATCCTCAACAAAGTGCTTGCTAATTGTGTTCAACAACACATCAAAGGAATTATACACCATGACCAAGTGAGTTTCGACCCTGGTATGCAAGGATGATTCAATATAAGAAAATCAATCAATGTAACACATCACATTAACAGAGCAAATGAAAAAAATCACATGATCATCTCTATTTATGCAGAAAAAGCATTTGACCAAATACAGCACCCTCTCCTCATAAAAGCACTTCAAAAGACAGAAATAGAGGGAAACTTCTTCAACATGATAAAGGGTATATATGAAAAACCCACAGCTAACATCATATTCAATGGTGAGACGCTAAAAGCTTACCCTCTAAGATCTAGAACAAGAAAAAGATGCTCACTGTCACCGCTTATTTAACATTGTGTTAGAAGTACTTGCTCAAGCACTTAGGCAAGAAAAAGATATAAAAGGCATCCAAATTGGAAAGGAAGAAGTAAAAATTCCATTATTTGCAAATGACATGATCCTATAAATAGAAAGCCCTGAGAAATCTGCAACAAAGCTTCTAGAGCTGATAAATGAATTATGTAAAGTGGCAGGATAGAAGATCAACATGCAAAATCAGTAGCATTTCTATACACCAATAAGGAGGACTCTGAGGAGTAAATCAAGAAAAAAGTTCCATTTATAATAGCAACCAAAAGAATCAAATACCTAGGAATAAACTTAACTAGAGATGTAAAGGACTTGTATGCAGAAAACTACACAACAGAGTTAAAGGAATCAAAGGAGACCTACCTAAATAAATGGAAGAATATTCCGTTCATGGATTAGAAGACTAAACATCATTAAGATGTCTGTCCTACCCAAATTGATTTACAGATTTAACACAAACAGCATTTTTTACTGAATTGGAAAAGCTACCTATGAAATTTATTTGGAAGGGCAAGGGGACTTGCAGAGCCAAAATATTGAAAAAAGTAAAACAAAATTGGAGGAATCACACTACCTGACTTTAAAACATACTACAAAGCTATAGTGGTCAAAACTGCATGGTATTGGCACAAGGATAGACATGCTGACCAATGAAACTGAATTGAGAGTTCTGATACAGATCATTGTATACACAGTCAACAAGGCCACCAAGCCTACTCAACTGGGAAAGAATGGCCTCTTCAACAAATGGTGCTTGGAGAACTGGATATCCATATCCAAAAGAATGAGAGAGGTCCATCATTTCACACCCCATACAAAAAATAACTCAAGATGTATCAAAGATCTAAATACAAGAGCCAAGTCCATAAAACTCTGAGAAGATAATGTAGGGAAGCATCTACAAGATCTTGTAGTAGGAAATGGTTTCATAAACTTTACACCCAAAGCATGAGCAATGAAAGAAAAAATAGATATATGGGACCTCCTCAAAACTAAAAAACTTTTGAGCTTCAAAGGAAGTAAAAAGGCAGCCTACTCAATGGGTGAATATATTTGGTAACCAACTATCCCATAGGGGTCTAATACTCAGCATATATAAAGAAATCCTGCATCTCGAAAATAAAGAGACAAATAACCCATTTTAAAAATGAGCAAAAGATTTGAATAGACACTTCTTCAAAGAAGAAATACAAATGGCTAAAAAGCACATGAAAAGATGCTCAACATCACCAGCTATTAGGGAAATGCAAATCAAAACTACAATGATATGTCATACCTATTAAAAAAAAAAAATAGGACTACATGTGTTGGAGAGAATGTGGAGGAAAGGGAACACTTATGCCTGCTGGTGGGACTGTAAAATGGTGCAGCCATTGTGGAGGATGTTTGGCGGTTCCTCAGGAAGCTAACTATAGGACTGCCATATGATCCAGCAATCCCACTGCTGGGTATATACCCAGAAGAATTGAAAGCAGGGACACGAACAGATATATGCACACCAAAGTTCACAGCGGCATTATTCACTATCGCCAAAAATTGGAAGCAGCCCAAATGTCCATCAACAGATGAATGGATAAGCAAACTGTGGTATATATGTACAATGGAATATTACTCAGCTTTAAGAAGGAATGCAGTATTAACACAAGAGATAACATGGATGAATTTTGAAGACCTTACTTTGAAAGAAGTAAGCCAGGCACTAAAGGACAAATATTACATGCCCTCACTGATATGCATTAAGCAACTTGAGCAGACCCACAAAGCTAGTTTACAGGAGACAGAAAGGGAGTAGAGTGTGGTGAGCTGTTATCCATAAGGGCAAAATCTATGATAAGGTGGAAGGGTATGGTTGGGCTGTGGATGGGCAAGACAGTGGCACAGTGACATGACTGGGTTCAGTGGTGCTGGTCTGTGAAGGGGAGTAGGGTGGGGAGGTTGGGATGGACAACCCATGGGACTGGGGGGATGGTCAAGGGAAGGAACAGATGAACTCGGGGGATTGGCAGGTCTGTGGTAAAACCTATGCTGCTGGAAATGTTCTTCTGGCAAATATGGCAGGGGAGGGTTACTGGTGCAGGGTGTCAGGGGTTATACAGGAAAAGGCGCACCTGTGGCAGGCTTCTATGGAATATCTAAGTGTTCATCTCATCTTAATATGCTATATAATTGAGTGGAGACCCGCAAAATAAATAAGAAAATATTAAACTACCACCCTGGGGAGTCTGCTATGTTCTAAATCAGAGGGAAAAGAATCCCTCGAGGACATAGGCAGTACCTAATAAAAGAAAACAGACCAATATGTCAAGCCCTCAATATTATGGCAAGTAACTATGAATCTTCCCCCACACACACCCCCCACAGGCAGAAAATTTATTGGGAAGCTCTCCCAACCGAGGGGGTCTGAAGAATAGATTTCAGCCCACCCGTGGAAGGTGTTGGATATAAATTTATATAGTACATCAATAGGTGGGGAAACCGAGTACAGCCTGGGGCCAAAGGGCCAGCGCCAGTGGAGGGTGGGCTAGTAGGTCTTGGAATGTGGGTGGGGTTGGGGAGGGAGTGCTGGTCCTTATCTGCTCCATTTTGTTTATTCTTGGGAGGGGATGAACTGCCCCTAGGCTATGGCTTGCTCAATCAGTTAGATGGGTTATGGCTGGAGGCTGCCTTTCCTCAACCTATGCCATTGGGCATTGATTCAGGGCCCTATGACCTGTCAATCATTGCAAAGTAACTGAGAATCTTATACTTCTTATACTTCTTATACTTCAAAATTTGAAACTAGGTGATTACCATACACTCTGAGGGCAGGATAGGAAAGACTAGAATTGAAGGAATGTAGGGCATTTTTAGGGTATTAGAATTGTTCAGCATGATCTTGCAATAATGGATACAGGCCACTTCAAATTTTGTGAAAACCTATAAAAGTGTAGGATACAAATGTAAACCGTAATGTAAACCATTGACCATAGTTAATAGCAATGCTTCAATATTTGTACATCAAATGGAACAAATGTACCAACCGCAGGTAAAATGTTATTAAATAAAGGAGAGGGGGAAAGGGGGAGGGCATTGGGTATATGAGAATCACCTGTACTCTCTATGTGAATTTTCTGTGACCTAAAGCTTCTTTGAAGATAAAATGAAAAAAATAAGACACTAGAGGAATATATGGAAGAAAATGTCATTGTACATACAAGACAACAGATCTTACAGTGATGAAAGACAATGCCTAAAATTTTTTCTTAATTTTTTATTTCAAATTTTTAAATTTTTGTTTTTTGTTTTTTATTGGTTATTTTTTAAAGTATTATTTCATTTTCTTACTTTATTCGGTTATTTTGTTGGCTTCATTCTTGGAGAGGTTTTGGATCACAGAAGGGTCAACAACAGTGACAACAGTGACACAGGAGGATCACTGGTGCAGCTTGTCAGTGATGTGGGGATGCATGGGAAGGGTTACACTAGGGGCATACCTCTAAGACATGAATATGTTCAAGTGCACATGGGATATTGTTGCAGTGGGTGGAGATCCACACAATAACCAAAAGAATATTGAATTCCCATCCTGGGGAGTTCTGCTGCATTCTCTAATGGGACAGCAAGAATCCCCTGAGTGCAAGGGCAATATCTAGTGAAGGAAGACAGACCATTACAGCAGGCCCTTGACATTGATGATTGTACTTATGAACCTTTTCTTATGGAATTAAAATTTAGCCTAGTATTATATACTGCCTAAAAGTTACCTCCTAAAAGCCTCCTTGTTACTCAAATGTGGCCTCCCTCTAAGCCAAACTCGGCATATAAATGTACTACCTCCCCCCGCCTCCCCCAGCCAGTGTGGGACATGACTTCCGGGGATGAGCCTCCCTGGTACCAAGGGATTATTACCAAGCACCAACTAGCAATGCACCTGGAAAAAGACCTTGACCTAAAGGGGGGAATTGTAAATACAAATGAATTTTTATGGCTAAGAGATTTCAATGTGAGTTGGGAGGTCATTCCAGAGGTTATGCTTATGCATGTCTCAGCAGGATCTCATTGACTGCCACAGTAAACAGTAACTCAAATAGTTGGACTCCTAAGGGCTCTAGAGAAACCCAGACACTATAAGCAGGGCAGACAAGCTCAGAAATTAGGTACCCTGTCAGTGGGCCTTATTTTGGAATTTATGCTCCCCAGTGTAAGACTCATTTATATGTTCTCTGCACGTGGCTCTTCTGCCCCTTTTATTTGAACCCATAATTAGCACTATACTTGATTAATATATGTCCCAGAGACTTAAATCTTTGGTCCGTCCATGTGCCAGTTGAGTCCTGAATTTCAGAAGAGTTGCAACACCTACTCTTCAGTTCACTGGACTCACCAAGGACAACTAACAAGGAGATGATGATGGACAATGCCCATCCCAAGGAAGAGAGAGAGCCTGCAACTGCAGGCAAGATAGCTCCATCCACCTACCCCATGGGATCTAAGCACCCTCTCAATTAGAAGCAGAGTGGGTATCACCATCCTAATATCCTCAAGCTCGGGGAATGAACAATGGACTAAAGTAAATTTATTATTATTCTACTACGGACTTATTATTCTAGCAATGGAAGAACTCTTATCATTGATGTAAAGACAATAGCCACCAGAGTTCCTGATGGATGGGAGAGGGAAAAATAGGTATAATAAGGGGGCATTTTTGGGACAAAGGATTTGTCCTCCATGACATTGCAGTGACAGATACAAGCCATTGTATATTTTGTCACAACTTACAAAATTGTATGGAACAAAGTGTAAAATATAATGTAAACTGTAGACCATGGTTAGTAACAATGCTTCAATATTTATTCATCAATTGTAACAAATGTACCACACTAATGAGGGATGTTGTTGATGTGGGAAAGTGTCAGAGGGGGAGGGAGTAGAGAAAGTGGGAGTCCCTTAAAATTTTTATTAACATTTATGTAATCTAAAGCGTCTTTAAAAATTAAAAAAATTAATTATTAAAAATAAATAAATACATTTATTTTTGAAAAGAAAAAAACAAAACACTGCAGCTATGTCTAAGGTGGTGCTACAAAACCGCATGGCACTGGGTATTCTCATCACAGTATAATGGGGATCATGTGCATTATTTAAAAGTGAGTACTGGGTCTATAGTCCAGATTTTTTTAAAAAGCAGAAATAAACGAATCACTTGCTCACTGGCATCTTTTCATGTGCTATTTGACCAATTCTGTATTTTCTCTGGAAAAATGTCTTTTCAAGTCCTTTGCCCATTTTTAATTGGGCTGTCTTTTTGTTGTTGAGTTATTCTTCGTTCTAATATTAATTTAAACCTTTATCAGATAGATGATTTCCATATATTTTCTGCATCAACTGAGATACCCATTTGATTTTTTCCCTTTGTTCTAGTAATTAGGTATAGCGGATTGTTAGATTTTCTTATGTTAAACCACCCTAAGTTTGTTCTTCCTTTTCTAGTTCCTCAACAAGTGAGGTACATTAATGAGATCTTATATTGCAATGTAGGAAATTACAGCCATAAATTTCCCCTGAGCCCTGCCTTTGCTGCATCTGAGAAGTTCTGATATGTTGTTTTCTCATTAATATTCATCTTAAGAGATTTCCTAATGCCCACTGTGATGTCTTCTTTAATCCCTTGTTAAAGGTGTGCTGTTCAATTTCCACATATTTATTAATTTCTGGTTGCTCATCAGTTATTGCTTTCTAGCTTCATTCCATTGTGGTTGAAGAACACACTTTGTACAATTTCAATCTTTTTTAATTCAGTATTTTAAAATTTGTTCAATTTTACTTTTGTTGTGACCTAACATACAAGTTGTCCTGGAGCATCATCCATGAGCACTTGAGAAGAATATATATTCTGCTGTGGTGGGGTGTTGTGTGGTCCCCATGTCTGTTAGGTCTAATTAGTTTATAGTGTTGTTCAAGCCCCTATTTCCTTATTGATCTTAAGTCTAGTCTAGATGTTATATCCATTATGGAACAAGGTATATTAATGTCTTATTCTTGGTGCTTTTTGCCACTAAAATATTTGATTTTTATGTGTTCAAAATAGCAGTCTTATTCCTTGTTCTGTCTGAAAATGGAGAGATAGGAAACATTTCCTCATTTCCAGGTAATAAGATTTTAACTATTTTTTTCTATACATATATGGTTTAATTTTCACATTTAGATGTCTGTTTCACCTGGAATCTGTCCTAGTATATGTTATGAGGAATGAATCTTATTTTACCCTTTTTCCACATGTTTATCCAATTGTCCAAAAACCACTTATTAAAAAGTCTATCTTTTCTGTCTGGACATGTATACTTTTATTCTACACTAAATTTCCATAAATACCTGTGAAAATTTCTGAATTCTCTTTTCTATTCAACTGAACTTTGCCTTTTATTCATGTGCTTACTCCATGATGTTTATAAAGAGGATCAATAATATCTCATTATCTAAGGAGCCTAACCTCCTCCCGTGGCTCTTCTTTTCTAGCACACTTCTATTTATTCTTGCTTGTTCATTCTTCCAAAGCAACTTTATAATCAATTTTCTATTTCCTCTTCTCTACTCAGCTTCTTCCTTAAGTATTCTATATTTGCAAGCTCATGACTTTGGCATATTTTGTAATAATCATTTATGCATAGGTTTTTAATTTCATTTCTGCTAAATAAGAAATATTTTTTAACTCTTCCCTTTCACTTCCTAGGTACGCAATTGCTTTCTGTTCTATATGTGCATTGGTGAGCGCCTCCAACACAAAATTAAGTAATAGTGGAGACAGTAGGTATCCTCGTCTTTTCCCTGAGTCTATCGAGAAAGTGTTTATTGTTCCCTAAATAAGATGCTGGCTTGGGGGTTGAGATATTTATATTTTACCAAATTACAGATTTATATTTTTTATTTTACTGTTTTTAACATGATTGGACATTGAATTTTGTCAGATGCCCTTTCTATGTCTATGGAGAAGATTATACGATTTTTCATAGCTCTATTATGCTAATGGGTTTCCCAATATTGAATCACACATGATTCAATACTGTGAAATAAACTACATGTTCAAGCTTACTTTTTTCTTAATGTGCTAATGAATTTTCTACGATATTTTGTTTAGGGCATTTGTATCAATATTCACTAGTGAGATTAGATTAGTCTATACACTTTTTTTGTTGCCATCTTAGTCATATTTTTAGAATTAATGTTACATCACTTGCTAAAAGGAAATTGAAAGTTGCCCTTCCTTTTCAGTTCTCTAGAATGCTTAAGTATAATTGACTTAATCAGTTCTCTAAATATTGGATGAAATTATCTCATGAAACTATCAGGCCTAGCAGCTTTATCTAGGGTTTCACATCCACTCCCCTCCCCTCCCCCGCCCCCTTTTTAAGCAATTTTTACTACTTATTCTCTGAAAAGTAAGCTGTGTATACTTTTATGCTTACAGGGGTCAAATTTGGTAAAATATATTTTCTTGCCAATTTTATATATGATTTCAAATTTAATTGCATAAGACTATGCATAATACTTTTATTTTTTTCCTTCAGTTTCCTCTACTTGCCTTGATGGCTCCTCCCTACCCACCAATGAGTTATAATTTTCTTTATTTGTGATATCATCCCCACATCTTTCTTTTTTCAAGGTATGGGGTATAAGTCAGCTAGTTGTTTTTGTTCATTTCATTCATTTTCCAAAAAAACAGCTTTTTAAAATCTAATAAATTCATGATTATTGTAACCTCTTGATTCATGGTTATAGCTTTGTTAAATCCTTCTTTCTGTTTTTCTTTCATTACTTTTTTGTTCTTTCTCTAGGTTTTGAGTCTGAAAAGCAATATATTTATTTTCATTTTTATAGACACTTAATGGACTTACGTCTCTGGTAACTGATTTAGCTCTGTCCTTAGTATTCTGATCAGTTTTGTTTTCAGTGAGGGTTTCAAGTGAGTTCTGGATTTCATTGTGCATTGCCTTTTTGGCCTACAAACGAACGGTCTGTGTGGAAAATGGTGGCGTAAGAAAGTCCTTCAGCCTGTGACAGCGAGGAAAAAGCTGGCAACCAACTTCATCTGAACGCTGGAAAGCAAAAGCCTGCGGCCGCCAGGGGAGCCCTTAATCGAGTGTTGTTTTAAGAACACAGCTAGATGTCAGTGTGAACGGAGCCCTTTATGGTACCTTTAGCTTAACCTGGCCCAATCCTCCGTCCTCAACAGCGAAGTAGGTGCTAAGGATAACAGCTCATGTTCCCAGTACAGGTACCCGTACCTGAGGGAACAGAAAACCTCATTTGCAAAAAATTTTGGTTGGTTGTTTTGATCGGTCTGGAGGCAACGTGGAAGACCTCCTCAGAGGTTTGTGTTAATTTCCCTAATTTTCCCAAGGAAAATTGGGAACTTTCCCAGTATCCAGCCACTTACCTAGGAGGACATCTATCAAAAAAATATTTACAGACAAAGGGGCAAAGGCTAACAGTTGGAGCAAACAACTGATCATCCCAAAGAAAGGCTGGGGAATGAGACTCCCTTTGGGGAATAAGGGTGTCGAAAGCATCCGCGTATCTGGGGAAGTACAGACGGCCACAGGCAGCCAAGGCTGTCTGTGTGCACAGGAAAGACTGAGAGGGCCCTGGCGGCCCAGGCGACGGTCAGTCCTGCGCAAGCAGGAAGTGAGACCAAGGACGGGGTAGCGAGCTGCCTCACTAAGTGCCGAAGGTGGGCCCAAGACACAGACAGCGCCGGCCTGCAGAGACTGGGAGAAGGTGTTTGGTTCCAGGAATTTTAGGAAATGTCTGTTTAATCGTCTCACCAATAACCTCACAGAAAGGAGACTTTAGTGACTACACAGGACAAAGAACACAAACATTACAAAATCTGCTCAAACTTGTCACTAAACAAGCAAAAACAATTACAACAAGCAGCAACAATGAACACTGGCAAGGGGGAAAATATGATTTCCAAAAGTGCTTTATCTGAGTCTGACATTGCTCAATTCAATCTGCGGAACAGAGAGAAAAGGAACGAGGACAGTGAAACCGCGGCTTGTAGGCATGTAGGTCATCATCGAGCATAGCAGGACCCCAGAGAGGATAGAGAAGGGCACAATGGCGTGCAGAGAAATGGCCAGAAACTTCCCAAACGTGATGGAAAGTGTTGATCTATACACCCCAAAAGTTCTATAAACTCAAAGACCTTGTGAAATTGGAATGATACATGATTTTACTAAGCATCTTTTTTTTTTTTTTAATTGGTGTGTCAGCTTGCTTCACTTTAAGCATCTTGATTTGCTTGAGTTTCCATTTTCTCCAGGGGATTACAAAGGAGAAACAGAGGCTGACTGAAGCAGGCTGACACACAGTGAGACCCCTGCCCCAGCCTGGGAGGAAGAACTGAAAAAAGAGATGAGGCTGAGGCCAGCACAATCTGCTGACCCTCACCAGACGGCCACACCTCCCACCAACACCCTGCCTGCTGACGGACGGAAGGAGCCTCCAGGACACCCCGCCCGGGCAGCGCACTCCTTCCTCGTAGCTCACATACTGAACAGGATTCATGTCCCTTTGCCCCTCCCCATCTCCCCCCACCTTCCCTTTGTCTCAAGCAGTCACAGAAGCCGCTCCCCCAGCTCACCTCTTCCAGCAGAAACCTCTTTGGGCATTAATGCAACTTTAGCTCAATAAACTTGATCTGCACCCCTTTCTAAGTCTGTTTTAAGATATAAGACACACATTATAATCAAAATGGTCAAAGGAAAAGCAAAAAAAGAATCACATACAAGGGATCCTCAATAAGACTGAAAGCCGATTTCTCATCAGAAACCAGGCAGGCCAGGAGGCAGTGGGATGACATATCCCAAGTGTTGAAAGAAAAACACTTTCAACCAAGAAGTCTATATCCAGCAATGTATCTTCAAAAATAAAGGAAATATTAAGACATTCTCAGATGAACAGAAAAAGATAATGTAGTATAAGAAATGCTAAAGGGAGTCCTCCAGGGAGAAATGAATGGACACTAGACTAACTCAAATCCACATAAAAAATAAAGAATATCAGTAAAAGTAACTACATAAGTAAAGATAAAAGTCACTATTGATATATTTCTTGTTTGTGACTCATTCTATGAGGTCAGTGATACTGATACCAAAACCAGGTAAATATAAAACAAGAGCAAATCTTCCCTCACTCCAAAAAATAAAAACAAAAAAAAACTATAATCAGTATGCCTTATGACTAGAGGGGCAAAAAAAGCTCCAAAAAAAAGCTTGCAAACTGAATCCAGTAGCATATTAAAAGGATTATACATGACGACCAATTGGAATTCACCCCAGGAATGCATGGATAGTTCAACATAGGAAAACTTTTATTTTATTTTATTTTATTTTATTTTATTTTATTTTATTTTATTTTATTATTTTATTTTATTTTATTTATTTTATTTTATTTTTTATTTTATTTATTTTATTTATTTCTCCCTAACCCCTCGTTTTTGCCCTTGCTATGTCTGTTCGTCTTCCTTGTTTCTTTAGGAGGCACCAGAGCCGAACCCGGAACCTCCAATGTGGGAAGAAGGCGCCTAATCGCTTGAGCCACCTCTATTCCCTGCTTTGTTTTGTCTTGCATTGTATTTTTCTTCTTGTCCCTTGCTGCGTCATCTTGTTGCATCAGCTTGCCATGCCTGCTGCTCCATCACATCAGCAAACTGTCTTGCTCATCCTCTCTCTGCTTTGTTTTGTCTCTCTGTGTTCCTTATTGTGTCTCTGGTTGCATCATCTTGTTGTGTCAGCTTGCCATCCTGGCCTGCTGCGCCAGCTCACTGTCTTTAGGAGGTACCAGGAACCAAACCAGGGACCTCCCATATGGTAGGTGGGGAGCTCAATCACTTGAGCCACATCTGCTTCCCCAAACCATTTTAATACACCATATTAACAGAGTGAGGGGAAATATACACACAATCATCTCAATGTATGCAGAAGAAGAATGTGACAAAATTAAAATCCTTTGATAATTAAAATATTCAACAACCTAGGAATAAGAGGGAACATCCTGATAAAAGACATTAGAAATGCATAAAAATTCTATCAACTTCCAACAGGAAATGCAAACACTATAGTAACTCAATTCGATTCAATTTAATTCTGACTCTACCTGGGGTTAGGTCAGACTTCACAGGTTAAGGACAGTCCACTACAAGATTGCCTTTCAGGTACTAGTTCTGAGGCTCAGGTCACTCTTACTTCTAACCAAGTGGCTAATAATTCAGGGGTCCCACCACCCCTTCACTAGGACAACTCAGAGAGCTCACTGAAATCAATGTAATTAAGATTAGAGTTTTAATACAGTAAAATGATACACATAAGCAGAAGCAAAAGAAGGCAAGCCTCATGTCCTCTCCACATGGAGTCAGAAGGAATTACCTTCCATGCACAGCAATGCATCTTATCACTCATGGAAGCTCACTGGAGCTTCAAGTATCTCAAGGTTATATCAGGTTTAATTAAATAGGCATGATTGATGGAATCAATACCCACATGGTAGAACTCATAACTAGTCCCACACCTCTCCCAGATGCCAGGGAGGTCTCACAGACCTGAAGGGGCTCCTTCTGATGTGGCTGGGTCACTCTAAGAATACATGTGTGGCTGGCTGCCTGCTGCCAGCTCCTTACATATGCACTATCAGGTGTGGTCTCTGGTCCAAAAGATGCTCTTAGCAGGGCGAATTACAAAGATGGAGAAGTTACTTTCCCAAAAACTGGTCAAAGACTGGGCAAGTTTTCATTATACCAAGGGCATTTATGAAAAATCCCACAATTATCAACTTACTAATGGTGAAAGTCTAAAAGCTCTTCCCCTAACATCAGGAATAAGACAAGGTATTGTGACAGTTTGAATTTTGTGAATTCAAAATGATTATATTTGGAAATTAATCTACTCCTGTGGATGTGGTATACTTTGACTACGTTAGATTCACTTTAGATCGCTTGATTAGATTGCTTTTGATTGGACTACATCAGTGAGGTGTGACTCAGGGTGAGTCTCCATCCTCTTGCTGGGTCTGATATAAATGGAGTCACAGAGGAAGAGGAAGCTGCCATATTTGATCCTGCCATGTGAGAGAGAAGACTTCAGGAAAACTGAGAAGCCCTGAGAGAGGAATCCCAGAAAGAAACAAGCCCTATGCCTGGATGCCCACAGATGAGCTCCAGGAGACTCTAGATTCTGGACTGGAAGGGAAGGCAGAGACCTCAGCAGAGATCGGCGGCCATCTTGCTTCACCACGTGGCAGTACCCTGAGAAAGCATCTCTGATGGTGCTTTGATTTGGCCATTTTACAGCCTTGGAACTGTAAGCTTTTACCCTAAATAAAATCCCCACTATAAGGCCAACCCATTTCTGGTACTTTGGCAAACTAAGACCGTTATCCTTATCCATTCTTCCCATTTTTATTCAATATTATACTGGAACTTTCAGTGAGTGATTTAGGCTAGAAAAATAAATAACATCCAGATTAGAAAGGAAGAAGTAAAACTATATCACTATTTACAGAAAACATGATCTTATATATGGAAAATCCTAAAAAATCCTTAAAAAAAAAAAAAACACTTTAACAAGTTGAGTAAGTTGAACAAAATTTCAGGAAACAAGATCAACAAAGATCAGCTGTATTTCTACACACTTGAAATGAGCACTCCAATAATGAAATTAAGAAAATCCCATTAACAACAGCATCAAAAATAATAAAATATTTAGGAATATATTTAACCAAGGAGATCTAAGAAGTGTACACTAAAATCTATAAAACATCACTGAAATTAAAGCCATAACAAATAGAAAGAAATCCCTTGCTCCTGGATTGGAAAACTTACTATCTTTATGATGGTAATACTCGCCAAATGTATTTACAGATTTAATGCAATGTTTATCAAAATTCCAACTGCCTTTTCAGAAATAAGCCAATCCTAAAATTTATATGGAATTGCAAAAGATTTCAAACAACCAAAATAATCTTGAAATAAAAGAGCAAAATTGGAGGACTCAAATTTTCTGATGTGAAAGCTTAGTACAAAACAATGTGTTACTGACATAAAAACAGCTATATAGTTCAAAGAATATAATTGAGAATCCAGAAATAACCTATACAACTACGGTCAACAAGGGGGAGAAAACAATTTAAAATGTAAAGAATAGTCTTTTCAACAAATGGTCTTGGGTCAACTGGATATCCACATGCAAAATGTGAACTCTGCTTCACATTATACTTTAAAAATTAACTCTGGAGCAGATATGGCTTAAGCAGTTGAGCGCCTGCCTCCCACATGGGAAGTCCCAGGTTTGGTTCCCAGAGCCTCCTAAAGAAAAAACAGACAAGGGATAGACAATGAGCAAAAAACAAACAAACAATAACAACAAAAAAACAACAAGGAGCAGACAACAAGTGCAAACAATGAGCAAAAACAATGAGCAAACAGACAAGCCATGGGGTGGGGTGGGGGATAAGCTCAAAAAGGATCAAAGTCCCAAAAGCAAGAGCTAAAAGTATACAACTCTTAGAAGACATATTAGTAAATCTTTGTAAATTTGGGTTAAGCAATAGTTACTAACCACAACCACCATAAGCTAAGCACAAGCAACAAAGAAAAACGGATAAACTGGACTTAAAAATAAAAATTTTCATGCATATATAATACTACCAAGAAAGTGAAAAGGTAATCTAAGGAGTTGAGAAAAAATATTTGCGAATACTATATCTAATAAATATCTAGTGTTCAGAATATATATAGCACCTTATAATTCAACAACAAAAAGATAAACAATCCAATTAAAAATGGTCAAGGGACTTGAACAGGCCTTTTTCCAAAGAAGATATACAAATAGTCACAAGCATATGAAAAGATGTCAATAACCATAGCCATTATAGATTTTCAAACCAAAACCACAAGAGACCACTTCACATCCATTAGGACGGCTATAATAATTTTTAAAAATCAGAAAATAACAGCAATAGTAAGTGAGGATATGCAGAAATTGGAACTGTCAGACACTGCTGGTGGGAATGTAAAATGGTACAAATGCTGTGCAAAATACTCTGGCAGTTTCTCAAAAAGTTAAACACAGAGTTACCATATGACCAAGCAATTTCACTCCCTACCCAAAGGAACTGAAAACATTCACTCAATGACTTGTGCACAAATATTCATGTCAGCATTATCCACAATAGCCAAAACATCCCAGATGTCCATCATCTGATTAGTGAATAAACAAAATGGAGTATAGCCATATAGTGGAATACTATTCAGCCACAAAAAAGAAGTACTGATGAATGCTACATCATGGATGAGCCACGGGGACCAGCATTAGCCAGGGGCTGGAGTGGCTGCATAATGTGCATGTGGCTCCCTCCTGGCGTTAGAAGTGGGGATAATCAACAACACTGTGAAATATACCAAAAGCCACTGAATTGTAATTTTAAGACGGCTAAAATGGTGAATCTTCATCAATACAATAAAAAAAAAATTGTCACAAGAAAAAGGATAGTGTGTCCATGTGTCATTTTAATTTCCATGCTTAATAGTAGCCTTTTTACTTTTTTGATTTTGTTACTCATTTCTAAATTTGCTTAATTTTCATCAGAGAATGTTGTTTAGTTATTCTATTTCTTGGAATTTACTGAGGTTTCCAGAAGATTCCTCAGAAAAGGGGTAATGAAAATAACTTTCCCCAAGTTTTTATATGTTCCTAACCATATGCCTGTAGTTTTAAAAACTGAAAATCAGTTAGCTACATATAAATCCTGGACTTAACTTTTCTTTTCTTTGAGTACCTTAATTATGTTATTATAATCTAGTATAATGTGTGTTTTTGGTGTTTTTTTTTTTTTTTTTAACAGTTTGATATGGATTTAATTGTCTTTCCCTTATAGTCAGGTTGACTATATAATTTATCTTCCAAACTGGATCATTTTTGAGAGCAAAAGAAGGTACTATTAAATAACTACACTAGGGCTACAGGTGTAAATATGGATAATTCTGAGCAAACCAAAAAGCAAAAGCATCCTATTTATAGATTGTCTCATCTTCTCCTGGATAATGTTTTGAAAGCTGCATTCTTTAAAGTCACTAGAATATGTTTCATAATTGACTTTTGAGTTAGTTTTCCCAAGTGCACGGGAGCTTTATTAGTATTATAAGGGTCCTAGCCTTCTTTTATTTCCTGAAAGTTTTAAGTTACATTTTTTGTATATGTTCTACTTCCTTTGGTTCCTCTTCTTCAGGGACTCATTTGTACACACAGTAGATATTTTTTGCCTGTCTTTTGTAACTATCTCTCAATCCTTTCATTTGTTTGATATTTTTCATTTTTCTCTTTTCCAACTCAAGTTTTCATTTTTTCCTTTTACAGTATTAGTATTTTTTTATTCTCTCAAGCTTAGTCACCATTTCTAAAGTTTTTCTTTTCGTTGTAATTTTTTTGTGTGCTCTGTCAATTATCTCTTCATAATTTGTTTGTTAAATTATTTCTAAGATACCCTTCCAACTTTCCAAATACTATTCTATGATAAGTATGCTAAAGCTACATCAATCAATTCGCCTTTGCTTACTTCAAAATATGTTACCACACTGTAACATACTATCCTGTGTAGCTACCAAAGGGAAAACACAGGAATAAACAAACAGTTCATACATGGCCTGACATTTCTAGCTCAAAAATACAGAGCTCCAAAGTGGTCAAAACCAAATTTAACCACAATGATACTTTTCTTTAAGGGAAGACTCAGGGCAATGGCCTCACCTTAAATAAAACTACAGAATTTTTACACAAGAGACTTTAAAGGTGAGCCATTCCAATGTACTCATTTTATAAAATGAGGAAACTGAGGCCCAGCAAGAGGTCGAGACATTTGTTCAACTTCACTGAGTTCAATAAGGACAGCGTGAATTCGGAACCAGATGTCCTGAGAGCCAGCCCAATGTTTATTGAAAAACATCCTGCTGTCACAAACTGCAATCAACATGATTTGAGTATATCCCCAACATCTCATTAACAGGTTTGTTTTCTGTATAAAATTCAATTATACATAGATTAACTTGTCAGAAATCATGCCCTCTGATAAAAGAAAGTGAGACACATAATTAGTCATTGGGTAAAATCTGAAAAAGTCATTTACCAATTCATTACTACGAAATGGAAATTTTGACCTGACAAAAATGACACAAAGCAAGGCACTTTTAAAAAATTGTCAGGTGCACATTCCAACTGATTCTCTACTACCCATAACCACTCCTATCCTAACTCTTTGTCAAAATGATTGATTATACCTAGATACGGTTGGCATTCAAAAAATATATGTTGAATAAATACATATAGAAACAGGGACCACAATAAACAAATATAGATGTTTCTCAGAAAAATGAGTTTCATAATCATTGGTATACTGATGACAACATTCAATTCAGACACCTGAATTAATACTTTAACACACACACACAAAGAAAAGCCTCAAGCTTATGACACAAACTGAAATATTTCTCAATTCACAGTCTATTATTGTTGGCTATTTTCAAGCCAAGTAGAAGCCAGATTAATCACCTATAATAGATTATTCCATGAGGAGCAATAGGATCCTCTGTACACTGTATTTGACAGACGTATTTGGAATGAATTACTCTGGTGTTTCAAAAAAGAGAAAGAAAGAAACCTCAAAGACCAAGCAACCATGACTTTCTACCTATTAGAAAGCAGCTGCTTCCCACTTTCCAAATTCTTTGGCCAAAAGCCTGTCTATAATTAGCTTACCAGAGTCTAATTAGCTAATATCTTCTGATTGAGAAACGTTAACCAACACAGGCTTCACCACCACTTTCTTTGAAGCCACAAGGTTAAATCCCTTTCACAACTAATCAACTATATTGCATAAGGCAAGCATAAAAACCTCCAGATATTCCAAAAGGAAATTTGCAGTGCAAGAAATCAAAATAAAGATAGTGGGATAACATCCAACTAATGCACTGAAAGGCTCTAAGAAATGGTATAAAATACCCCCTACCAAAAGCTGAGGAATTCAACACACCAAAATGGTCTAATTATAAATGTCAGAGTACAGAGTAGCACAAATAAAATGAGATATTCCACACATGCATATGCTTGTTAATACAAAAACAAAAATAACAACAGAAAAACTATTGCTTCCCTTACCTGATATTTGACAGCTGCAACAAGCATGGATGGTGTAGCAGTTTGGCACTGTTTATGAATTCCAAAAATAGTTATTAGATTATAGGTATCACTTTCAATTGATTAAATTATGAGTAGGACTTTGGGCCATATCAATAGGACATTGAGTCCCCATCCCTAGGTGGGTGAGATCTCACAGAGAAAAGACATGGCAAAGGACAGAGTTGGGAGTTTAGAGCTGAAGCCCGGGAAATGAACACACAGGAGAAGAACACAGAGGAATAGAGATGACCCCTTAGACATGGCAGAAGCCCCGGGGAGAGAGACAGAGCTGTACACCTGATAGTCTACAGCTGGCTTTGTAGAACGAGCACAGCAGCTAAGCCCAGAGAGAAACGCAGCCCTGAGAAGAGAGAAACCCAAGAAGCCTGAACTCTTGGCAAATGTCGGCAGCCATCTTGCCCCAACACATGGCTATAGATTTTGGTGAAGGAAGTAAATTATACTTTATGATCTGGTAACTCTAAGCTTCTACCCCAAATAAATACTCTTTATAAAAGCCAACAGATTCCTGGCATTTTGCATCAGCACCCCTTTGGCTGACTAATACAGAATTTGGTACCAGGAGTGGGGTAGTGCTTTTGCAATTACCAAAACGCTGGAATGGTTTTATAAATGGGTAAAGGGTATTTTTTGGAGGAATTGTGAGAAACTTGATAGAAAAGGCTGAGATTGCTTTGCAGAGACTATTGGTAGGGATTATGGACGCTAAAGAGACTTTATATGATGCCTTAGAAGTAAATGATGAAACTATTATTAGAAACTGGAGGAAAGGCGAGCCATGTTTTAAAGTCACAGATAACTTAGCAAGATTAACTCCTGGTGTTTTATGGAAGAAAGAATATGAAAATGGCAAGCCTGGGCATTTAGCTGAAGAACTTTCCAAAGTAAACTTGAAGAATGCAGCTTGGCTTCTCCTTGCAGCTTATAGCAAAATGCTAGATGAGGAAGATAAGCTGAGGACTGAATTGTTGGACACAAAGAAACCAGAAACTCCTTCCAGAAATTCCAAGCCTCTGGAAATCAAGCTCCCAGAGGATAGTGCCCCATTTGAGGGCTTACCTAAACTTGGAACATGTAAATCAGGATTGAAAATGCAGTTATCTAGGAAAGACTTGTGGAAAGTCTTACAGTCTGATGGCTTGGACCCCTGGCTCCCTACATGCTAAACCAACAAACTTTCTGAGAGAGCTGTATGAACAAAACCACTATCATCTTGGACAAAAAAGGACATTGATGGGAGAGATGAAAAGGGAAACAGCTTTAAGAGGAAAACCATGGAAGCTGAGATTTGGAATTAAGACATCGCCTTGGGCCAAGAGTGGAACCCCACCTCTGTGTACAGAGAATGTGAGTTTGCCCCAGCAGTTGAAGAGGGTGGATGTTCCCACCCAATGTTCAGGGAAAGTTTTGCCACCCCAGGGTATGAAGAAGGTGGAGCACATACCTTAAGGATTAGGGCGGTTAAGGTCACCACCCCATAGGTCTGAGAGGGGCACGTCTGTCCCCCATGGATTAGGGAAGGCAAAGTCACCAACTCATGCGCTAATGAATGTTCATCCATGGCTCATGCCATTGATGGCTGCCTTAACACATTACACAGAATCCAAATCCATCAGGGCTATTGAAGCCTCTCAATCTAAAACAAGATAACTGAGAAAACACCTCCTGGAAGTTTTCTAAAAGATACAGTGATAAAGGTATGCCAAGAACCCCACAATCTGCTCATACCAGCACAGAAGTAATTGACTTTTTTCTATACGCTACCTTACAAAACCCAGACATGACAATATCACATCTACGTCTAAAATTTTAAGGAAAGTCATTACTAGTTAACAAATGAGGAATGTGAATAAGCAGGTTTCATGTAAGTCATCACAAAGATGAAAAAAGCTACTCTCAAGTGAAATTCATGTAAAGGAAGATGGTATGTTGACAATAGTACTATGTCATCATGATCATTTCTCCATTAGCATATTTCTTCTGCTAACTACAGTCTTTAAAGAAAAAAGGCCAAAACCTGCACAGTCTGAGAATGTAAAGTAGCCTCTTGAAAAAGCCTGGTTGAATTCCTGGCTAATCTGTTGACAGTATTGGCTCTGACCCTACCTCTACTTCAATGCCACCTTTTTTTTATTTTTTTTTCACTCCAAGAGGAAAGGCTGAAACTCCACTCTGCCCCATATTTAGAAAAAAGTATTTACCTTCAGCCTTGTTATAGTCTTTTAAACACCAAGATGCCTTGAGAAGCAGAAGCTCAAGGCTAACTCAAGCAAAGCTTCCCCTGGCAAGGAAACAAGTCAAAAAAGAAGGGAAGGGAAGGGAAGGGAAAGGAAGGGAAGGGAGAAAAGGGGGAAAATGAGGGAAAAAAGGAGGAATGGAAAAGGCTTTATATATACAATAAATCTAAAAACTTGATCCCAATAAATAAAGATGTAAACCCCTCTAAAATTCTTCTGCTAATTTTTATGACTTTTCCATTTTAGGACTACTCTCCAGAGTTTGATTACCTTAAAAAAATAAAATAATAAAATTGAAAAAAAAATAAAACAGGAGTTTATGAGCAACCACAAGATTTGCTCCAGGTATTACTGACTTCCCAGGGATGGCTGGGTTCCCTACCCTTCAAAGGACAGCACTGGTGACAAAAAAAGGAACTTTCTAATCACATTCAAAATTCTCCAATGGACAGAAAATTAGAATTACATATCAGATAGACAGGCACAACTATCAGAACTAGAGCACACAGCTTTAAACTCCACATTTTATCTCCATCCTTGTTTTGTAAGCTACGATCCCTGAATATATTAACACAATTAAGACACAAACTGAAAAAGAAAGTTTCATGAATTAGCATGATTCTTTAGCTACAGTAATCAAGACAATGTGGTACTAGTGTCAAGACAGACAAATGGATCAATGAAATAGAACAAAATTCAAAAACTGACCCACAAATACAAGGAAAACTGAATCAGTGGAGAAGAGGATATAATCTTCCACCATTGGCACTGGAACACCTGGGCAGCTATGAGAAAAAAATAAAAAGAAACTACTTTCATCTATACAACACACTACATACAAAATTTAACTCAAAATGGGTCATACACACAAATGTAAGACATGAAAGTATATAATTGTAGAACAAAACATAGGAAAATCTTTCTGAACTTGGGTCGGGCAGAGAGTTGATAAGACACCATCAGCACAATCAATAAAAGATAAAATTGATAAACTGAGTTTTAGCAAAACTAAAATCCTCTGCTCTTTGAAGACCCACGCTAAGAGAATGAAAAGATAAGCCACAGACAGGTAAATAATAATTCCAAAGCATGTATCTGATAAAAGAGTGATTTCAGAATATATAAAGAACTCTCAAACTCAATAATAAAGAAAACAATCCAATAAACAATAAAGACGCAGCCCTTCAAACTCTGGGGAAGCGTGGTCTGATCACTAATCACCTCTGATCAGCTGCCTCAGCTCACCAAGGCCGGACTGGACAGAGGCCGTTTTTCTAACCTCCTCAGGCAAAGACAGCAGAGGACTCTTAAACACAGTTCTGTTTTTCTCAGACCTGCAGAAAACAGTTAAAGGGATGCATTAACTGAGCAAATGTTCATTCTGTTTTTCTTTTGTTTTGTTTGTAATAACACAAAGCTACAAAGACTAAGAGTCAAAGTGATGAGAAAACAGAAGCTGAAAATCAGATGGATGGGTGCGAAATGAAACAGCAAAACGGAGGAAGCTGAATTTAAAGAAGCAGCGTGAAAAGCTATAAAGTAATTCACCAATACTGCAGAAACCGCAAAACGCCCAGGATTTGACAGCAGCAAGTACTCTGGAGGTGAAGGTAAAGGCAGTGCTAAAAACAGGATCGGTGGAAAGCTTATCTAGGAAGCAGCTACCTCCAGATCCCTTCCACCACTGGGCAATTACAGCAGAATGAAGGCTGTTCTCTGGAGAGGGACCTAGAGAAGTCTCGGCCCCAGGAACCTCAAGCACAGATGAGGGGAGGAGAGCCACTGAAAAGGGAATTGTGTGGAAGTCTACATATTAAGTATTAAGCCCTAGAAATCTTTCCCTAGTTAGTCTGGATTATTCCTGCCACACAGGAGACTAAATGAGCCTTCTCTAGGGAATGTAATCAAACCTCGGGGAAAAAAGATATGACCAGCTACAAAATTTGTAGGACCCAGCACAAAAGGAAAATGTGTGACCTTCGTTCAAAAATTAAGAATTTCAAGACGGCAACAACAGATCACTAAACCAAGCGTGGGGCCCTCCACACAGGTGAAGAGTCTGAAAGCACTTAAATGTTCAACACAGGGAACTTGTTAAATAAATGACAGCACAGCCACTCAGGAGATTATTAAGAAGCTCTTACTATACTGATAGAGAATGATCTAAGTTATACTCAAGTGTAAAGGGTAGATGATATCTTTCGTATTTCAAAAAAAGGTAGAAAATTGAAGAGAGCGAATTTGAGAATTTATACAATCCTAAAATATCTCTGGAAGGATCTATAAGAAACTGCTAACATTGGCTGACACCAGGGAGGGAAACTGGGCAGGGGATAATGTGGGAAGAAGACTTCATACTATATGCCCTTTAATACTTTTTTTAAAAGTTTAAGTATGTGAATATATTGCCTTTTCAAAAAAATAAATTATTAACCTTTACAATAATAAAACACAAAGTGTCTATTTTACAAACCTAACTCAAAGAAATAAATTTGTAATGAAACAAGTTCTGGCACCAAAGCTGAGGTGTAAGGGCAAACAAGAATCCCAGCTATGTAGGCAGATGCCTTCCCTGTAGGTAACTGACTGACCTTAGAAAATGTACACAGACAAGCAAGTGTTTGGTAAATATTCACTGAGGGAGAGAATAGTGGAAGGCTCATGGGCTTTGAAGAAAGACCTCATTCAAATGCCCAAAGTTAAGTTTGAATTTCCTCATATGGGTAAAAAAGAAAGGGGGGGGCGGTAACAACAACGGCCCAGGGTTATTGTGACAACTAAGTAAACAGTACTGAAGCACAGGCACAAGGCCCTGACACAGCAGCTGGTTAGTAAACTTAAGTTTTCTCATCACCTCCTTCCCTTCACTTATGACGAAAATGGAAGACAAATCAAAGACATTTTATCTTAGTGTTTCTGTATCACAGCGAAGACTATACACACTGATAGAATTTGACAAAAAGTAAGGATAAACATATTTCACATATGAATTTTTTTTTTCACATGAGGGAAGAAAATCTTTATAGAAACAGGGAGAAAGGCCATACAATAAGGAAATTTCTTCTACTCTCTATGACCACAAATAGACAATATTCATATACACAAGAATATATATGTATTCTTCTAATACATATATATTCATTAAACAAAGTTCAATAATGCCAAAAAAGAAAAACAGAAAGAAAAACAGGGGAATCTTTTTGCTGGCACAAACCACTAAAATTTACCATTTTCTTATAAAAATAGTCAAGTAATGATTAATATGTGATTTTATTAGCTTCCAATTAACTATATTCTTTTAAGATGTACAAAAATACTTACATAAATGTGACCTTCTTGGTATAACTTTGTCTTCTTACTACAATTATGCTCCTAAAATTTCACATTGCACTTTTTTTTTTCATTTGTCAAAATACCTCTCAGTTTCAAAGTATAAGAATTATTTTGATATGAATTTAAAATATGAGAGTAAATTATTTGTGACTTGTAAAATGTGAATGACAGCTCTCAGATGCTGAACTATTTTTCTCTCTAAGGGATATCTAAGGTAGTCCAGTTGTACCAAACAAAAAGGGAAATAAGTTTGTCAAATTCAGACACGAAAAATGACTGACCCTGTTTATCCACAAACCAAAACCTATTACTTCGCACTTTCTCTTCACTTTGAAACCTCCAACATCTCATTCCTCCAACTCCTTCTCATAAAGTGGGAGCAAAGAGAAAAGACTTTCCCCTCACTCCTACAGGCACATCTACCAGTCTACCTGCGTACTTAACAGTGCTCCCCCCAGTTACTATAAAAGAACTGTCAGCAGTCATCTGTATAACCCCCTTCACTTCTGTTTTTTTCTCCATAGAGTAAATCTTTTATTGGTCACCAACATGTCAGACACAAAGGATATAAGCACTAAACAAAAAGCAAAGGACTCTGCTTGTTGTGGTCACAATTTCCACCTAATAACCAGCCAGGTGCCTTTTAGCCTGCCTCTTCCCAGTGCTTCTCCCAACTCTAGGTCCATAACCAGATGAGGATGGCTTTCTGGGTATCACAGACCTGCTCCAGCAACAAGCTGGCATCTTCAGACCTGTTAACACTGTTGGGACACTCAGAGTAACCTGCAGAGTAAGTGGGAATGCGCTGGACCAGCTGAAATGGAAGCACCTGGCCTCGGGCCCCTCCAAGCCCAGGTCCTGAGACAGTACAGGAAGCCGAGTGGCCACTGCAGGCACTCTGCTGAGCTGGGCTGTCGGAGCCTCTCCAGGTTGCCCCTCGCATGCAGTTGGAGACCCCTGGGCCACAAGCAGCCAGAGACCTCGGGAACACGCTGCCCTTGACCTCTCAACTGGTTCCCACGGCCCCTCACACACTCAATGGCTTAGCTCCTCCCCCAGCCCCCCCCCTTACTTGAGCATCAACTTTCCCACTCAAGTGAATCAATCCCACAATGACATAAACATGTTATACTATTTTCCACCCCTCCAAAGCAATACCACCCCCTGCCACACATCCATGAAAAAACCCTCTACTCGTGCCTCTCTCTCTTAAAACCACTCCAACAGGCTTTCACCCCCATCTCTGTGCCAAACCGCTCCAGATAAATGGCCTGCTGCATTACTTTTCTATTGCCACTGTAGCCAATTACCACAAACTTCATGGCTTAACATAACACAAGCTTATGATCGAGAGTTCTCTAGCTCTGAAGCTCAGCCTAAGTCTCACCAGACCACAGTCAAGGTGCTGGCAGGGCTGCATTGCCTTCTGTGGACTCTCTCCTCACTCATTTATCTTCAGGTAGCCGCTCCATCTCAGAAACACCTGCCTGGCATCAGACGTTTCTCATGCTGTCATCTACCGTACCTCCACCCCTCTCCCACCAGACCCAGGAAGGGTTCTCCGGTTTTAAGGACTCGTGAGTAGACTGGGCCCACCAGGACACTCGATATCATCTCCCCCACCTCAAGATCCAGAATCCTAATCATACCTGCAAAGCCCCTTTTGCCATGTAAGGTAATCGAGTCATATTTTCTGAGGATTAGGGGTCACTATTCTTTTTCTACACTTAAAAAAGGAGTCACTTCTCAGTCCTTATTTAGGTATCTTTTCAATAGCATGTGACCACTCAACTCCTTAAAAGGCTTTCTTCTCTTGGCCTGCATGCCAAGCTCTCAGTTCTACTCCTAACCCACTGGCCACTCCTTTTACTGATTCCGCCTAATCTTCATTCTAAATGGCAGTGTGGCCCAGGCTTCAGAAGTAATGATAATGAAGATGAGGAGGAGGACAACTAAAAAGCTTTATGTAATACAACAGCAGTTTTCAGAGTATGGTCTGGGAACCCTGCATATGAGCAGGGGGATCATGACTTCCCATAGGTATCTGTGTCCTAATCCCAGAATCTGTGAGTTCATGTGACACGACAAAAGGCAGCACATGGAACTAAGGCTGCTACACCTGACCTTAAAAATGGGAGACTGTGCTCAATTATCATAAGATCCCTTGAAGGTGGAAGAGAAAAGCAGAAGAATGAGTGACAGAGTGATGTGAAAGGAGAAAGTCTCAACCAGCTATCGCTGGCTCGAAGGTGGGGGGGGGATCATGGCCCATGGACCCCCATCTAGCTGAAAAAGGCAGGAAAGGGACTCCTCCCTAGAACCTCCAGAAAGAAACTCAGCCCTACCAACATCTTGATTTTATCCCATTCCATATTTATTAATTTCAGATTGTATGATATATTTGTATTGTTTCATATTACTAAATTTGTGTAAATCTGTTACGATAACAATAGGAAATTACTTTAGTGTTCTACAACCCTTTTAGGGAGTTCATGAGTTCAAAATATTTTCTAAAATAAAAATACTAAGATATTGTCTTTTTCAGTCCCATTCTCTCATGAATATACAATGGAGTTTTCCAGAGATTGCATGGCCTGTGATATCACCAAAGACTGAATACGCAAGGAGATAAGAGAATCCAGCTGTCTTCCATGAAGCCAGACAGTAAAGAGATTTGTAAAAATGTAAAACAATGCTACTCTTTTCACGAAATTAGTTTTTACATTGGAAAATAGTGATGTTTATATACAAAAGTTATTTTAACAAATGACGAAGGTTTACTATTGTTTCTTAAGTTAATAAATATTTTTTAATATTTTATTTTCTATATCACTGTTACAAGTTACTCCACTAACACAAAATAATAACTACAATAACAATAAATCTGCTTTGGTCCATGGTTACACTTCCCCCTTATTTTTGTTCATTCCTCAGTCTTGAGGGATTTGGGATGATGTCCACTCTGACTGCTTCAGCCTGAGAGAGGACTTAGGCAATGGGGCAGAGGAAAGGAATTGGTTTGTGTGCAGTTGAAGATACTTCCTGTTTTGGGGATGGGACTTGTTCATAATCATCATTTTGTTAGTTGTCCAGGGAAAGCCCCAAGAACTGGAGACTAGGAGTTAACCACAACTCTGCTGGGTTCAGGACTCAACCGGCATATGAACAATCTGGAAATTAAGTCTCTAAGAAATATACTTAACAGGTATTTTGAAAATTATAGATTCAAATAAAAGGAGTAGAAGACTCGTGATTAGGGGAATTATAAACAAGTATAACTATGTCATACTGGGGAAACAGATTATCATATTCCCAAATAGGACCTGTCAAAGGGGTGTTGATATCAGGAGGCCATGTGGCTTGGTTCCAGTGTCAGGATGTCTCTAGAGCCCTCGAGAGCACTTTTGTTGGAGGCTTTATTTACTATGACAGTTTGTGAAGTCTGCCCGAGACCTGTGGAATGATCTCCCATCTCACTTTGGAAGGTTTTAGCCATAAAAACTCTGTTTTATTTAATATTTCCCCCTTTAGGTCAAGGTCTTTTTCCAAATGCATTGCTGCTTAACACTTGTATAATCCCTTGGTGCCAGGGAGGCTCATCCCTGGAAGTCAGGGGTTTTTTTTTGTTTGTTTGTTTTTTTTGCAGAGTTTGGCTTAGAAAGAGGCCACATTTGAGTAACAAGAAGGTTTTCAGGGGTCAACTCTTGGGCATTAATTATAATAAGGCTTACTTTCATTATTACAGGAATAAGGTTCATAAGAGCAAGTATTAAGATCGAGGGCTTCGCTTATTGGCCGGTTTTCTTTTATTAGGCAAGGCAAGTTTTCTTTTATTAGGCAAGAAATATTTGCCATCTTATTTGAGATAGTAGCAGGACATCCCCAGGATGGAAATTTGCTATTTTCTTAGCTACTGTGTGGGGTTCTAACTGTCCAGAAAACATACCTATGATAACAAGGACATATTCATATCCCACAGAAGAATGTTCTAGGTACGTTTTGCCCATATACCACCCCACCACCAACACCCTGTGCTAGTGATGGGCCTTTGTTAAAGCTTCAAAAGAACTTTCTTACATTTGTATTAGAGTTAATAAATATTTTTTAAAAATTTTTAATTCTAATATGACAAATATCTCACATATCTCACATATAATCCACATAAACAAAAGCTCTTTGGGATCCATGATAATAATTATTAAAAGTAGAAAGAGGTTCCAATATCAAAACGCTTAAAAACCTCTAATATAGAGCTTACTATATGCCAAAAGTTGAGTGTGCAGGCTTGTGTATGTGTATGCGTGTGTAAACAGTGACTAATCCTCACAATAACCCTAAAAGATAAGTACTATTATCTATTATCATCCTTATTTTACAGATGAAGAAACAGATTCATTAAGAGTAAGTAGCTGCCCAAAGAAATACGGAATGGCTAAAGCAAGATTCAAACCTCGGTCTCTGGCCCAGGTCTGTGCTTGAGTACTGCCTCACAGGGCGCAAACTTCTCTATTTACTTTCACTCCAAAGGTGACCTCTTCTAGTCCTCTATTTAAATGTCCAAGCCCTCAACTCCAGACTCAGGTGCTAATTACTTACTCAATAAATCTCACTGATGACTAAAAGTCATCTCAAATTCAAACGACCCCAAACAGAACTGATTCCCCTTCCCCAAACATTTTCTTCCCTCAGATATAGCATGTTAGTAAATGGGAAATTCTTCTAGCTTCTCAGACCAAAGAGCTGAACTACTCTCTTTCCCTCATGATTCACACATCTAGTCAATTAGAAATCCTTGTCAGCTCTGCCTTTGAAAAATACCAGAATCTAATCACTTCTCACCACTACAGTAGCTACTGCCCCAGTCCAAGCCACCATCTTCTCTTCCCTGGAAAGCAGCAATAGCCTCCTACTGGTCTTCCCACATCCACATCCACTCACCCCCTCCCCAGGGCTATTTTCCCCACAGCAGCCAGAGTACCCTTTTTTTTTTTTTTTTTTTTTTTAATTTTTTTAAATTAGGGCCAGTCACAGCACTCCCATGTCAATCCGGGTAAAACCCACAGTTTTTACTTGGCCTAAAGGCCTTATATAATCTGACACCATGATAGCGCTCTAATCTTATTTGCCACCACTATCCCTCCCAACAACAGAAACTCCTTCTCTTTCCAAAACCACAGGACTTCGCCCTACCGTTTCCTCTGTGCCACCTTCCATATACACACCCAAGATCCATAAGCCCTGTACTTCCTAGAAGCTACTCAAAAGTCACCTTGTCAGAGAAGTTTTCCAGTACCCCTATTTAAAAAAATGGTCGTGTCCTATCACTTTCCAGCTCCATTATTCTGCACTTATCACTTCCTGACAAATTACAACTGCATCTGTTTGTTCATGTCTGCACCCTGACTAAAATATGAACTATACCAATTCAGGGCTTTGTCTGTTGGATTCCAAGCTTTCTCCCCTCTTACAGTGTCTGGGGAGTGGGTCTCATTATTTATTAATCATTCATTAAATGAATCATATAGGAAAAACATTCACAATAAAAAATAATAAAGTTAATACCCATAACATAAACAGCAGCTCTAAAAATTTATAAGGAATATTGCAATTCGAAAAGGAAAACATTCAAAGTATGGGAATGGGTAACCCTTAAAAAAAAGCAAAATATCTGATGAAAATATTTTTAAGCCCAACCTAATGTATAATTTTTAAAAACTCAGATTTAAAGGTGGCATTATTTTCTGTGTCAAATAACAAAACTCTTTTTATTTTTATTTTTTTAAGATTTATTTATTTTTATTTATTTATGGGTGTGATTTTCTCCTGTCTGAATCCAAGTTGGTAGAAAGAATGGCCTGCACAGCAAGCAGCATCTGAAAGAAGAGAAGACTGGCATCCTGGTCTTCCTCCCACCTTGCTAAGCTGCAAAACATGCAGACTCAACTTTGTGCTGCCACTGGCATAAACATGAGCATGGTGAGTGAGTTGATGGGAGACTCTGGAGTCTGTGGACATACAGGAATCAAAGCTAGGGTGTCCATATTTGGTCCACAGATATCTGAAGGCATGAGGCCCTCTACAAGAACCCATGTCAACAGGACTTAAGAGGGCTATGGTGTAACGGGTTTGGGAGGAAAATGGAGTCAACTTCTCACATCATCTCAGGAGTTTCTCTTGCAGCCTGGTTCTCTCGACTTACTGAGGCACCTGCTGAACAAAGTGAGGAGTCAGACCATTTAGACAAAGAGCATGGGGTCATGGACCACTGACACTCGGTGAAGGAGTCCTGAACACATTTTATTGCTGAAGTAAATCTAAATACTGCCCAAAGAAAATCATGTACACAAGCAGCATGAGGACCAAGAAATTAGCAGGAATCACCACCAACTGATGAAGTCAGAGCTAACCAAATGGAGAATGGGCATGGCTCATGTTGCCAACAATTAACTATAAAGATGCTCACCCACTTCTCTACTTCTTCTCAGCCCTAACCTACTAGAGGAGCTAGAGCCCAGAAAAATCAGAGGCGAAGAGTAGGGCATCGACCTGGATTGGCTATGTTTATACTAATCAGCAACTGGTATTCCCAATCTTAACTTTTACAAATAATAGAACGTATTTTCCAGACCGAAACCCATTACAAATGGTCAGAGGAGGATTTTTTTTCTCATTCATTAAATTATTCTCAAGAAAAGTAATCTACAGGTAGACAAAAGTAATATCTCTTTAAAACCAGTTTTATTGAGATATATCCACATACCATATAACCCATCCCAAAAGTATAGTATCTTTTTCAAAAAGAAATGTTCTGAAAATTTTCAAGATAAAGCTCACCAAAAATTTATGACATATTTTCCCTTTAATTATTTAGGAGGCTCTTTTCTGAATCCCCTCTAGGTTCTTCAATGTGTTTCTTATAATGTAAACTGTAAAAACTAGACATTACAGTCAATCTCACAGTGCCAAAGACATGTCAAAGATAGCTTAACTCAAGCTAATGCATCATCATGTTACAATTTGGCTATTTTATTTATCGATTGTTTTTGTCAATATGGAAGGAAGAAGTTCCAAATCTCATTTGGTTAGTCATATTTTACTTACAATATCTGTACAATTTACTTATTACACATTTGTACTTCCCTAGCAAATATAATTAGCAACTGAGTCCTTTATGAATGAAAGATAAATTTATAGTTTAATCTATATAAATCTTAAAACATTTCATTATACTGTTTTCTGATTATTAAAAAAAAATTTCTTTTAAGGATAGCTTGGGGATCTAAAATGCAGCCCTCATCTAAAAAAATTTCTAAGCTCTATTTCTATCTTATAAAATTTATCACACACTGGGCTTGTCTTCAATATGTTATCTTATCTCCAGTGTTAGATTTCAGGAGTAGGGGCCATTTCTTATATCTTTTACAGCTTTCATAATACATTCCTGGAACAAAATAGGAACTTAGTTAATAATTTATTTCTTTTTAAGTCCTATGAAATCTATTCCCAAAGAGACACACTTCTAAGGGAGGAGTTTATAATAATGATTTGAAGGCATTCTAATAATGAAAAATATTTAACTTCTGATCTAATAAAAGGAGCACTTGGTTCTACTCACCCTTCTCACCTCCCGCTTACTAAAGAGAAGTAGGGCTGACGTCCTTACAGAGGGAGGGGACAGTCTGCTGCTCACAGTAAGGAACTGTGGCGGCAAAGTGCCTGTCCTCAAGACTATGGACTTGCTATGACTACCACACCCCCTAACGCTCCAGAAGCTTCAACACACGGGGAAATCGCATTTCAAGATTTGTGCCACTTCCAAAGGACATATGGCAAAAATTATACTCCACCACCATTTTCATAGAACCCCATACTGCTGCTTCTCTTTTGTCCTGCAGTGTTGGCCCCGCGTGACTTTTTCTCCTCCCAAGAATCTCTGTGAGGAGGACAGCTGTGCTGGCTTCCAAGACCCAGCCCAAAGTCTTCATCCTGGAGATTACTGACAACTCAAAAACCACAAGCATGGGGTTAAGAGAGTATTTAAACAAGCGTCTGGGGTTAGAAAGTAGTATTTAGCCTGTAGCTCTTCAGTGTTTACATGACCAAGATGAAATAAATGTAAGAGGGAAATATACAAATGACTGCCTTTGCCTCAGAATATTTCCTAATTTTTTTTTCCTACTTAATAAACTTAGAAGCTACTAGATCACAGATTTGACAGATGCCACTGACTTGGCTATTTAACCAAAAAGACAAAAATAAATTCTAATCTGGAAGCATGAATTTTATGCTGAAATAAAAGGAAATGAAAGTGAACAAACTAAAATCAATCAGATGAGCCCTGCTGGTGATGACTAATACTCTCTTCTCAAAAGACTTTCTCGCAAACAAAGTTGTTAAGAATAAAAAGGGCAACACTCTGAAGCATGAGAAGTTGAAACTCCGTAACACCCTGGTGAGATTTTAGTAACCTCTAAATCGCAGGGGCCTGGGCTGCCTCGCTCCCCAGCTGAACCGCTACAGAGAGCAGGGTCAAGGCACGTTCGCGAAAAGCTTAGCAACTGCCTCCGTGTAAGGCAGGGTGCTCTTATTTATTTCTGAAAAGTTACTCTACATACATCCCAGCAACTGTCGTTTGGTCAATAATTATTGATTTAGCTCCTATGCAATTAAAAAGTATGCTAAGCATACACAGACCCAATGATATACAATAAAAAATAATACATTAGGTTTATGTAAGTTTATAGCATATGGAAAAACCAGTTCCGTTTACTGACCATACCTTTAGGTTTTAGATACTGTATGTCCACATTTGTGCCAAGCATACAAAAAGAATATAGTGGGAATGAAATAAATGCCACACTACTACAAACAAGTACTCTTAAAACTAATAAAATGAAGGAAAGTCAACCAAAGGTCATAGACTTTAAAATCCAACCCAAACACCTTGCTTTAGTAATACTTTCATAAAAATTATTGGCGCTTGAAGTACAACACTGAACTGAATCATTATTTGCATAACAGGCAACTGATTCACATTTTAACTTGCTTTCTTCAATATTATTTCAGGAAGACTTATTTTCCATTCAATACCATATGTAGAGTCCAGGTATGAAAAAATGCATTTTTATTTTTCAGAAGACTAATTTATGGGGTCAGTGGAAAGTAAAAGGATTACGATTTTTTCCAAACACCATCATTTCTCTTTTACTTTTCCATTATCTGAAACTTATCATTTGCCTCTACCTTCAAGCACCAATTGAAAAAAGTAATTTTCTTATTTTAAGCATCAATTTTCAATATACTATCCCATGGCAGAGAAGGGTAAAAAAGTATATTTCTTAAGCCATACATGGACTTCTACCACCTCATTTATAAAGAAAAAGGGAGCATAAAAAAATAAAAAATAAAAAAACGCCTGGACTCTGTTTACTTCATCTCTAACACCCTGACAAATAATAACAACTCCCATTAGTCACTGGCATGTGAAACATGAGATGCCTCTGCCATTACATGAACAACCAAGCATCACTGTGGGTGGAAAAAAATGTTTTATTCTTTTACTATACCTGAACAAATATATGGCTCTTAAGTATAAGCACTTTACCCAAATTCTAAGGCCTCAGGACTGCAAATGCCAGGCAAATCCCATGCAACTTCCACTAAGGAAGTGGTAGGTCTTATTTCCAAATTATTATGTTACCCTTTCTGTTCAGTAAAATTGCAACCTGAGAATAAAACCTGCAGTTCAATTTTAATAAACGTTTGGACAAAACTATGTATGTCTGATTTTTCCTTGGTCCTTAATATTCCCTTCTATCTGTACAGTCCCTGTTCCTGATTGATGTTTTAAGTTAGAGTTTTTTTTTCACTCTGATGTCTAAAATCACATACCCACCCCCCAGTACTTTTGTGCAAAGAAATGAGTTGCAAATTAAATGTAAAAGCTGCAATGAAAGCTTTTTGCTCAAAGTAAACAAATAAAATCTAAAGCTACAAAGAGCTGAAAAGGAAATTTGAGTCAAAATGAAGTTCAGATCTCTTTCTCTATACAATGATATAATAGATGGCTATTGTAAGATTTATTTTGCTCTGTATAATTTGAAAGTTTGGTAGAAATTTCATCACATCACAATGAAATTTGCAATGACTTTGAATGGTGACTGAAAACTGCCTTAGAAAATCACTCTAAAATCATTCAAAAATTAAATCTTCAAGTCATGTAAGATGTGTCTCGCAGAAAGTAAAAGCCATCAATTCTTATGGTACTTCTTATTGTGGCATACACTTTAAATACAGTTTCATCATATTTATACATTTTTAAATGTAAAGTGCAACACTTTTATTAACACAAAACACTTTTCCCTAAATAAAACGCACAAGCCATTAAATCCTCCCTGCTCTCGCCCGCCTTGGGTAGGTGAGCTCCTATCTCCACTTTCGCCTCCCTCACCCAGCTCCAGCCACACGAGATTTCTTGTAGATTTCTCCTTTAGAGCATGTGTACCACCTGTTCCCTTTGAGTACATTCTCTTGTAGATTCCTACTTTAGAGCACTTGCGTCCCCTGTTCCCTACGACTGTATTCACTTGTAGATTCCTAGTATAGTGCATCCCGTTTCCTATGACTACAATCTCTTATCGATTCCCAATTGAGAGCGCTTGCATCCCCTGCGCCCTATGACTACAATCACTTGCAGATCCCTATTTTAGAGCACGCGCATCCCCTGTTCTCTATGCCTATAATTTCTTGTAGATTCCTAGTTGAGAGCACGTGCATCCCCTGCTCCCTATGACTACAATCTTCTCTCCCTCACCACCTTCAAGTCTTTGTTCAAATGTCACCCATTAAATAAATCCCGACCACTGCATGTAAAATTGCAGCCCAGCCACCACTCACCCCAACGCTTGCGATCCCCCTTACCTTGCTCTCCTTTTTTCCCATTTATTCACCTTCTACTATATAGTTAACTTATTCTTCTGCCTATTAAATACTATCTATCTCATCCACTCAAGGGTAAACTCCAATAAACAGTGATTTGGGGGGAGGTGTCCCCCACCAATCTATCACAAGCTTTCAAAACAATATCTGGCACATAAAAGTTACCTAATAACTATCTGCTGGATGATGAATTAATACATGGACAAACGTATTTCTTAACCATTTCAGGAGAACAAGTACATTCCAAACCCTTATTAGATGAATTTTTTCTTAGATAAGAAAATCACGTATTAATACAATACTACTTTAATATCCCAATATTGACATTATTTTTCTTTTCTGCTTGCACATTGATTACTTTTATATTGCTATTTCCTTACCCAATAACTTTCTGCAAACAATAAAAAACAGTTCTGAACTGTGATCTTGAAACAGAAGCTACTAAATGCAAATGGTCCTTTTCTTAGAAACACAGGATATTATAAACATTAATTCTTCTATGACATTAAACAAATAGCACAATTCTGCCTTAGCTTGTTTTAGTCATTCTGAATACTTCCTCATTATCATTCTCCCAGATGCTATTTATTCATTCATTATTTCATTTACCAACTATGTATTAGGCACCTAATAATACCACATTCTGTGCTAAACACTGGGAACAAAAAACAAAAACCAAAAAAGAGGCATCATCTCAATACTCATGATTCTTGCAGTCTAGATGGAAAATCAGATGCAAAACAAGTAATAAAAATAGCATGAGAAAACATTTATATAGTGCCGTGTGCCAGGCATTGTCGTTGAACACATCAGAACATGAACTCATTTAACCCTCACAACAATCCAAAGAGGAATTATGATTATTCCTATTTTACAAGTAAGGAGAGTGAGACTGTGAAAGGCATCTCGAAAGATTGGCCTCTCTCCTAAGGAAAAGAGAGAGCCACTGGAGGACGGTAAGCCAGAGGGTGAAATGATTAGATCTGAAGAATTGTTTTGGCTTGCGTCAGCATGGATATTGGACTGGAGCAGAGCAAATCTACGTGCAATAATCCAAGTGAGAGTTGACTGGGGCTAGGCTAAGGTCAGGGCGCTGCAGAGGGAAAGAAGGCTGAAGTCTGGAGAAAGATTTAGGAAGCGAAGGAAGATACCTGAGTAACTAAATGGATGTGGAGATTGTGTATCTACCTCTAATAGTCCCCTACCCCCAAGTTCATATCTCATTGCTTTTGTTAATTTGCTATAGGATTAATGAAACAATATTTTTATGAACGATACATTAAAAAATAAGTTCCACAAGTTTATGAATTAAAGCCTAAATAATTTCACAATCCTGAAAGGTGTCCTAGATGCCTCCCTCTTCTTCATTCCCAGTGGTTCCTAAATTATCTAGATTTTTCTGCCCAATATCTCTCCCTCCTCTCTACCTTCATTTGTATTTCTTCACTGTATTAAGATTTCCATCATATTTCTCTTGGACTAATTCAAGAGTCTCTAAAGAGGTTTCCCTTTTTCTCTCTCATCTCCCTCCAACTCAACCTTACCAACTATAAGAATTGTCCTTCCAAAATGAAAGAATGTTCAGTGCTACTCAATTGCTCAAAGTCTTTCAACAGCCTCTACCAATCATTTCAGATTCAGCTTCTAAAGTGCCTCCCCCTCATATCCCATGCTAATTGATCACCAAACCAGACATGCTCACTATTGAAACTTTGGCACTAGCACTTTTTCAAACAGGCCACGCTACTGCATACCTGCAGGACGCGGCACATGCCACTTTCTCTAAAAGAAGCTCCCTTTCCTACCAGACTGCTCACCTTCTGAGTCTACATTTTACTGACTGATCTTAGTGATCTTCCTTTCCTGGTATACTAATCTCTTATCAGCCCATACAGCAATTGTTTACAGTCCTCCACCCCTTCCTTTCTCCCCTCCCCCAAATAATTTACATATTTGTATCTTCACTGCCTGACAGCTTCTGGCAGAGTATAAGTATTCTAGCTTGTGGCACTGAATTTGGGTACAAAATTAATAGCAATATGAAATGCTCCAAGTTCAGTCTGCAGTGTTAAGATTTCAAGAAATCTGATTTCTAAACAAGGGGGAGATTAATATATGTGAAGCAGAGAGAAACCCTTTAAATTTTTAGGAACTTTTAAGGTGACAATTAGTGTCCAGGAGATACAAGAAGAAAAACTCAACTGAGGGATATTTAAAGAAATAAAGAGAGAAACATTCCCTATTGTTGAGTAGAAAGATTTAATATGGGGAATAATGTCAATATTCTATGTATAACCCTAAGAATTGAACAGAATTTCTATCAGCCCAATAATAGTTATTTGTTGTTGTTTTCTTTTTCAATTTGATTAAATGATTATAAATTCCAACTGGAAAATTAAAAGGCAGATATAGCCAGGAAAAGGAAGTACAGTCCTATCGAACATTTAAATGTACAGTGAAACAATAATTAAAACAACGTAACTGGTACTATTCCAAAAATAGACACATATAAAACAGAAATGAAAATAAACTCTGGAACATATCCAAGAATATATGGAAATTTAGCATATGGCAAAGGTGCATTCCAAATAAGAGGAGAAAGATGGATTAGTCTATAAAATATTGTCAGGACAACAAGCTAGACATTTGGGGAAAATGGATAATTGGACACCACCTCACTCTATCAACATAAATTCGAGATGTGTCAAAAGTTAAACATAAAAATATCAAACTATAAAATGAATGAAATAAAACATGACTGAGTATTTTCTAACCCAAAACTACAAAACAGAATAAACTATGTCTTTTATTTGCTATGGTAAAATACACTATTAACATGAAAAATAAATAAACCAGAAAAGAATCCCCATAACATATGACAGAGAGTAAATAAACGAAATATAAAAAGGTTCATATAAAGCATTAAAAATAACATGAACAGAGTTGTGTTTCTTTTAAAGGGCAAAAAAAAAGAGTAATGGAAAGTTCAGGAAAAGAAATGGAAATGATCAATAGCCAAAAGAGCAGGAGATTTTTTAAACTTCTTTGATTGGCAAATATTAAAAAGAATGGCAATACCCAGTGTAGGCAAAGATGTGGTAAAACAGGCATTCTCATTTATCTCTTGGTGTGAGTGTAAACTGTACAGTATTTGGGGACAGTTTGATAGAATCTCTCTTAAAGTTATCTATAATTGAGTTACAGATTTCAATAACCTTTTAATCATTTTAATAGGTAGCACTGCTAGAAAAAAATTAAATGTATATTAAGGGAAAGTGCAAAAGGAAATTTGTAAGACAGAAGGAAAAATAAGGAAGGCAGAGACAGTATGTTTAGACTCACAAATTTACACATACTAAATATGAAACTGAGACGCATAGTACTTTAAGAAAAAAAACTAACAAAATGGGAGGGACTGCAAAAACCAAATGGAAAGCAAATTTGAAATGATATGGGGAAAATGTTTCATAAAACTGAAAGCAAAAGAGGCATCAAATATTTTCTAAATGTGTGAGGTCCTTGGTGAAGCCTTAAAGCAGCAGTGGGAATGGAGCTGTTGCCACATCCATAAATTCCACGGCAGCAAAGAGCATGCTAGTGTTTGCCATGAAGGCTCCCTTTTTCAGACTCTGGAGGGTTCCAGCTGCTCCGTGATTTCAGAACACTGCTGTAACTTGTGAAATTCCCTGGCAGCTATCTGTAATTTAGATGCAGATGGAGTAGGTAACACATTTACAACTTTTTTCATTGTTAAAATGCCCCCTACTCTGAAACCAAATTTAGTAATTTCTTAGAAGATGGTATTCAGTAGGATATAAGTCATACATCAGCTTGAAAGAAAATATACATTTTCTACCACTTTTACCACAAAAACTTCCCCTAAAACCTGTCAATTCCTTTAGTACATTTGTAATGCAAATTTAAATATAGTATTTCACTTTTCTTTTTAAAAACTGAAAACAGGGCATGTTAAATGGGTGATGAAATACACTGTAGCTTTAAAATATAAAACAGCAGTACTCCACAAACCACCCATTTAAATCAACCAGCCAACCAACATATTTTGATGTCAGGCACTATCCTAGGAGCTGATATGGTTGTAAATGAGACAGAAGATAGCTCCCCTGAGAAACTTACATTCTGAGACATAGGGGAAATAACCAAACAATAAATATATAAGCAAGATGCTGACGCGTACTATAAGGAAAATAAAACAAAGGCGTGGCAGGGGAAGAGGAGGCTACTTTAGGCAGGGAGTCTCAGAAGTGGCCTTTCAGATGAGAGCTAAATAAGGTGACTCAGCAATGATAAGCTAAACTAATCACAAAATGCGGAGAGAACACTGGCTCTACGCTTCCACCTTTCCAAAGCTGGGAATCGCGCCACCATTCTCTGCATTGGTAAAGGGTTTTAGATTCTTTGCCTCTTCCCTTCAAAACCTCGAGATTTTGCCTCCCTCAGATACAATAAATAGATACACACATCCTTCTCAACAAATAGACATTCAAAGAGGAAGGGAGAGTGAGGCCCTTCAAATAAACTCCTGTCTATCAACACATAGTAAATATCCAATAACTCATCTCTTCCCATATTATAGGTAGAAACCTGAGGAAAGTCCAAACTTTAAAACCCATCACACAAATACATAGAAACCATAGTTCCTGGGTGCCACCTAACTGCCCAAAATTTTCTCAAATTTCCAAGCTTCAGGTGAGTATTCTTCTTTAATATTCATTTCTGGCGACTATTAATATAAATGCATCCTTTACTTTATGGTTAACTGGTTGAGGGTGGAACAAACAGGCCCCATGACTCCCCTATCAAATGAAGTATATGAATTCAAACCAGTCTTTCCATTTACTATAGAGGCCTGTGGCTTTGTTCTAGAATGGTTGAGGTCGGAAGTCTGACCTCAGAGAAGGAGGGAAATACAGTAAATACATCCTTTGTGATTGTAAAATGGAGTATTCAGAAATAACAGGCTTTCCTCACCACTGGACAAGAAAAATGCTTAGCCACATCATAAGTCCATGTTTTCCTATTTTGTGGCAATACCATTATGCAAAATCAAAAAAAAAAGAAAACTATCATTAAGCACTTACTTACTGAGTACAAAAAAATGTGTGCACTCTGAGAATACTCCTTGGGCAATTTATAGTATAGTTAAGAAGATAAAACATGACCCCCAAAAGTGACAAATGTACTTAAAAACATATAAATAGCACATGAAATAATTGTAAATTAACACTGAAATCATATTTTACCCAATCATACTTTTCTGAAAAAACAATTTAAAAATTATTTAAACATAAGACAATTTAAAGATCAAACTCAATGTCACAGATTAAATATCAAATATCAAATAAATTACAATTCTATAGCATTTCTGAAATGTGTTCAGATAAAAGTGTGTATTAGCGCTGATCACAAGAGGTCAGGTAATGTCTAACATTTAAGAAAAAAACGCCTATCAATTTAACATCCATCCCTGAATCATGAACAATTACAAATGAGTAAAAGTTTCAAGACCAAGTGAGTCTGTGGAAGTAACACATGCTTACACTGAAGATATTTTATGTAAAATCATATATGGAAGTTAAAAAGTGGATTCTTAACCCAACTGCTGGGACACACCTGCGGCCAGCTCTCACCCACCCAGCCTCTCTCCTATTGTGTGTAGATGTTGCAGCATGCTTCCATTCCACAACCCAGGGGAGACTGAACCCCCAGACCAGGAACCAGCAGCCCCAGCTGCTTATCAGGCCAGAACACTAAGTGGCTGGGACCGCTGCCCACAGCGTTGTAAACAGACTCAACACTCAAACAGCACAGGGCTCTCCTCCCCGTGCCATGTGGGCATGCATCGCTGCCATCCACTGACCCTGATCTGAGCCCCTGGCCTTGCAGTCAGATGGGCCACAGCGGGCTCTCCTCCCCCGCTCTTTTGGACCCTTTGTGCTTTGTAAGTAAGTGGTCATTTGCTGACAGCTTCTGATGTGCCTGAGCCTGTGTTCCCATGATGCGCCATAAAGCAACTTGCTGCAAACCATCTTTTGGCATTAATACTTTCTTCTGCAGGATCTCTTTCCAGATGTTAATTCATTTAAATTAAACTGTTGTTAAGTGTGAAAGGCAGAAAAGGATATTTTCTATTTTCTGAAATATTTGAAGTTTCTTTAATAAACTTGCCAAAACAGTACACTTGGCTGTTTTAAAATATTTTACATTTCTAACTCAATTACTTATAAATTCAAAATTCATTTAAAATATTTAGAACAGATGAGCTCATTCTTACTTATTGAATCAAATCTAAGGGGCATATTTCATCATATTTTTAGATTTCTGAAATTATGATGTCTTGAAATATAGATTTGTCTTTTCTGTCCTCTCAAAACCTAGTATGAAATTGATGGTGTATCATAAAAATCAAAGCCATCTTGAATTTGAGAAAGTATTAGCAAAAAACTTAATTTTCTGCTTTTGTGGATGACTAATACACTATGAGGCGAGGAAAAACATTCTCACAACAGTCAGCTTGCATATAGAATTAGAAATGGTATTCTCTTCACGACTTCAAAATGATCAAATTTTGTTTTGATAAATAAAATGACTAACTGATTTTCTGAATTACTGGAATGGTGACAAGCAAATCACATAATGCCTTAGAGACATGAGTCAGGATGAAATTTCAAAACAAACAGGACTTATATTGTCAGTTTTCAAAAATGTCCCCAATTTTGGCATGTTCTGAGACTAAATGGTCTTTTTTCTCATGCCTTCTGTGATTTACTAACAAATGATACCATTTTTAAGGACATACATTATTCCCGTGGTTACATTTAGAAAAGTAATACAGAAATTGTTTCTGTTTCTTTTAAAAACTAGCCATTTGGGTGTTAAAATCAACAGGGGGTGCTTTCTTAAATTTTTTATAATTTTGTCTATTGTTTAACCTATATCCAGTGAGCAATCATTTTTAAAAACAAAAGAATTAAACAATTTTCATTTAAAAATATGTATACAACTTTTTTATATTCTCAAAAAGGTCCTCTTTTAAAAAAAGACTGCTAACTGGTAAGGAAGGGAATAAAGACAAGGAATGAGGAAAAAATCCTGTTAAGGACCTTAGGTAGCTATCAGTGGTGGAGTTACTGATCTGTACCTGAATAAACAAACGCTCAGATGCAGGCCACACAACACAGGACCTAAATTTAAATACATCTCCTGGCAAATACCCACCCACAGAGGCAGCTTGTTTTACATTTTTCTTTTCTTTTTAAAAAGAGTAATGAGGAATGGGAAATTCAGTGATGCTCAGATGAATATGACTAACTTTCTATAAAACTGAAGATGTAAAGACTAAAGTGTATTTTTCCCAAATAGATCTTTTTATTTGACATTTTCTTCTTCAACAGTTCATACTGACACAAGTGCCAAAGTGCCAAGCAATAGTATACAAAAATGGGTAAAATATGGTACTTGTCATTGTTTTCGTTTGCTAAAAGCTGCTAGGAGGAATATACAAGAAATGGGTTGGCTTTTACAATGTGAACTTATTAGGTTAAAGGCTTATAGTTCTGAGGTTGTGAAAATGTCCAAATCAAGGCATACTCAGAGATGCCTTCTCACCGAAGGTCGGCTGCTGGACCCTGGACTCCTGCCACATGGCAGGGCACCATGGCAGCTCTCCGGCCTGGGGCTCTGCCTTCTCCTCCAGGCTCACTCTCTCCCCGAGCTCAGCTGTGGGCGGTCAGGCATATGGCAGGGCTCATGGCTCCCTTCTCCTCTGGGCCTCCTCTCTTTTGGCCTCTCAGGGCCTCTCTCTGCCTCTGTGCTCCGCTGATTCCAGCCTCTGGCCTCCAGGACCTCTCTCTCAGCTTCTCCGGGCCCCTGTTTCTGCCGCTTTTTCTCTGTGTGTGTCTGTGTCTGTGGCATTTTCTCTCTCTCATTTATAAAGGACACCAGCAAGAGGACCAAGACCCACCCTGGGTCACACCTCACTGAAGTAATTCGATCAAATGGTCCCACACCCACAGGAATGGATTAGCTTCAAGACCCTGATCTTTCCTAGAATCTATAAGAAGCTTCAAACTGTCACAGCCATCAAGGTATCTATTAGGGCAAGACTGACCTCCCAACCCTGGAATCTACTCCTGATTCCATAAAGAGGCAAGTATCCTTAAAGAAGGCATATGTTCAACCCTTACCACCACAGATAACCAACAATTAACAGTGAGAGGACTCTCGAAACATGGCAGTAATGGTGGTATAATTTGTAGGTCTCTCAAAATCCAGTTTAAAAATCACACAGACCAACTAAAAGGGTAGTACCAAAACCCATATATATTATATACCACAAAATAGATGTCACAGTATCCCAGGTAAATGCCAAGATTCCCAAGACTGCATGATATTAGAATCTGTGCAGGAGGGAATATGAAAACAATAGGACAAAGAGACATGAGAATTCCAAAATAGCAAAAAGATACTCACTGGAAACGCTGGGGACCAGCAAGACAGCAGCTAAAACAGAGAGGGACTTGTACATTCCAATAAAGAGCAAGTGCAAATTGTACTCAGTAAGGCCTCAAAGGCTTAGGACATACTGGCTACCAAAACACTAAATACTTTCAGGACAAAGCCTCATACTGAGGAGAAAAAGTTGGGAATAGATTCCCATAAACCAAGCTAGAGACAATAGAGACAGAGGAAATCAGAAAAGAGTAAAGAGTCAGAAATATCTAAAACTCTCAGCCTATGTATTTTTTTTTTATTTTATTTTATTTTTTAGAAGCGTTAAGGGAGAAGTTTTATTTTCCAAGAGAAGAATTTTACATTTATATCAATGAAAAAAAAAATTGATATTGCCATTCCCAAGTAAAACCTACTTTAAAATCTGAGGCAAAATAAAAAAAATGATGAGTTGGGTTGAAGGTCATTTTTCATAGTTAAAATCTAACATCTAAATAATTGTGCTTACTGGTTTGAGACAATTTCAAGAAATGAAATATCTATCAGAAATGGATTTGCTCCTTATGTATTTATAAGGCCCTATTCTTAGTTGACATTCTGTATCTGAAGATATTTGAGGAGTCATGAAGGATTTCTGTAAGAAAATTAAAATTGTAGATTTTAAGGATATTTTAGTTAAATGCACTTACTCCTTATTTTTAAAATTTGAATTAAGTGTGTTTTTGCCCATATACCACCACATTATTAACACCTTGTAAAAGTGACATACATTTGTTCTAATTCACAGAAGAACAATCTTATATTTGTACTACTGACACACTCATCATCCACAACAGGGTTCACTGTGCTAGACGGTCCCATGTTCTATCCTCTAGCTTTTTCTTCTAGTGACATAACGACCCTAAACTTCCACTTTCAACCACAATCACACCCACATATCAGCAGTGTTAACTGCACTCACAATAATGTACTACCATCACCTATCCATTTCCAAACATTTACAATAAAACTTATTAAAAATTCTGTACAAATTAAGCATCAGCTCCCCATTCTCAATCCTCATTCTATCTCCTGCTAACCTATATTCTAGATATTAACTCCATGAGTTTGTTCATTATATTTAGTTCATTTTAGTGAGATCATACAATATTTTTGGTGATTTACAGATTACCAGAAGCAAGGGAGAAAGGAGAGGAAGTTGGAGAGTTATTGCTTTATGGGCACAGAGTTTCTGTTTTGAATAATGGAAAAGTTTTGGTAATGGATGGTGGTGATGGTAGCACAATCTCGAATGTAATTAATGTCACTGAACCGTACACATGCAAGCAGTGAAAATGGGAAATTTTGAGTTGTATATATGTTACCACAATCAAAAAATGTTTAATGAGCAACAGGAAAATGATTTTATGTAAAACAAATACCAGAAAAGTATTAAAAAGTATTTTGTTTTGTTGTAATTAAAAGTCCAATCCTATAGAATACTGTTATAAGAAAAAAGGAGCCATAGAGAAAATTAAAACACAACAGAAAGATATTTTTAAAAGAGATTAGAAAAAACAAACAAACAAAAAAAACTCTGCACTTATACTTCAAAATTAGCAAAAAAGATATTGGGAAAATGAAAAATAGACTAAAGGACATTAATTAGATTTAGAATATGATTTTAACAAATTATAAATGATGTGAGAGATTTCAAAAAAATTATAACAAAAAGAACAAATCCTTTCAGAAACGATGACAACTAAAAATGTACTTACGATCATTCAATAAGCATAACTGAAAATAAGAGAAATAGAAGAAAAGGAAGAAAACATTTTAGATCATGAGGAAATGAAGAAAGAGATGGAAAGGACTGGAGAACAAATACAGAGCATAGGAAAAGAGAATCAAATTCTGTATAATAGGAGTCAACAAGAGGGAAGCCCACAATAGAAGGGTAAAGTAAATACTGAATATATAATTTAATAAAAGTTTCTTGAAATTAAAATAAGGAATTAAAAGTGAACATTGTGAACCTAAGGTAATCAACCCAGAATGACCTACACCAAGACATATTCTAATAAAATTATTTTACTATAAAGACAAAAATAATTGAAAGAGAATAAGATTGATTTTAGACTTTGACAGTAATACTTAATAAAAGAAGAAAAATGAATCAATAATGAAAATGAACCAAAAATAAAAATGAATCAATAAAATCAATAAAAATGAAAATTAAACAACCGAAGTGTATTTTTTAGTACACTAACATCTGTATAGAAAAGAAGTGATATATATTTTTAGTTGGTTTTTAGACGCATTTTAAAAGACTCTAAAAGGATAAAAAGAAACTACCAGTGGTTATCTGTTGAGAGGGACAAGAAAGTAGGTGGATAGAGCATAGGGTGAGGAGCAGGCTTTTAACTAAACGTACTTTTAGATGTTTGAGCCACATGAATATATTATTCATTTAACTGTTGTGGAGTAGCACTTGAGTATTTTTTTAGAGCTTCCCCCAAAGATTCTAGTATGAGCCAAGGTTGAAAACTATTGCTTTAAAATTTAAAGGCAGTCAAATTAGTTGAGATAAAGAGATGAAACAAAAGAAATTAGTGAAAACTACTACACAAAGTACCATTTTAAAATTTATTACTTTTACCTGAAAAGGTCTTATTTTTAAGAAATGTACAGCTGATACATTAAAAAAATATTCTCAAACCCTCTGTCTTGATTTTATATAAATCTCTAAAAATCTATATAAATCTATATAAATCAATTTGTTTCAAACATCTGTAGAATACCTAAGCTTATTGTCACCAATGTAAATACTTATTATGACAATGCTTATTGTTCTAACACAGCTTGGCAAAGAGGTCTCCTCAATATCAGTACTTAATCCATGGATGTGATCATTCAATCGTTCAATTAGCTCTGGAAGAAGAAGGATGCTCCTTGGGTGTATCTTGTAATGACCCTCCTCATAACAGCTACTCCTGGATAATGGCTAGGAAGGAACATGTTTCCTAACAACTGAAATGTATTCCTATCTCAGTAGCTAATCCAACCTAAACTACAGTACCAAAATTAAGGTACAAATATTTGAGAGCAACCAAACCATAAAATCTTCCCTATTCTCCTTTGGTTTTTTTTCCTCTTCAACGTGTTAGGAATCGAGCTTAAAAATGGGTGGACAAATGGGATGTCTTCCGGCTATGCTTAAATAGCATGGCCACAGAAGTTGGACTGCAAACTACATTTGGGTTACTTATGCAGAACTGGTTAATCCCCCAAGCACCAGGCCGCCAAGTTAAATTTCAGGAGTCACTGCTCTAATCTACCCTTAACCAAATGCCTTAGAGCAATCCACAGTAGCCTCTGTCCACCGGCCCAACTGTCCAACACCTGACTAATTTCCATCTTAAAACCCTGCCCCAAAAGATTGAAAATATCTATTAATACTTAGGTAACACAGGCTCTGAAATCAGCAATAGAACAAAGAAGATCATCCAAAACAATATGAATCCATTTATGGGGCAAATTTAAGGGCCTCTGGAACACAGGAGTTTTGTTTTGTTGTAATTAAAATCACAGACAGAATAATCAACCTACTGTAACCAGAAGGTATTTCAAAAGGAAATGACATTTGGAAAGACAGGCCCTGTCTTTAAAAGGCTTAGCCAGAACACTCCCAAAGCTAGCCATAGCTACCAGTACCGACAGCTGTCAGAGAGAACGTAACAACCAGCTGTGTCTGCTAAAATATTTTAAGATGTCGATGACATACACAGCCCGATAAGCATCCCGGGTTCCTGCAGTGCTGGTCACAAGGAGTCAGAGAAAGAAGGCAAAAGGGCTTGGTTTCCAGGCGGCAGGGAGCTTCAGGAAAGGCCCTGGGACAGCTCTCTCTGAGGAGGTGCAGAGTGCACATCCCACTGAACTGCAGAGCTCGCGGGTTCCTTATTTCCTTCTTCATGGGCACATTTGCACCCTCCACCTAGCCAAGCAATTAGACCAGATCATGCAAAACTGTTAGCATTCGCTGTAATATTTGTTGTTAAAGTTTTAAAGGTTTTGCAAACATTGCATTGTATTGATTACACTTCCTCTGGGCAGTCTAAAATCTTGACAAAGGCACACCCAAGACTGGCCTACGTGGAGGTAGACTTTCCAAACTGAAAATTCAAAACTCTGTTTTGAAATCAAGTGAAAATACTTGGATTTGTCATGGCAGTGAATATTATGACTTTTGCTTTCTTTTCTCTTTCCCTATATTGTCCACATTAAACATCAGTTTTCATTAAATATGCTAAAGAAAAATTCTATAATTTCTACAGTAAACATTTTTACATATACATAAGTCTATTAACATGTCACAAGGAGCAAGCATCTCAGTGTAATCTAATCTTGTCAATACTATCTTACATGACTAAATAGTTTAGTTTATTTAGGGCAGTATATAGAGAGAGGCACAGATATGTTATCCCTTAATCATAAACAGCAGAGAAGAAAACTTTTTCTACTTCATTAAGCTCTACAAATATTTAGAAAACCTACATTAGATACTTAATAAAAAAAATATGGGTTGCTATATTCTACAGAAAATATAAACATACTGGCCTTCAACTATTTAAGGGATGATTGGTAGATCTTATTTCCAAGCAAGAGATTTAATATGCATATTCACTATTTAAATATTCACTTCGATAATATTTCATCCTATATGTATTTTATATACAGTGGCCTCCTTTGACACTGGCAATTTAACCACATCCCCTATAAGAAATTATTAAATAGAACTAACTTTGTATGAGTTTGGAAAAAAGGCAATATCCCCAGAAAGAAAGATTCCAGAAAGAAGGTCATATAGTAAAGTCTAAGATTTTCTAAATGTTTGATGAATCAGGTCTTTACCACATACCTTAGTTTTGTTGGAAATACATTTCCAGAATGTCTAACACATATTCATATGTATGTACAAATTTTCAAAGGTAAGTATAATGCAGATATAGAGATTTAAGGATTACCTCCCATTTTGTGATATGCATTTTTATCTCAACCCCTCCATTCATAGTGACTCCATGAGAGATTTCTTAAACTGTTTCTTCCTAAAAAATGTATAACTCAAAATTACCTGTTTCAAATTAATATACTTCAAGTTTGAAATCAATTTCCAGATGTCACTACAACAAAGAATATGTAGAATTAAGAATGTTCCTTTCTATTTCACATCCTGGCCAAAATGGGACAGACGTATTTCTCCCTATTTTTCTCACTAAATACAGCTAGTGCAGCTAAATGCCTGCACACTATATTTAAAACAAAAGCAAGAAAATTTTGGAAAGTAGAGACCTGGGGACCGAAGAAGGAAACAGCAGTGAGTTCTGTGAATTTTCTTTTTGCCTCATATATCCCGAACTGGGAATGCCAGCTGGCTCAGATCAAAGAAAGCCCAAGAAGACCTTCTCTCTCTAGCCAAAGGACCAGGAAAGGGGCGAACCAGCAAGACTGACAACTTTTAGACTATAAAGGTCCTACACCAGCCAAACACTGTGCCAGAAGCCGCAGCTGGCACCCCCCCACACCCCCCAATCAACAGAGGCCTGTGGAGCTTGGAGCCTGCCTCACACAGCTAGAGGGAGGTGCACCTGCCCCCCCCACAATGCCACCCTAGGTCAGGAGGCTCCTTCTTCCTCCCTGCCTCTCAGAGGAACTTTACCACCATTCAGAGGTAACAAGGCATCCCCTGCCCCCGTAGTGTCAGCCATGGCTGTGGTGAGCAGTCGCAAGGTGCTGCTTCTCGTCCCAGCCAGGCATGTCAGAGGAAGCCTCTGGGGAGCCTGCAGTTCACCTCCTCCAGGGTGTCAAAGGGCAACGAGTGGAAAACTTGGAATTTCACCCTCACCTGACATAAAGTGGTACCCTGCCCTTTCCCCAACCAGTACAGTTGTCAAAGGAGACCTGTTAAAATATAAATTTAAATACAAAGTATCACACAGAATAGTCAAAATACCCAGGATAGAGTTAAAAATCACTCATCATACCAAGAATCAAGAAATTCTCAACTTGAATAAGAAAAGACAATCAACAGCAAGACTGAGACAACACCAAGTTAGAATTATCTGATAAGGATTTTAAAGCAACCATCTTAAGATGCTTCAACAAGCAATTCTGAACATGCATGAAATAGATAGAAAAAATAGTCTGAACAAAGAAACAGAAGATATAAAGAAGAACCAAATGGAAATTTTAGAAACAAAAAAATAATGGAACTAAAACTCAATGGATTGGCTTAACAGCAGAGTAGAGGGGAAGATAGAATAGTACAAATCACAACAGATTACAAAGAAACTCAAGGGCCAGCAGAGCTATAATAAAAGAAATGCTGTCCTCAGAGATGGTGCAGAGGCATATACACTAAAGACAATGCTTTTGTTTGAATTCAGTTTGGTTGGGACCTCCTAGTATATTTTCCTATCATTTATTTAGCCAAGGTGATAAAATACTCCATAAATTAATTTATTCTTTTATTCACATGCTACAAAAAGGAGGAGGCCACTGGTAGTCAAATAAAATCATCTGAAAGAGTTCTTTGGAAGTACTGTTTCCTGAAAGAAGAAATTTTTCTAATTTAATATTAATTGATGACTCAAGTTGTCACTCTTAGATTATCACTATTAATAGTAAAAGTAGTAAGTTGACAATATTGCCATTTAACATTTATATTTGTCTTTACAGTAAAAAGCTCAAAGTGCTGTATGTCAGGTCTTTCATAGTCTCTGAAGGATGGTACTATTCCCATTAACAGGTAGAAAAGGGAATTTGCAAAGATAAATGTCACTCTAAAGGAGCCAGAATAAGTAACTCAGTGGAGACGGGAAAAAAAAACAACACATTTTCTCTCAGTACTCAGTAAACAGTATATTCCAAGTACAGAGTTGGTAAGAATGGTCACACAGATGTAATCAGGCCTTGGAAAGCAAGGATGCATGCTATGAGTTCATTCATTCATTCATTCATTCATTCATTCAATGATAGTCACTGAACACTCAATACATGCCAAGTACTGTTATAGCTGCTAAGGAGTGAAGGCGCTAATCTCATAGTGTTCACTCTAGTGGCATGGAGAGAAACTAAGAAACACATCAAAATAAAATAGTAGGTGGGGAAAATGTTACAGGAAAAATAAACCAAAGAAAGAGACTAGGAATTGTCAAGTATGTAAGGAGTCAGGGAAAATCTCCCCCCCAAAAAATGGCATTCGAGCAGGTATCAGAGGAAGTTACGGTTCAGTGAGAGTTGCCAATGTATATTTTTCAAAAAGTTAAAAAGTGATTCTCACTAAATATGAATTGAACATATGCCAAATATTTATTGTACTCATTTATTAGTTGTATTAATCAGGAAACAAAATCAACAGGAGATATCTATAAATATGAGACTTATTACAATTGTCTCAGGCAACCATGGGGATGCACAAGTAAAATTCCATAGGGCAGGTGGCAAGCCACAGGCTCCAATGAAGGTCCTCACTGAGTTCTCCCCAGGAGCTGCTGGCTGTCTGAAGGAAAGATGGGAATTCTCTCCCTGAATGCTGAAATCACTTCTGCATCTAAGGACTTCAACTGATTGGATGAGCCTTTACTCATTGCTGACAGCTACATTAGCTGACTGCAGATGTAATCAGCCATCTATGCAATCAACTCACTGATGATCAAAGTGCATGAAATGGCCTTGTATTATAATTAGCCCAGTGCTTGCTTGACCAAACAACTGGGCACCATTACCTGGCCAAGTTGACACATCAGCCTAACCATTACAGTCTACCCCTTGTCAACTTGGCAGCAATACACATCACCTTAAGCCACACTTAATCTCTAAATAAAAATAACAAATATATATATTATATATATATATATATATATATTATATATGTAGTTTTTCTGCCTAACAATACTCAACTTTTCTGCATACAATAGGAAATGGACTAAATCCCTCTAGAATAGGGTGCAAGAACTTGGATAATATTCAGTCTTAAACTTGACATCCTTTAACACTACAACATAAAATTAACACAACTTATATGATAAGGTTAATGGATAGGGATGAAAACAAAGATACTCATAACAAAACAAGGAAGAAATATTCATGACCACTATAGTCCTCATTTCTATAACTGGTCACATGGTCACAGTTTGTGTTTATCACTACCTTTTTCTATTACCCATTCCATGTTCCCTTTACCTTCAGCAAGCACATCAATTGTCCGTGGTTCTTTGCCTGGTGGGGTGACTCAACCCTTCATTACTGAAGATAATAGGCCACTGTTAGTCCTGCCTGGATTGACCTGTTGCAGTTTTCTATTGACTTCAATCACAGGGCACGGTAATAGGTAGAAATGCCCTAGGGGGTCTCCTGTATTCAAGGCACACTCTTCTTTACCTCCTTGGTGAAGGTGCACTCCTATTTCCCTTGATATTCAGGGTAAATCAACCCAGCCAGTATAGGAATTCTCTTCTTTACCTGTTGATGTGGAGGCATGAGGAGGCCAAAGTGGACAGGTGGCAGTCTTAACTTCAAGTTCAGTGGAATCACTGCTGGGTTCCCTGGCAGAAGCACCCAAGACCTGTAGACCAGCAGAGTTTAAGGTTGCAGGGACAGGAAGCAAAAATTTTCCTAGTGGATCATTAGGGGTAACAGTGAGTAGTACAAATCCCATTTCCACTCCTTGATTCCTGAACCTGTGAGTCCTGGCTATGAAAGAGCACCACAGAGTGGATGCTGATTCAGAGCATACCCAGCCTCCTCGAGAACAATGCCCCAGCCCTGCAAGACATTGCCACCTAGTTGGTGCTGTAATTGAGTCTTCAAAAGGCCATTCCACCATTCTATTAATCTAGCTGCTTCAGGATGATAGGGAACATGGTAAGACCAGTGAATTCCATGAGCATGTGCTCATCCCCACATATCATTTGCTGTGAAGTGGGTCCCTTGATCAGAAGCAATGCAGTGTGGAATAACATGGAGGTGGATAAGACATTTGATAAGTCCTTGAATGGTAGTTTTGAAAGAAGTGTTACATGCATGGAAGGAAACCCATATCCAGAGTATGTGTCTATTCCAGTTAGAACAATTTGCTCCCCTTCCGTGATGGAAGGGGTCTAATGTAATCTACCTGCCCACCAGGTAGCAGGCTGGCTGAGTGTGGGTCTCTGCTCCTGGCAGATTGGGCTCTCAGCAATGGCTGTAGTCAGGTTAGCCTTGATGAAGGGAAGTCCACGTTGCTGAGCCCATGCATAATCTCCATTCCTACCACCATGGCCACATTGGGCAATGATAGGATTGGCTGCGGAAAGAGGCTGATTGGTATCCACAAATGGGTAATCTTATCCACTTGACTGTCAAATATTTTCATATTTTTTGCCATTCAGAAAGGTTTATGCACATACCTCTTCCCCAGACCTCTTTATCACCAATTTTCCAATCAGGTTCCTTTCAAGTCCCTGACCATCCAACCAAGCCACTGGCAACAACCATGAATCAGTGTACAAACACACCTCCAGCCATTTCTCCTTCCAAGCAAAATGAACCAGGTACACTGCTCTAAGTTCTGCCTACTGGGAGGATTTGCCATTCACCACTGTCCTTCAGGGACATCCCAGAAAATGGTTACAGTGTTGCAGCTGTCCACTTTGAGTGGTACCTGCATATCATGCAGAACCATCTGTAAACCAGGCCCAAGTTTTCTATTCCTCAGTTAACTGATTCTAAGGAACGACCCATAGCTGTGGGCTGGGAAAAAGAAGGTAATGTGGCAGGAATGGTTGCCACGGGCATCTGGGCTACTTCCTCATGTAACTTACTCGTGCCTTCAGGACCCGCTCAAGCCCTATCCCGTATATACCACCTCCACTTTAATATGGAGTGCTGTTGCACACACCCAACTTTATGGTTTGGTGGGTCAGACAATACCCAGCTCATGATAGGCAATTCAGGTCTCATGGCAACTTGATGGCCCATGGTTAAGCATTCAGTCTCTACTAAGGCCCAGTAGCAGACCAAAAGCTGTTTCTCAAAAGGAGAGGAGTTATCTGCAGAGGATGGCAGGGCTTTGCTCCAAAATCCTAAGAGTCTGCATTGTGATTCTCCTCTAAGGGCCCGCGCAAAAGGCTCCAGGTGGCATCTCTATTTGCCACTGACACTTCCCGCACCACTGGATCTGTGGGATCACATGGCCAAGTGGCAGTGTGGCTTGCACAACAGTCTGTCCACAGTCTTGTTCTGGTCTCCACTCAAAACTAGCAGCTTTACTGCTCACTCAGAAATGGGCCAGAGGACCACACCCAGATGAATGAATGTGTTGTCTCCAAAATCCGAAGAGGCCAACTAAGTATTGTGCCTCTTTTTTTATCATAGGAGGGGCCAGATGCAACAGCTTATCCTTTACTTTAGAATGGATAGCTCAACAGGCCCCACACCACTGGACACATAGAAATTTCGCCAAGGTGGAAGGCCCCTGCGATTTTTTGTTGGAATTATCTCCCATCCTCTCTCATGCGAAAGCCTTACCAATAAGTCTAGAGTCATTGCTACTTCTTGTGCACTAGATCCAATAGGCATGTTATCATCAATATAATGGACCAGTGTGATGTTTTCTGGAAGAGAGAGACAATTAAGGTCCCTGTGGATAATATTATGACATAGGGCTGGAGAGATGATATACCCCTGAGGCAGGACAGGGAAGGTATATTGCTGGCCTTTCAGATGAAAGCAAACTGTTTCTGGTGGTCCTTACAAAAGACAATTGAGAAAAAATCATTTGCCAGATCAATAGCTGCATTACCAGGTACCAGGGGATATGGTGATTTGCTCAAGCAAGGATACCACATCTGGGACAGCAGCTGCAATTGGAGTCACCACCAGGTTTGTGATAATCCACTGTCATCCTCCAAGATCCATCTGTTTTCTGAACAGGACAAATAGCAGAGCTGAATGGGGATGTGGTGTGAAAATCCCCACCCCTGAATCCTTCAGATCCTTGATGGTGGCACTGATCTCTACAATCCCTCCAGGAATCCGGTATTGCTTTTTTTTTATTTTTTTTTTTTTATTTCTCCCCCCACCCCCTCGTTTTTTGTGCTTGCTGTCTGCTCTCTGTGTGTTCTTCTGTGTCTGCTTGTCTTCTCTTTAGGCGGCACCAGAAACCGATCCTGCGACCTTCCGGAGTGGAGAGAAGCTACTCAACCTTTTGCGCCACCTCAGCTCCCTGCTCTGCTACATCCCTCATGGTCTTTCTTCTGTGTCTCCTTTTGTTGCATCATCTTGCTACGCCAGCTCTCCATGCAGGCCAGCTCCGTGCGGGCCAGCACTCCTAAGCAAGCCAGCACTCCGCGTGGGTCAGCTCTCTGCATGAGCGAGCTTGCTTTTCACCAGGAGGCCCCGGGAATCGAACCCTAGACCTTCTATATGGTAATGGGAGCCCAATCACTTGAGCCATATCTGCTTCCTTGGTATTGCTTTTGATTTACTATTTTGTTAGGTAGGGGCAGTGCTAGTGGCTTCCACTTAGCCTCTCCTACCATAATAGCCCTCACTCCACAAGTCAGGGATCCAATGGGGGATTCTGTCAGTTACTGAGTATGTCTATTCCAATTATGCATTCTGAAACAGAGGAAATAACCACAGCATGGGTCCAGGGACACACTGGACCCACTGTGAGACAAACCTGAGCTAAAACTCCATCAATCACCTGACCTCCATAATCCCCTACTCTGACTGGTGGACCACAGTGACATTTTGGGTCTCCTGGTATTAATGTCACTTCTGAGCCAGTATCTAATAATCCCTAAAATGTCTGATCATTTCCTTTTTCCCAATACACAGTTACCCTTGTAAAAGGTCGTAGGTGTCTTTGGGGAAAGGTGGGAGAAAGAAAAATAGAATAAATTTTTGGCAGTGTAACAGAATCCTTCCCCAAGGGGACCCAGCCTTCCCCTCATTCAAGGGGCTCTGGGTCTGTAAACTGACTCAAGTCTGGGAACTGATTAACAGGCTGTCTCTGTTTCTGTAATTCAAGTTAGGCTTTGTTCACTCAATCTAGAACTCTTCTGCTCATACAGATCAAGTAGGAATTATAAGTATCTATTATACTTCCGGGTACCCCATGATTATTAGCTAAAGCCATAGGTCTATGAGTCTCAGAATATTCTGATTGCTGCTCTGAGTCTGCTTTTCATTGTGGTAGCCATGCCTACCTTGTCTTTGGCGATTAAATGCTACCACTTGGCTCCTACTGGCCAGGGATCAGATCACCCCCATAGTTTTTAAGGATCCTAGTTCTGTGACAGCAGTTTCCATAGTAATACCTTAATATCTGACCTCCAAAGAAGAACCACCACAGAGGTCTTCAGGGAAGCTAGAGTTAGTCTCATAAGTTTCTTCCTCACAGTCCTGGTGAAAGGTGTGTTCTCTAGAAATTCATACAGTGGGTTGGCAGGTCTTAGGCAGTAAATCTACTTTAACATTCCATTCTCTAAGCCTTGGATCCCCTCATCTACAGTATACCAGGGCAATTCTGGCATCTTGACCTTAGGCAGTGTAAGCCATCTTTTGGTCACATTTCATCCAACCACAGGAACTTTTAGAGCCCTTTCTAAACTCTTGAGATATGCCATTGAATCTAGAATCTCTGCTTATGGGTCCATATCAATAAATTCAGCCTGATCCAAATTTATATTCCTTCCACCATTATCTCATACCCTTAATATCCATTCCCATACATATTCCCCTGATTTCTGTTTGTATAAATTGGAAAACTCACGCAGTTCTTTTGGAGTATAGCATACTACCGCATGGGTCACACTTTGTACTTCACCTTTGGGAGCTTGTTGTGACTTTAGCCTAGTTATAAGTCCAGAAGAAAAGAGGGGTTGTGGGAATGGGTAAAGAGAAGCATTAAAAGTGTCTTGCAAGTCAATTACCTCAGGGCATTCTGTTGCAGCTTCATCTAGTGAGACAGGATGTATTAGTCAGGGTTCTCTAGGGAAACAGAATCAACAGGAGATATCTGTAAATAGTATGAGATTTTATAAGATTCTCTCATGTGACTGTGGGGATGCGCAAGTCCAGATTCCACAGGCAGGCAGCAAACCAGGGGCTCCGATGAAGGTCCGACAAAGGTCCTTGATGAGCTTCCGGGAGACAATGACCATACAAAGATGAGCCGGGAAATTTTCTCTAAATGCTGAAATCACTTCCCTTTTTAAGGTATTCAACTGATTGCATAAACGTCACTCATTGCTAACAACAATCTACCTGGTTGATCATAGATGTAATCAGCCATCTATGCAGTAAACTCACTGGTGACTAAGCTCATAATTGTCCTTGTATTACAATTAGCCCAGTGCTTGCTTGACCACACAACTGGGCACAATTACCTGGCCGAGCTGACACATTAGCCTAACCATCACAGTCTACCCCTTGTCAACTCGGCAACCTTACACATTACCTTAAACCATACTCAGTCTCTAAGTAAAAACAATAACAGACATGCATATATACATATACATATACATATATATATATATATATATATATATTTTTTTTTTTTTTTTTTTTTTCCCACCTAACAATGTTCGACTCTCCTGCATACAATTGGAAATGCATTAATTCTCTACAGAATAGGGTGCAAGTCCTTGGGTAATATTCACTCTTAAACTTTACACCCTTAAATATTATAACATGAAATTAATGCAACTTGCCATATGATAAGGGAAAAGGTTAGGGAAGAAAACAAAGAAATTCATTTTATGTACATATACAATCATACTCATAACAAAACAAGGAAGAAAGATTCATGACAATTACAGTCCTTGTTTCTGTAACTGGTCATGTGCTTGAAATTTGTATTTATCACTACCTTCCTTCCACTACCCATTCCATGTTCCCGTTACCCTCAGCAAGCAATTCAGCTGGCTGTGGTTCTTTGCCTGGTGGGGAGACCCAAACTTTAATTCCTGAAGATTTTGTGCCATTGTTAGTCCTGCTTGGATTGAGTTATTGCAATTTTCCATTGACTTTAATTACAGGGCATAGCAGTACTAGGAGATGCCCTAGAGGATCTCCTGTATTCCAGGCAAACTCTTCTTTACTCTCATTGTGTAGATGCATTGCTATTTCCCCTTGATAGTCAGGATCAATCACCCCAGCCAGTACAGTAATTTCCTTCTTTGCCTGTTGATTCAGAGGTAAGAGGAGCCCAAAGTGGCCAGGTAGCAGTCTTAACTTCCAGTTCTATGGAATCATTGTTATGTTCCCTAGTGTCAGCACTCCTCCTTTTGGAAATAAGACCTATAGACCAGCAGAGGACAGGAAGCAAAGATTTTCCTAGTGGGGCACTAGGGTAATAGTGAATGGTGCTAATCCCATTTCCACCCCTTGATTCCTGGCTATCAGAGAAACAGCACCACAGAGTGGGCACTGATTTAGAGCATACACAGCCTCCTGGAGAACACTGCCCTAGCCCTGCAAGGTTATTACAACCTAGTTGGTGCCATAACTGAGTCATCAAGAGGCCATTCCAGGTGGAGACTCACACAATTACGGAAAGAATATTGAATTCCCATCCTGGGGAGCTTTGCCACATTCTCTAAAAGAACAGCAAGAATCCCCCAAGTACAGAGGCAATGGCTAGTGAAGGAGGATGATCCATTGACAGGCCCTTGATATTGATGACCATGCTTATGAACATTTACTCTTGAAATTTAAACTTAGCCTAGTATTATAGTGTGCCTAAGCATTACCTCCTGAGAGCCTCCTTGTTGCTCAAATGTGGCCTCAATCTAAGCCAAACTCAGCATATAAATGCAACAACCTCCCCAAAGGGTGGGACATGACTCCCAGGATGACCCTCCCTGGCACCAAGGGATTACTACCAAGTACCAACTAGCAATGCAACTGGAAAATGGGGGAAAAGGTAAAGACAAATGAGTTTATATGGCTAAAAGACTTCAAAGTGAGTTGGGAGGTCATTCCAGAGGTAATGCTTATGCACATGACAGCAGGATCTCACTGACTGCCAAATTAGACACTACCCCAAACAGTGAGGCTCCTGAGGGCTCTGGAGACACACAGGCACTATGGTCAGGGCAGATAGCTCATTAGTTTGGTGCCTTACCAGTGAGCCATACTTTGTGGTTTGTGCTCCCCAGTGTAACAGAGTTGGACTCAGTTGTGGTTTCCCTACACATGGCTCTTCTGTCCCTTCTGTTTGAAGCCTATGGTTGATGCTGGAGTTGGTAGGTGTATGTCCAAGAGTTTGAATCTTTAGGCTGTCCATGTGCCAGCTGGGCCCTGAGCCTCAATGGAGTTGCAACACCTACTCTCCAGTTCATTGGACTCACTCAGGACAACTAACAAGGAGGTGATGATGGACAACCACCACATCAAGGAACCGAGAAAGTCTACAATTGCAAACGAGAGTCCCATCCATTGGCCATATGGGACTGAAGCCCACTCAATTAGAGGTGGAATGGGCATCACCATCCCAGAATCCTCAGGACTGGGGAATTAACTATGGACTAGAGTGGACTTACTGGTATTCTACTATAGACTTATTGTGATTCTAGGAATGGAAAAACTTCTATCATTGATGTGGAGGCAGTGGCCTCTGAAGGTTCTGAGGTCAGGGAAAGGGAGAACAGGTATAATTCGGGGGCATTTTTGGGATTAGAGAATTGTCCTGAATGACATTGCAACAACAGACACAGGCCATTATATAACTTGCCATAACCTACAGAATGGTGTGGGAGAGAGTGTAAACAAAATGTAAACTATAATCCATGTTTAGTGGCAATGCTCCAAAATGTGTTCATTAATTGCACTGAATGTACCACACTAATGAGGGATGTTGTTAATGTGGGTAAATGTGGACAGTGTGGGGAGCGGGGCATATGGGAATCTCCTACATTTTTTAATGTAACATTATGTAATCTAAATATCTTTTTAAAAAATTTTTTTAAAAAGAAAAAAATAAAGTGTATAATCAATGGGGGGGGTGGGAAATCAAACTTAATAAAAGAGGCTCAAGAACTGTCACACACACAAAAAAGAGGCCATTCCACTGTTCTATCAATCCAGCTGCTTCAGGATGATGAGAAACATGCTAAGACCAGTGAATTTCATGAGCATGTGCCCATTCCCACACATCATTTGCTGTGAAATGTGTTCCTTGATCAGAATCAGTGCTGTGTGGAATGCCATGTAGGTAGATAAGACATTCAGTAAAGTCCTTGGATGGTAGTTTTGGAAGAAGCATTGCATGCAGGAAATGCAAACCCATATCCGGAGTATGTGTCTATTCCAGTTAAAACAAATCACTACTCCTTTCATGGTGGAAGTGGTCCAATGCAATCAACCTGCCACCAGGTAGCAGGCTGATCACCTCGGGGAATGGTGCTATATTCGGGGCTGAGTGTGGGTCTCTGCTGCTGGTAGACTGTGCACTCAGCAGTTGCTGTAGCCAAGTCAGCCTTGATGAGGGGAAGTCCATTTTGCTGAGCCCATGCATAACCTCCATCCCTACCTCCATGGCCACTTTGTTCATGAGCTTATTGGGCAATGACAGGAGTGGCTGTGGAAAGAGGCTGAGCATTAGCCACAGAGCAGGTCATCTTATCCACTTGATTATTAAAATCTTCCTCTGCTGAAATCACTCTCTGGTGAACAATCACATGGGACACAAAAATTTTCATGTTTCTTGACCACTCAGAAAGGTCTATCCACATACCTCTTCCCCAGACCTCTTTGTCACCAATTTTCCAAACATGTTCCTTCCAAGACTTAATCTCTTCAGGTGGGAGCTGGAATGCAGACTCCTTGGGGTAGGCTGGAGGTTGGATGGTTATCTCCTCAGGGCAGAGTGGAGATTGGATAGTAATCTCATGGCTAGGAGAAGGTCATGGGCTGTCTCCTCAGGCCAGACCATTACAGGTTTATCTGGCAAAGCCTTGGCAGAATTTAGGGTTTCAACATCCCCAAAGCTATCATCATCAGCCCATATATGTCCATCCCAATTCTCAGGATTCTACTCCTTTCCACATCAATGGAAATGAGATTTTAGTTTCCTTGTAACTCTGCTATTCTCACAAAGAGATTCAGGGTCTGGTTTTCAGAGGCCTCAAGTCTGCAGCTGAATGAAACATGGTTTTCTTTCAGGGCACACAAAGGAACTCTCACATCATTTACAGGGTGCTTTAGCTGCAAATTTGAAGATTTCAGCTCAATTTTTTCTTTTCTAACCATATCCAGTGTACTTAGGAATAGCCAGTCAACATCATTGTACCTTGTAACTCCACAAAATGCTGTAAGGTGTTAAAAACACTCTCACCCAGAGCCTTGCCTCTTATAAGCATGGAGGTAGCCGCAGCCAGTGGTGATGCTCTGCTTATTTCTATGGCCAGTTCATGCCATGGACTGTCTGACGCTTCTTGATTCTTGGAAACAGAGTGACCAATGCCCTTGAATCTAATCAGAGTAGAGTGCCAACTGCAAAAATCCCAGAACCAACTCAGAAATTTTTAAGATTCTGTTTCTTAAGAACCACTCCTGGTACCAAGGTATATTAAGGTTCTCTAGAGAAACAGAACCAACAGAAGATATCGGTAAATAGTGTGAGATTTTATAAAATTGCCTCATGCAACCATGGGGATGTACAAGTCCAAATTCCATAGGGCAGGCTCCAAGCCAGGGACTACGATTAAGGTCTTCAACACACTCCCCAGGAGATGTTGTCTGTCTGAAGTAGAGATGGGAATTCTCTCTCTGAACGCTGAAATCAGTTCTTTTAAGGCTTTCATCTGATTGGCTAAGACATCACTCATTGCTGATGGCAATCTCCTCAGTTGATTGTAGATGTAACCAGCCATATATGCAATCAACTCAAGTCCATGAAATGTCCTTGTATTACAATTAGCCCAGTGCTTGCTGGACCAGACAATTGGGCACCATGACCTGGCCGAGTAGACACATTAGACTAACCATCACATTAGTAAATGAATCACTTAAAACTAAATGAATCATATGTGAAAATTGGTTCAAAGAGCATTTGAGGAGCTGTTATATATAGGAAATTTAATAACAGAGTATTAGACTAAGAAAGAATGCTAGGTTAGAAACAACCTGGTTAATGCCTTACAGGGCAATAAACTATGAGTTTATCTGTTCTAAAAAGCCAGAAATTATCTGCATCTCTATTGAGAAAAAAAATCAATAAATTAAAATGAAACTTCGCTAAGTCTGGGACTTTTAATCCATAGTAAACAGTAAACCAGAAAGAAAAAAAAAAACATTGCCCTGAATAATACTAGGATATGCCTATTAAACAATTCCGTATAGAGCACTGAAAGGACACACAGCTCACCTTTTTCCTTATTTCCAAGTTTTAACAGAGTTACATAGAATCTGGAGGAAAAGCACTGCAGGCAGAGAAGATGTGAATGAATCATATCCTTTTTCTTTCACTCACCTCTCCAATAGCCAAGGAATGCCTCACCTGCACAGACTCACATCCACCTCAGCCTAATTACACAGTTTCCTGTAAGTAAGTAGTTGGGGGTGAACTAGAAAAGCCAAGAGATTTACACTGAAAAAAGAATGGAACTGAGGTTGGGATCTGATATGATTTACATTTTATAAAGACAACTCTACCAAGTAAAACCAAAACTCTTTAGGAAAAGGAGCAAGGGTGAAAGCTGGCAGACCACATAGTCTACTACAATGATCCAGGCAAATATACAAATACATACAGTTTGTTAGAAGTAAAATTTGATATGGAGAAAAACAAAACAGAATAAGGGGAAGTTTCAAGGAGTATATGCCAGGTAGTTTGGGAAGGCTTCTGTGAAAAGATGATATTTGAACAGAGACCTGAAGGATAAAAAAGAAAAAAAATCAAAACAAAACATGCATATATCTGGGGGAAGAGTATTCCAGACACAGGGATAGTGCAAAATAATTGAGGAGAAAGAGTCAGAGAAAAGTCAGAGAGAGCAGAAATCAGAGCATGTAGGACCTTGCAAACCATTTTTGGAATCTGGCTTTTGGTTTGGGTGAGATGAGAAGCCACTGTAGGTTTTGGAGCAGAGAAATGTCATGTTTGGGATTAAGTATTGAAAAGAAAACAGTGGCTGCAACATGGAGAATGGTCTGAAAGTGGGCAATAGCAGAAGCAAAAAGATTAGTTAGAAGATACTCTGGTATTCCAAGAAAAGAAATTCTGATGGCCTAGAAGAGGGTGGTAGCAGTAAATGACCGACATCTGGATATCTGGAAGATACAGCCAACAGTCTTGCTAAAGGATCAGACACACGATAGGTACAAAGAGGGAACTAAGAGTGGGTCTAGGCACTGGCAACTGGAAAGATGGAGATGACATTTACAGGGATGGTGGACTGCAGAAGAAACTCGTTTATTAGTAAAACTTGGGAAGAAGAAGAAAAGACATGACTACAATTCATGAAAAAGGTTAAATACCTGCTTGGGGTTTACAGGGGTGGTTCTAAGCTCTTTTCAAATGTAATTATAATATTTAAGAAAAATTACAATGCCCAATTCCAAAATTTTATCTAGAAACAGAATATTTTTTCATCAAATTGCCTGATCTGAGACTTAAACTACTAACCCTCAGAGCTTCTCAAAGATTCATACCTTTCAAAATGGCATTTTCATTAATTTCGTCTGTTTGGTCCATTTTTATATATTTAAAAAAGTATCTGATCCTTCCTTCATAAGGTATTTATTGAGTACTTTTTCAAATTCTACTACACATTTCATCAAAAGACCTACATTTTTAATTTAAAATTCACCAGGCTTACCTGAAGTTCTTTGTATCTATCTTGAAAAGAAATGGCCTCTTGCTCTTTTTCTTTCAAGAAGCCTTTTTCTAGAACACTATGCTTTTCCATTAATAATTCCACATCCTTAAAGAGAAATGCAAGCACAACATTTTTAATAGTTAATGGCATATATTTAGTTTTTCATTAAACATACCAGAAAATATTTGGCAAGGAAAAAACCCACAGAAAGTACGGTTAAAGTCTAACAATACTATAGACTGTATACTTCACTCTAATTTCTAGAGCAATATCCCACATCAAAAGAACACTAAAATCACTCCAGTAAATAGATGAGAGCACCTCAAATAACTTCGGTCAACTAAATTAAACTCTACCTAAACTTTTATAAATTTGCTAAGGTTTTTTTAAAGACACATTTGCAGGGAAGAGAGATGAGAACATAAGTACTTTACTAAAACAGCCGTATATCTAAGCACTCTTGTCAAATATGCCATAATGCCTGACTGGACAGTGCTTTAATGTCCATGAAGGACAAGCCAATGCTACAAAATGTCTATCTGCATAGGAAACACTATTCCACCTGCTTTCAGAGCCCTAGATGCTAAATAACAGTAAACCAGGAAGGAAAGCATTCAAGAAACAAAATACAGTAAAAACATGTTCTTATCTTTTAACAGCATATATAAGACTGGAGATCACTGATCAAAGGCGTTTCCAAATGATAAATTCATGTGACTGATTTAAACCCGTGGCCAAGGGAAGACAGTATCTTCTTCCTCTGATTAGTTTTTAAATCAGAGTTTGGATGATAGCAACTTTCTAATATATGCTATTTGAAATGTTTATTTTTTATATAATTATAAGCATACCTTTTTAATTCTCTGTTTTTCTTCTTCAGAAATTCTGAGTTTTATCTCCAGACTTGAAATTTTTTGCTGAAGCTGTAAGTTTGATAAATTGGCTCCAGGATCCTCAGACTCATCCACAAGAGCAATTGTTCCATTACTTTTCTCATCAGTTAAACCCAATGGAAAAAGTGAGATATCCACATGAGTGTGTGTTGATTGCTGAATCTAAACCAGATTTAAAAAGGCGGGGGGGGGGCGGTGAGGGGATTGAGATTACTCTGTACCATTAAGAAAAACATCCAACAGGCACCAGAGACTACATTTGGAAATTTTAAGTTGTAGCAAAGGCTCTGAAATTATTTCACCATTAGTATATCAACAAACCTCCGGCTATTACAACCACCTGATCTTTGCAAGAAGAAACACAATCCCCTCCCAACTTTTGAATTTAAAGCATTTAATATTTTGCTAGCAAAGCACTAAAAAAAACTTTTTCTTATGCTTGAATATATTTAATTAGGTATAGATATATCTGGTAGTCACCAGTTCTTGAATTTACATACACACAGGCAGAATTTCTTTATATTTTACAGTATAAGTCAGAATTTGAAATTAATCAGTGACCTCTAACTCACCATCACTTTCCAGCAAAGATAACAGGTAGCTCAAGAATGCATACAGCACTTTGGAAATCTGCACTAACTCCAGCACCCAGCACAATGCCTGCTTCAATAAATATTTGACTGAATAAACCCTGTGAAGTACTGTCTGGTTTTCACTCTAAAACTGTAATGGATGCTGCAATAACTGAAAACATGGTTTCTTGAAAAGAGAAATAACCACTTTTTTTTAAATTACTTACCCTGTTGAAGTTAAAGATTTCAAATGTAAAGCTAAGTCAATTTTAATAAGATACTCAATCCATATTTGGATAGCTAAGGATACTTAAATACCTTGCAATTGTGCCACACACACACACACACACACACAAATCTATGTATTAGCCTCAAAACTAGAATAGCTATTGCAGAAATATTTCTTTTAGAAAAATAAAAGTCAGAGAATTTTTTTATTGAACCAGTATGCTATTTCTCAGTATACAAATTTGCTTTTAAAATATGTTGTATTTACCTGTGCCTTCGGAACAGTCTGACTGACTATGCTGTTGTCTGCGTGTCCATTTTCTGGTGATGAAATGATGGGGTCAGAAGACAGGCAGTCAAGTGAAGGTGAAGAGCAGTCACGGTCCAGTACTATCTCAGGAGGAGCTGGCGAAAGATGGACTCCAGATACTAACGCGGAACAGAAAACAGAGGACAGGATCACGAAACAGAAAACAGAGGACTGGTGGAAGGAAAGAGGAAAGTCGAAGGGAAAGGAAAAAGGGTGGGGAAGTAAAACCAATGACACTGAAAATGAGTTTTCCATGACTATAGCTCAGGGAATAAAATAAATTATAACATAATTTTTATATTATGTATTATATAGTTTTTTTTATTGTGGGTAAAAATCAAATTTTTCACAATACAAACCAATATTTGTAAAATGATAAATAAATATATATGCATATATGTGCATTTGCTTACATAAATGTAATTTATATATATATACACACATTTTTTTTTTTTTAAAGGTGCTTAGATTACCTAAATGTTACACAGAAATTACAGGGATTCTCATGTTCCCCACCTCCCAGACCTCCCACAACCTCCCACATAAACATCTTTCATTAGTGTGGCACATCACCTGCAATGGACATACACATCCTGGGGCTTTGCCACTAAGCATAGACCACAGTTCACATCGTAGACCACACTCTTTCCCACTCAGTTCTGCATGGTATATATAAAAATTTATATAGTTTTTATATATAATACATAATTTTGTATTACATATAACTTTTATATTATATAATATATAAAAATTATTCATATTCCATATGAGACTCAGGAAAACAAAATATTTTAATATCTTAGTGTTTACATACTAACACATTGCAGAACAAGTACATTTCCAACTCAGAAAAAATACTAAAGTAGATTATATATCCATTCCTTTAGTTAAGAAAAACTCATGGCGTGCCCAGCACAGGCAGCAGGCGCTGGGGAGCGAGCAGGGAGTGAGACACCTGAGACACATGCCATGAACTCGGCAGCCTCCTGGCACTGGAGGCAAGTGAAACCAAGGAAACATTCATGGCAACAGAGTGAGGTCCGAGGAAGATCGACTGCTCTCCAACAACTGGTCCAACTGTCTCCACGTTACATTTTTCTTTCATAATAGAGAAAAGATTTTTCATGTTCAAATAGTCCATTTTAGTTTGCTAAATTAGTTTTTTCTACAGAAAAATAATGTTGAAATACAATTTGTCATTAGTTTCACAACAAAATATCACTGGATTGGAATCAGGACTCAAACACAAAGGTGATGAAATGAATGCCAATTTACCAAACATGAAACAAGACAGAAAGATAGATGACAGCACAAGAAACTGGCTATATTTAATTACTTCAACGTTTTTCCTAAAATGTAAACAAATTTGTATTTTGTGTGTTTTAAAGTTTAAGAAGTAAAAGTGAATCATAGCCCATGTACGTGTTTTAACTTCCTAAATTATAAAGACCTTTATTCCACATTGGCATCAGTAGCAACGTCAGCGAAGTTCTATCATAAATTCTGGAAGGCAGCTCACAATGAAAATTGCATTTTTCCCTGAAGAAAGACATTTATACAGCTATTAAGTAATTAAAGAATATTTCAATTTCTGATTGGTTCTTTAAAGTAACATTTAATTATCTTATTTACACTTTTACAATGTAGCAATATTGTTCTTCAGATATTACAGGCCATACTGAATAATTAAGACAGTCTATTTTCATCCACAGGCATGCCACCTTTTTAAATAAAATATGGAAAACTAAATTTTCAGTCATGTTTGTAACTGGCAATGTTTTTTCAAAATTTTTTCCTAAATACCATTCTAAATATTGAGATTTCTCTAAAAATTGTTAATTTTCTAACTTCTAACTCTGAGTTATAAATTATAATAAAACTATTACTGATGATTTTTTAAAGGTTGGAGAATAAGCAGCAGCATACAGTGAGAGGCAATTAAGAACATGGAGTCTGCAGCCCCACTGCCCCTGGGCAAGTTACTGAACTTCCCTGTGCCTTAGCTTCATCATCTGTGAAATGATAATAGGGTCCTAATGAGGTTTACATTAAATAACATTTAAAATTTGAAATACATAAATAACAAAATAATTTTTGTTATTATCCTAAAGGCTATTATTAAATTTGTTGGACAAACATGTTTCTTTCTGGGCATAAAGGGCAGGTGTGGCTGATATCCTGGAGCCAAGAAACCTTAACAGCATCATTGGGATCTAATACCTGAACATTTTTAAACAACTCTTTGCATCACACATATTTATAGCCATATTTAAAAATAAGATTCCAAGTGGTCCCAAATTAAATTCTCATCCTGTAATATTAAGCATTCAAATATCATATTGGAGAAAGAAGTAACGAGGGTGGATAGAAAAGAGAAAAGGAGAGAAGGAGAAAGAAGAAAAGGAGGAGAGAGGAAAAGGGGAAGGTTGAGAGGGGAAGGGAAGGAGGAAGAGAGCAGGGATGATACCCTGCCTCATACTTTCCCTTAGCCAAATTTCATAAACAGTTTCTTGGACAAGCTGTTTATAATCCTGTCTTTATTTTTCTTCCTCAACCCAACCATCATCACTTCACTGGAGCTGCCATTTGAGATTAGCATTGTCCTTTCAGTTACTCTTCAGTCCAATGAACGCTTCGGATGCTCTCTCTCTATAGCTCCCCAGAGCACGTGATTTTAACGACCCTTCCTTTTTCTTGGAACTCTTCCCTCAGCGTGCATAACACCACCACCAATATTTCCTCCTAATATTATGACTTTTTTGTTTTCTTTCCAGCTCATTCTCCACTCAACCTTAAGATTCATTGTTTGCTAAACTCTCTCATCTTCACTGTACTCATCCTGGGTGACCACTTTCAAAACCCAATATGTAGATGATCACCTATAAGCTAATGACACCCAAATCCTTATCTCTAGTACAGACCATTCTGCAGACCTACACATCCATATACTCACCTTACCAGACACTTCCTTCCAGCTCTCCAACAGATTTATCAAATGTACCCATCTTCTCACAGAAACCTACTTTGCTCCGTGCTCATAATATTACCATAAATGAACTTGCCCAGTCCAGAATCTATACTACCAAGTGTCAACTTCACTCCAGTCACACTGAACTACTGAGAGTTACCTGATTATGCTACACTGTTCAGTACCTCTGTGACCTCACAATAGCATTGCCTAAGTAAAAGCTATAGGCTGTAGAGTAAAAAATGGATTCAAATTTGAACAACATACTGACTGCGGCTTTGGGAAAATTACAAAAACTCCTCTAAGCCACCATTTCCTCATCTCAAAATGGGGAAATACTATCTACCACAAAAGGATATTGTATCGCTTAAATGAGATAATGTGTATAAACCAGTGGATCAGCACAGGCTTAACATTTAGTACAGAGAGGTTGCCACTGTCATTATCATTAGGAAACATTCAAAACAAGCTTTACCTGGAATCTTTCCACATACCCCATCAGCCACCCAACCACAATATAATTTAAATCTCCCCCATCTATCGACATGTTAAAGAATTTCTAAGAAATAATGACACTGAAAACATTACATATCAGAATCTATGGGATATACTTAAAACAGGGATCAGAAAAAAATTACAGCTTTGAGCATATTAATGAATAAAAATCAATGAATTAAATTCCAACCTCACAAGAAAAGAAACAGCAAAAAAAAAAAAAAAAATCTAAAGAAGCACAACCAAGGAAATAATAAAGATAACAGTAGATATTAATGAGGTAGATTAAGAAAAAAGGCGAGTCCAATCAAAATCCTGGATTTAAAAAAAATTAAAAATAAAACTAATAGCTAGCTTAGTCAAGAATAAAAGAGAAGTACTAATATACATAGTTAAATGATGGGGGGGCGGAAACTATTGAAATAGAAGATGTGGCAGTTTTGGCCTTGTTTATGAATTCCAAAAATAGATACTGGATTATAATGGTCTGTACCTGCATGATTAAATTATGTATTAGGGCGTTGACTGGGTCACGTCAGTAGATGCCTCCAAGGGGGCAGGGACTCACAGATAAAATTACATGGCAGAGCAGAGGAGTGAGTTGGCGTTCTGATGCAGAGTTTTGAGCTGGAGCCTGGGAAGTAAACATACAGAGGAGCAGAGCAGCTGAGCCCATAGAGAAGCAAGCCCCAGGGAGAGAAACAGAGCTGGTCACATGATAGTCTACAGCTGGCCTTGTAGAGAGAGGCAAAGTCTAGAGAGCCTCCTAGTCTACAGCTGACCTTGTGGAGAAAACAGAGGAGCTGAGCCCAGAGAGAAACGAGCCCTGGAAAGAGGGGACCCCAAGAAGCTGAAATCTTGGCAGATGTCGGCAGCCATCTTGCCCCAACACATGGCAACAGACTTTGATGAGGGAAGTAACTTATGCTTTATGGCCTGGTAACTGTAAGCTTCTACCCCAAATAAATACCCTTTATAAAAGCCAACAGAGTTCTGGTATTTTGCATCAGCACTCCTTTGGCTAACTAATACAGAAGATATTAAAAAGAAAACCTTAAGACTCTTTTACACAAAATGGATAATTCTCCCCAGAAAATCATTTACAAAGTTAGTCTGATTAGAGCAAAAAAAAAAATTTAAAACTAAAAACCTTTTTTTAACTAACCTATTTCCTTGTAGGAAAATACAGAATAAGTTGTCAAGCAGCTACCCCACAAATAAAGCACTAGGCCCAAATGATTTCAAGGGGATTTCTACAAAAGTTTCAAAGACTGGATAATCCTAATGTTCTGAAATTGTTCTCATTTTTATGAAGTAAATATAACATTGATAGCTAATCCTGATAAAGACAGTACAAAAACAGGAAAATCAGAGATCAGTATGACACACAAATTAATGAGGTAAAAGTTCTAAATAAAGTTTCAGCAAACAAAACCCAATACCTTATTAAGAAAACAATGGGCAGTGAATGATCAAGAGGGATTTATTTAGGACTGCAAATTTGGTTCACTATTAGGAAATTCATGAATATCATACTCCATACATACTAATAGATTTAAAGACAAAAATGATATGATTATCTCCAACATTCTGAAAACAACTTTGAATAAAGCTGAGCACCCGTTCCTGTCAAAACCATCCAGGGGGAACAGGTGCAGCTCAGTGGTTGAGCTCCTGCTTCCCATGTACAAGGTCCCAGATTCAACCCCCGGCAGCTCCTAAAAATCACTCAGGAACACAGAAGTTGATGGATACTTTCTGAACATATGCACAGCCCTTAGGTCCTAAAGCCAGCAGCTTACTTAGTAGGGAAAGGTTAAAGGCATTCCCTCTAAGACCAGGAACAAGACAAGGATGCCTACACTATCTCCATACCATTTTTTTTTTTTTTTAACCGGGAGGTCCTGGGGATCGAACCCAGGTCCCTCCATATGGAAGACGGACGCCCAACCATTTGAGCCACATCCATCCCCCTCTCCATATCATTTAACATTGTACTTTAGGCATCAGCTGAAGCAACCAGACAAAAGAAATTTTTAAAAAGCACGAAAACAGGAAAAGAAGGAAGAAACTATCTCATGTTCCTCTGGAATGCACTATAAAACAAACAATAAAAGGATTCAGTAAAGTAGCAGGATAATAACTTAAGCAGTAATCAATAGCAATCATATATAAAAAACAATAACCATTTAGAGGATATAAGGGTAGAGAAAACCTTATTTTCCACCACGACAAAGAAAATAAAATGCTTAGAAATAAACTTAACAAGAAATGTGGGGAAAACTTTAAAACACTCCTGAAAATCACAAAAGTAGACCTGAACAAAACATATCCCTTGTAATTGGACTTGACAATGGAACAACTTAAAGATGCCAGTCCTCCTTTAGTTAATTTATAGATTTAATGTATCTCGGCAAAAGAATCAAGAAGTATTTTTTTTATAATCAAGCTAGGCAAGTGAACATTAGAAGTCATATGGAAAAGTAAACATGCAAAAACAGACAAGAAAACACTAAGACTAGCCCTCTTTAATAAACATACTATATTAAACTATATTAAAACATACTACTGGTCTTATTAAAATATACTATATTAAATTATATTAAAACAGACTTTAAAACCTCCAATTAAAACAGTATATTATTTGGTACAGTAATAAACAGTCCAGAGGAACAAAAGAAAGCCAAAACCAGGCGAGCACGCATAGAACTGCAACACGATGAATGCAGCTACTTAAGGCACTGACACGAAGAGGGGCATGTTAACGGTGCTAGGACAACTAGTTAGCCATTTGGAAAAAGGTAAACTCCAAATCAATCAGGGACCTAACAATGAACAAGCAGACCCCATGAGGACTAGGAGAGAAGACAGTGCTTCCTCCTGACCCCGGGGGTAAGAAAAGGTTTTCCAACTACGATTTGATTCCACATACAGTAACCTTAACTAAAATCAGGAGACAACTGAAAAACAAGAAATAGATATTTGCAACATGTATAACACATAAGGACTAATATTCCAAACATTCAAAGAATTTTTCAAGCCTGAGAAGAAAAAAACAGGCTAAAAACTAATTTTAAAATTAAAAATAATAAAACCGCATTAAATGGCAGGCAAAACAGATAATTCACCAAAAAGAAAATACACAAATGACCCTTAAACATATGAAAAGAAACAGACACATGCATCTACTCATTTGCTATAAAGAAAATACGGGAAGGATGAATCCAAAACTAATGAGATTTATTAGCGGGAAATGGTAGGAATGAGGTAGAGAAACCAGAAATGAATGACGGGAAATATCTCTTCTCCAAGTACAGATTTTGTTAGGTTGTTCTGATTATTGGAGTCATGTTAATGTTTCACATACTCAATAAGAGAAAACATAAATTACAAGAGTGGCAGGGCAGAGAATCCTAAAGTGGAATATAAAGACCAATGAATGAACTAAACCATATTTTAAATGAATAATGTGACAGAGAAAGAACTAACCTGAGTTACTACTGTAGGACATCGTATTTTGACTATGTGCCCTCAGAGTGAAAAAAAAAAAAAAAAAAAGCCAAATATTGAAGAGAAGTAGAAGGAAAAGAAGAAAAAGAGAAAGAAAAAGGAGAATGAGGAGTAGGAAAAGTAGAACGATGATGAAGCAAATGTGGCATAATGTTAACAACTAAAGAACATGGATGAAGGGTATAGGAAAGTCTTTGTCCAATTCTTACAACTATTCTGTAAGTCAAAATAAGTTAAAAAGAATAAAGAGAAAAGAGTAAAAAGGGAAACTATATAACAGAAATCAAATGAAAGAATTACTCATAAAGGGTAAAATATCTGACCTTAAAAAAAGCCTTCCCGGAAGCAGATGTGGCTCAAGTGGTTGAGCTCCTGCCTCCCACATGGGAGGTCCCGGGTTCTGCTCCCAGTGCCTCCTGAAAAAAAAAAACAAAAACTAACAACAAACAAAAAACAAAACAAACACGTCATCTCAGGGAAGCCAATGTAGCTCAGTGGTTGAGCGCCAGCTTCCCAAATATGAAGTCCCAGGTTCAATTCCCGGTCCCTGGTGCCTAAAAAAAAAAAGCCTACTACTTTTCAAGACTTGACACTACTGAAAGCACATATACAAATATGACTGAACAGTACTGTTCATCAGACAAAGTAACTCACAACAACCTGAATACCCACTGAGAGTTGAAAGGTTAAAGGAGTTGTGGCATAAACACATATTGGAATATTATAGGGCAGTGAAAATGAAGAAACTACAGGTATATGCAACAACATAAATGTGGGGGGAAAGTACAAAAAAGGCTTTGTATTGTATGATACCCATTTTCAGAAAGCACAGAAACAAACGAAGCTGTTCTCATCTATATTCACGCAATTAAACTGCTCTTTGCGAGAGCAAGGACATGGAGGACTGTCTCTCTGGGAAAGGCACAGGGGTGGGACTGAACACAATGGTGGGTCCATGAATGTCATTTTATAATATAAACAATTACCCATGCCTAAAAATATCATCTTGAAAACTTCTTGAGTCAGTGCCCTTCCTGGTTGTAGTACTCAAGCCCTGGGAGGTACTTTATGCCACCCCTCAAAACTTGTTTGGGGTTAATGGCATAGGAAAAGACCTTAATTCAAACTAAGGACTAATATGGGCCAATTAGTTCACTCCAAGAAACAATGCTCTGTGAAAAAAAAAAAAGTCAACAATCAGCAACAGACCAATACACCCAAGATTTGGAGATACAAGCCTTCCCGGCAGCCACTGATCGCATCAATACTTATTCCAGAGACAAGGAAGGCTGCACCTAAGACGCTGAGAGCCAGAAGCACTTTCAACTTACAAGACATCACTGGACTTCTCAGAAATTTGTTGTATTTTATAACATAAATATGCTTCTGAGTATAGTATAATCAAGTATTTTAAAAATAAAATGCAAAAACAAAAGCACAGGTGTTGTGAAAGAAAAAAGAAGATATAAGTGTATTAAACGTCCAAATAGAAACTGGAATTTTTTCATTTATACAACTAAGTTTTCCACTATGCTATACTTCAAATATCATTATATTTTAGGCAATATCAAAATAATAATTTATCCACCCCTAAAAAATCCACATTGGTAAATACTGTCCATATATATGGCGACAAAATACTATTAATAATGATGGTATACATGGTTATGTTTTTTAATATGTGCTTAACAAATGCAATTTTTTTAATTTAATAGAAAAAAAGCTAAAAACTCCAACATGTAAAATCTAATTATCTTCTCACCTAGCCAGGAAGATAAATTTTTTAAGTCTCAAACTGCTACAATATTCTCTGGTCTATTAAAAATTGGCTGGCGCTCAAAATCTTTAAACTCAGAAGATTAAGTGTACCCAACATCACCAATTCCCATGAAAACTCAGTCAAAAAATTTTAAAAAGTAAAAATGTACAAAAAGTTTCCTTGGGTGGTTGGTTGCTTGCTTGTTTTGCTTCATTTTAAATGTGAAGGCCTTGGTTTTCTAGGCTTTAAAGGATACAAGGTCAGAACATACTTCACGGCTATAAAGACAATCGAAAGTACAATGAATGGCAGTTTTCCATCTTTAACTCTGAATGGAAAATTGGCAATGTCAGTCGGGCGTATCATGTTTCGTTGCTGGACCTCTTCTAAAACACATACAAAAGGCCTCCTAATCAGAACAGCATGTACGCAAAGGAGCACCCCGTTCACAAAGAAAAAGCGTTTTTTTCCCAGTAATTCTGCTTGTGGTCAACTCTGTTTTGTATTAAGTAAGCATAATAACCCTTGTGAAACCTAAACAAGAAATAGGTGTAAATACCCATGCCCTTTCAACTATACCCAAAGAAATCTGTTTATTTCCATTAATGGTTAAAATAATTCAAAAGGGGAATGCCAATAAAATAATGCTTTTTAAAACTTTTAACTTTGAAATTATTTTTGGTCTTTAATTTTCAGTCAAACATAGTCTCACCCAATCCAGGCCACTTTTCTCCCATTCTTTCATTTCCCAGGTACAATAGAGGCTGATGGCTTCCACTTTCACAAAATGTCCTCTCACACATATCCTTTGATATCCTGATACATTTTAAGATTTATGTTGTTGAGCATACTTGCTCCTATTTAATGCTCATTGTTGGGACTTTTGAAAATAACTCTTATAGGGAAATCATTCTTGGTTGCGGAAACCAAGAATTTGCAAGAATTTGGGGTGATTCAAATAGCATATCTAAATCTGAAGATTTTTTAATAAAATAAAAAATAAGTGAATAGATTTATTTTGACTGGACAAAGAACAGGACAAAGTCAGTGTTTAAAACCAACTGACCCCTTCTAAGGAAGGCTTCCAATAAGAAATGAGCCTTGATTTAGAATTTAATGACTAGGTGTAATTTAATGGATTTTAAGAGATTTCTAGGATTTATCTAGGCTATCTAGGGTGGTTAATTAAGGAGGAATACAGGACATCTTAAGAAAATGGTTAAGATGCAGAAACACAAGAACCAGGAATGGTTACTTTCTTCATAAGAGAGGGATTCTATAACTGATGAAATTGGTAACATTCCATTTTAGTTATTTTTAATTATTCTCCAGACTTATTGGTATTCTATATTTAAAGGCTCTGCTTTTACTTGCTTATATGAGGAACACTATTGTGTTTTTGAGGGCTGTTTGGGGAACACCATATACACAGGCTATAAAGGAGCAATTTCTAAATTATACTAATGACAAGAAACACTGTTTTAATTTCTAAAAGAGATAGGCAGAGATCAAGTGCTCATAATCTCTTGTTAGCATGGTCAACAGAAAATCAAACCATGTAAATACAAATGTAAACTTTTGAAGAGGAAAGTAAAAAGGAGTAAGCTTTATAAATCCTCATTGTTTCTTTATTATCACAGCAAGTGGAAAATCACACAGCATTCCACAAAAATAAAAAAAAATTAAAGCAGAAGGAAATTAATCAAATATAGAGAGCATTGTCTAATAAGTTTCAAGAAGAACGTTTCAAAACTATAAATACATCTGTAAGCCAAATTACTGTCTAAAATCTTTGAGATTTTTTTTCTTTTAACTCTTGCTCACACAGAATGGCCACATACAGAGAAGTTCTAAGCAATTTCCCAAGAGGGAAAAAACAGGGATCACATTTTGAGTTAAAGTCATATGCTTTGAAGACATCATTTGAAAATTTTAGGTTCCTGCTGAATTGGTTTCTGGCTTCTCAGTACATGGAAACTAAACCCTCAAGAGTTTCTTTTAAAACCCATTACAACAGGATGAGACACTTAAGAATGAAGAAGTGTGTGTGCTCTTATTTTGGACTCATTTATCTATTTATTCACTCATCCAAAATACAATTGTATGAGACTCATTTGTGGTTTCCCTTCACACGGCTCTTCTGCCCCTCTATCTGAACCTCTGTAGTTAGCACTATACTTGCTGAGTGTGTGGTCCCAGAGACTTAAGACTGTGGTCTGTTCCTGTGCTGGTTGAACCCTGAATCTCAGTTGAGCTGCAACACCTACTCTCCAGTTCATTGGACTTACCCGACAACTCACAGGGAGATGATGACGGAAAACTCCCATCCCAAGGAACAGCGAGAGTCTGAAACTGCAAGCAGGATAGCTCCATCCATCTGCCCCATGGGAACTAAGACCCCTCTCAATTAGAAACAGAGTTGGGCATCACCATCCCAAAGTTCTCAAGATTGGGGAATGAACAATGGACTAAAGTAGACTTATTGCTATTCTATTATAGACTTATTATTATTCTAACAATGGAAGGACTTTTATCATTGATATAAAGGCAGTGGCCACCAGAGGTTCTGAGGGGAGGAAGAGGGACGAATAGGTGTAATATGGGGGTATTTTCGGAACATTGGAATTGTCATGCACGACACTGCAATGATGGATACAGGCTATTACATATTTTTTCATAATCTACAAAATTGTGCAGGACAGAACTTAAACTGAAATGTAAACTACAGTCCATGGTTAGTAGCAACGCTTCATTCAATATGTGTTTCTCAATTGTAACAAATGTACCACACTAACGCTGGATGTTGCTGATGTGGGAAAGTGTGGGTGGGGCATATAGGAATACCCTATATTTTTTTATGTCACATTTATGTCATCTAAAGCTTCTTTAAAAATAAGAATACTATTTTAAAAAAACAGAATTGTAGAGCACCACTATAATCCAGGCACTATGCAATGGAAGATACAGAGCAAGTCTTTACACTGAAAAAGCTTACCCTGAGAATATCATATTGGTATTGGAAGTCTTTAAAAATCCTTACTGAAGTACTTAATGTTAGCATTACGGACAGGTTTGGTACTGTTGTAGAGTTGATAACACTTTTGGAACACCTCAAATAAAAAAGGACTAAAATAAAATACTAGTGTCTAGCACAGTGTGTTGCATATAACAGGCATTCAATAAACCAATCAACTCAAGAATTTATCTAGATATTTCTTGGAAATATTTTAAATAATTCAAGCCACTGTTAGCTAATTTTCAAAAAGATAAAATCTCGACTGATAGATATAAAACGAATACATGTTAAAGATTGTATTCTACTCATACAATGAGAGAGCCAGTCAAATGTAATAACCAATTAAAAAAATATATTAAAAAAGCACAAATTTATGGGGAGCAAAAGGATGTTGAAATGAACTGGAAATGGAGGTAACACTGGTTCTTTCTAAAAGAGGAGTGGAAAGTCAGCCAGAGTTTTACTGGACATCACAGAATCTGCATGTCTACCATTAGTCCTACAACACATAAAGATCTGCCACGCTGTCCAAAGACAATCAGCAGGACTGGAAGCAGCTCCCCATGAAACCCAGGCTGACACAGATAATTCATTCTTTCCATCGATGACTAGTTTCTTCTTACATGGGCAAAAAGAATAACTCAAATTTCTGTTTATCTAAGTGAAATGAAGAAAGAAAAGAGACCTGTCTTCGTCTGAGCACATACCATGTGCTAGGCACTGTGCAAAATATGGCTGTGTGCCCAGTGATTTGATCCTCACACCAGCAGCCCCTTTATAACCAACAATCCTAATGTTTTTGGTTTAACTAGTGCTGCCCAAGATGTCACAGCTAGACAACTGTTGAGCCAGGATCAGAAAGCAGGTCTGTTGACCCCAAAACTCCACAATGACTAAAATGCAAGCTGAAATCATGTAGAGGTTTGGATTAGTTTGTTTTTATGTTTCCTAGTAAGTAAATGAGCAATGAAAGACATATATAAGATAAAGAAACAAAATATAGCATAACTAATAATAAAAGCATAAAGTTAAAAAAAGGAAAAAAGAGGGATGAAAATTTAAGAATCGTTTAATAAAACCAATGTTCTCAAATAAGTATATATTTAAGTTGATACCAATAACAGAAGATATTGTCCTTTGTTATTAAAAACCCAAAGAAAAGAAAAACATGGCTAGCTAGCATACATACAGTAATTTTAACAATGCCAATTAAAAAATAAAATAAAACCAGCAGTCCTCAAATAAACACTTAAATATACTCTACTGCCAATGCAAAACAAAACTTATGAAGGCAAACAAAACTTTTACTTTAAAGTTCCCTACAGGTCTTCCAGTTAATCAAATAGGAAAGAAAATCCACTTATGGTATGTGAATATTGGCAAAATGAAACTCACAATTTTCTCTTCTTTCTTCCTTCTTTAAACCAGCAATAAAAACTTGCCACAATGTCCACTCCCTTTATGCTATGGAGATTATTTTCAGTTCTCTTTTTCTTCTATGGGCACTATGCTTTCTTTAATTGAAGATTTCTTTTCCTCTTACTCTGTGAATGAGTTTCCTCTATTACTATTTTTTTTTCCAAATGCCCATGCTATTCTTGCTATGAATTTTTTTGTAATGTATATTACTACTTTACCTAATCATTATGTCTTGAAGTTAAAGTGAGTTTTTTCTTTTCTGAATCATAAAACAGTAATACAAATAAACACATCTTTCTATCAACATACTAACAGGTTTCAGTAGATTATAAGCATAAAACCATTTGCCAGAAGCTGTCTCAGCCTCCTAAGATGAAATAAATGGCCCCATAATAATTTTCATTCAGACAAAATGAGTATCATTGTATACAACTAGAATTCTTCACTTTAGAGCTTTTGGGTATTTTACCAAGCTTCATCTGAAGTTTGAAAAACGTCTTTACTATCCAAATAGAGTACTATATTTAAGCATCCCCATCAGAGTTAGCAACATTTCCACGTGTAAATTAAAATCAACATTCTGGTTTTACACACTTGGCATAAGCTTAATTCATCTCAGAGAGGAATCCCCTCTCAATATACTGACAAAATTTAAATTACTGAGTCTGCAAGGATCTGTTCCAACCTTGGATAAACAAAATGTGGTATAAACATACAACGAAATATTATTCAGCCAGAAAAAAGAATGAAGCTCAGGGGCGGATGTGGCTCGAATGGTTGGGCGTCCGTCTGCCATATGGAGGGACCTGGGTTCGATCCCCGGGACCTCCCGGTAAAATAATAAATAAATAAATAAATAAATAAATAAATAAATAAATAAATAAATAAATAAATAAATGAAGCTCAGGTTCATGCGACAATATGGATATATTCAAGACATAATGTTGAGTGAAATAAGACATATACAAAAGGATAAATATTGTATGATCTCACTGATATAAAATAACTAGAATAAGCAAACTCATTGAGTTTAGAGTCTAAAATACAGGTTACCAAGGGCTCATTAGGGGTAGGAAATGGGAAGTTAATGTTTAATTTGTATAGAAATTCTATTTGGGTTGATTGTAAAGTTTTGGAAACAGATGGTGGTGATAGCAGTACAACATCTTTTAGTATAATTAACAGCAATGGATTATATACGTGAATATGTTTAAAAGGGGAAATCTTAGGTCATATATATATATATATATATTACTACAATAAAAATTAAAAGATAAAACATAGGACTATATAACCCAGTGAACCCTATTGTAAAAGATGGACTTAGTTAACAGTACAATTATAAAAATGTTTCCTGAATTATAACAAATGTACCATACTAATGCAAGGTGTTAATAATAGGTTGTATATTGGGGGGAAATGCACCCTAATATAAACTATGGACTATAGTTAATAGTACAATTATAACAGTCTTTCATCAATTGTAAGAAAGGTACCACACTAATGCAACATGTTAAATATTAGGGGAGGGATATATGGAAATGCTGTATTTTTTTAAATGAGTTTTCTGTAAACTTAAAATTTCTCTAATTAAAAAATTTTATTAAATAAAAGTTAAAGACCTACAGAGAAGAGCTGAGGAAGCAGGGGGTAGGCAATCTAAAAGAATAACCTATTTTTTTTCTATACACACACAAAGTGTAAGAAAAAGAATGCTTAATGATCTCTCTAAAATCCTGTCCCTTATATTTCATTCAATTTTACAAAATTATCAAACAGTCCTACTAAAATCTGCCAATATCCTAATAAGAGCATGACTCTTATGTAAAATAGATCAAATCTTAGGAAAAGAGTTGTACACTTTCTGTTCTACTCTACATGCTGAAAATGACAGCCTATTCATATCGGAGTGCTTTGAGTATTTGGAGTTTTACTTTTATTAAACCATTTATTTGCACTACCTCTTTTTATATTTCCTAACAACCCTAATAGGGGCATGTTCTAGTTTGCCAAAGGCTGCCGATACAAAGTACCAGCCAATACAAAGTACCAGAAATGGGTTTGGCTTTTATAAAGGCGATTTATTTGTGGTAAAAGCTTATAGTTCCAAGGCCATGAAAAGTCCAAATCAAGGTACCGTAAGAGGTGCTTTCTCACCAGCGTCTGCTGCGGTTGATCCTGGCATGTTGCCACGTGTCGAAGCAAGATGGCTGCCGCTCTCTGCTGAGAGCTCAGCTGAGGGCAACCTGTCCCTGAGCCTCAAGCGGGCTTCTCTCCTCTTGAGCTGTTCGGTGGGCCCAGCCTCTTGGGGATTTTGTGCTTAAGCGGTCCTCTTGTCCTTTCTCACATTGCAGGGTCAAAAATGGTGGCTTCATTATCCTGTGTACGTTTCTGTGTGTGTCTCCATTTTTATCAGACCCATCCGAAGGATGGAGACTCAACCTGAGGCATGGCTCACTGACACAGTCCAATCAAAAGCCCTAAAGCGATCTTACCAAGTAATGCAATCAAAGGGCCCTCAATAGAATCTAATGCAATCAAAGATAATCACACCCCAGGAAGAGATTAGTTTAAAAACAAAATCTTTCTCTTTTTGGGGTTCACCAAATTCAAACTGCCACAGGACAGTAGATAAATATAAGCCCTCAAAGGAAGATATAACTTTATCATATATTACCTTCAAGCCTAATTACATAGGCTAATTGTGTGACTGTATGCTATATCATGTGTGATTCTGTGTGTGTGTACAGAGAGAAATTACAAACTAAGAATGAAAGTGAATCCTCCTTTTATCTTCTCTCCAGCATCATGAGAAACATGTCTAGAAAGAAAAGTGAAATTACTTACATTTCTTCATATAATATTGAATTAATTTCCCCAACATTTATATTGTACTTGTTGCAGGATGGGTTTAGTACAGAAACGAAACCATTCTAGGAATTTCAAGCAGAAAGAGATCTAGCATAGAGAAGCCCCTGCTTATAAAACCATTTAAAGAGCTGAAGGAAGAAACAAAAGTAGAGGAAGAAAGTGAGGGGTGGGATCACCAGTTTTCAGTTTATTCCCCCACAGCTGTGATCAGAACCAGGAAGTTGCTGCTGTCCCTTAGGGGTCAGGAAATGTATGGTTTAATTCATCATTTAGTGCCTCTCATGTACCAGGCCAGGGAATCTTCAGCTACTCTGAGTAACGGAATCCTCTGACAGGCGCTTGTAGTTATGACCTTCTCTTCCCAGAAAAGTCCATATACTCAAACACACACAACCTGAGGGTTACTACACAGATGCCATCTTCAGAAGCTTTCTGAAAGACGACGAAAAGATAAGGCAGTTTCACTGACCTAGAGAGCACAGTCTAGTAAAGAGATATGTAAACAAATTATGTGGAAGATTAAGCATAAGCACAGAGGAGAAAAGGATTATATCTATCTTTCTAAAAAAGACTTTACAAAGGAACTGATCTAAAAGTAGGCTTAAAATACGACATCTAGCTTGCCAGATAAAGGAACAGCTAGAAAAGGGGAAAATAAATATTTAAATAGCATCATTCAGGATCTTTAATAGTACATATTACCAACTTTAATCACATGTTATTTATGTATATATTAAATATATCAAATATGTGAACCTATCTATATAATGTATACATGCATATAATATGTGTGTGTGCACGCACGCATGTGTATTCACACTTGATCTTCACAGCACCTCTTCTGAGCAGGTTTTATTGCCATTATACAGGTAAGGAAACAGGTACTAGCAAGGCTAACTTGGCCAGGGTCACAGCACTATCAATGGCTAAGCTGTGATTCCTATTCAAGTCTACACAGCTTTTAAAGGCACTTTATAAGCAAAGTGAATAGCGCAAGTGTGATGGTTAGGCTAATGTGTCAACTCGGCCAGGTAATTGTGCCCAGTTGTTTGGTCAAGCTAGCACTTGCAATACAAGGACACTTAAGGGCTTTAGTCACCAGTGAGTTTACTGCAGAGATGGCTGATTACATCTACATCGACCAGGGAGATTGCTGTCAGCAATGAGTGATGCTTTATCCAATCAGCTGAATGCCTTAAAGGGGAAAGTGATTTCAGCATTCAGAGAGAGCTTCCCAGCTCCTCTTTAGACAGCCAACATCTCCCGGAAACTCATCAAGGACCCTCACTGGGCTTTCATCAGAGCCCCTGGTTTGCAGCCTGCCTGCGGAACCTGGACTTGTACATTCACGAGAGACTTATAAAATTTCATACTATTCACAGATATCTCCTGTTAATTCTGTTTCCATAGAGAACCCTGACTAATAAAATAAGCAAAGGCACAGAGTCATGAAATCAGGATGTGTTCAGGGAATAGTATGAGCTTCAATATAATTGAAAAGTAAAGAGTACAGGTAAATATTCTGACTACAAAGGCATCCGGCAACCAGTTGTAGCAAAAAAGAAGACTGAGAGTTATCTGGCTTGTGCAGCTGGGTGAATGGTGATTTTACTGAGATGAGAAATACAAAAAGGGTAAAAGTTTGAAGCAGTGAAAGGAAATAAATGTTCTGTTTTAGACATGTTGACTTTTAGGTACATATGGAACCTCCAGGTAGAAAGAGCCAGAGGGCAGCTGAAAACCTAGGTCAGAAGCTCTAATGAATGGCCAGAAATCTGTATATTTTCAACTAAAATCATGAAATCAGGATGCATCAGAATGAAAGAATAAAACGGTCAAGGACAGAACTCTACAGAACAACAATTTTTAAAAAGGGAAAAGAAAATAATCACGTGAAGAAGCCAAACGGAAAGATCAAAGAAGCAGGAAGAACCAGTTTGTCATAAATGCCAAACTAAAAGAGTTTCAAGAGAATAGCTAAAAGTATAAAATGCCACAAATAAAACAAAATGGGAATTAATAGAAAAGAAAGATCACTTCCAGATTTGGCTGAGGTTGAGGGGTTGGAGCAGTGACTGAGGAAAATTAGTGAAGAAAGTGACATTTAAACAAGATCTTGAAGGAAAGATGTGATTTGGACATGAAAAGATAATATTCCAGCTGGAGAACAAAACTAGAAAAATGAACCAGAAGTAGGAATACACTGGGGAAATGTACTGAGATGAGCAAAGGTAATCTGAATTGTACTAGACCACTGGGTATGTCAAGGGTAGGGGTGAGTGAAAAGTCTACATAAATAAGCCAACACCAGATCACAGTGGGCCTTGAAAGCCAAAGGAACTTACTTTACTCAATACACAGGAAATTCTGAACCCAACAATATAAAGATTATTCTAGAAATCGTGTATTGCATGAATCAGAAGACAGAGAGATCAATATTAAAATAGCTCATATCATATGTAACAGGAATCTGAACTAGTTTGATAGCAGTGCAAACAAGGAGGGGGCTGATTTAAGAGAAGAATTTGAACAAGAGTACTGACCAATGATTGCTAAAGTTATATAACTGGATCAAATAAATGGCAATGAAATTTCAAGACAAAGCTATAATAGATAAGGAGCATTTGATATACCAAAGACATATTCCAACAAATAAAGAAAAAATCTGTAATTTTATTGAGGTATTATCTATTTAGAGCCCACAATGGGAATTAGAAATTCACATTATGACAAGAATTCATTTCTATCTCTCTAAAATGTCTAATCACTCAGAAGTGAGTCTGTAGCTTGTACTTATAAAAAATATAAACACCAGGCTTTTTCAGTTCCAAAATATTTATTAATTTTAAGGTCCACCTTACATAGTCTTACATGGAAATGTTTATAATACTCACCAAACCTGTAACAGATCACTATAAATTATGGCCTTATGGAATATGGCTTCAATTAGCCTTTAAGAAAATATATAAGCATAACTCTGAAATTTAATGTTCAAAAACTCTTACTAGGTAAGTAAAATATAATTTTAAAAATCTAAAATTTATCTAAATTACATGTGAAATTACTGTACCTAAACCTTTAAACTTATATACATAGGAGAAGGTGTAGCTCAGTGGCTGAGCACCTGCCCTCCATGTACAAGGTCCCAGTTGCAATCCCCAGTACCTCTCAACTCTTAAAAAAATATATACAATGTGAATATTCTTGTTGACCTGATTTTGTGATAATCAGGGTAGGCTAAACATCCGCTATATTAGAAACCATGCATGTGTCCCCAGACCTAGTTTTTCTCTCTAAGTCTGGTTTTTAGAATGCTGGTGATAAACTAAGCCTGATTTATTATATAACATCCTGTATGGGAAAAGACCATAACTTTGGGTATCTTTAGTCAACCTTAAGAAATATAGCAGGGGGACGGATGTAGCTCGGGTGGTTGGGAGTCCATCTCTCATATGGAGGGACCTGGGCTTGACCCCCACAGAACCTCCTGGTAAAAATTTAAAAAATAAAAATATATAAGGTGCATAGGCCACTAGGCCCCGGGTGCGGGTGACTCCCCCAGGTTCCGCAAGCCACGCAGCAAGATGATGATGTAACAGGAGAGTGATACAAGGGAGAGCCAAGACAAGACGCGCTGAAAAACCAGGAATAAGGTGGCGCACGCGGTAGTAGGATGCCTCTCTCCCACTTTGGAGGTTCCGAGGATCGAATCCCAGTGAAGTCAGGAGGAGAAGGATGAGAAGAGATGGCAGGAAATGGACACAGAGAGTTGCCCAGTGAATGGACACAGAAACAGCAAAAATGGGTGGCGGCAGGTGTAAAAATGGATAAAAAGTAAATAAACAAATCTTTAAAAAAATGTATAGGGGAAGAAGGTACAGACCACAGTTAGTAGTAATATTTTGATGATGCTCTTTCATGATCTGTTAACAAATGTTTCACAACAATGCAGGGCTGTTTGGGGGGCGGGGGGTGATGTCTGGGAGCCCTGCATGATGTTATGCATGTTTGTTTCGTAAGGTCATGATGTTTACTGAACATTTATAGCTTATCTAAGTTGATGTATGAGTGATATACTTCAATAAATTGTCTACAAATAATAATGACAACGGAACTGGAAATATGTATATATACATATATATATATATATATATATATATAGTATGGATCCTGTTACATAACTAAAAATCTACAAAAAAATGTTTTAATTAATATTTGTCATAGGTAAAACCACAAGACATGGTAGTTCTGAAGCAGTATGCTCTTGGGTGTAAACCCATTGTAGGTAGGACCATTTTATAAGGCAACTTCAGGATGGATCTTAATCTTTACTGGAGCCCTTTATAAATGGGTGGGGGGGCGGGGAGGAGAGAGAGAAAGAAGCTAAAATCAACAGAACCCAGAAGAGATGGGCGAGAGCAGCATTGCCATGTGACAGAGGAGCCCACGATCCCAAGCAGCTGGTCTCCAGGAAGAAAGCTTCGCCTTGATGATGCCTTGATTGGGACATTTTCTCAGCCTCAAATTGTGAGTGAATATATTCCCATTGTTTAAGCAAACCCATTTCATGGTATCTGCTTTAAGCAGCCTAGGAAACTAAAACATTTAAAGAGTATACAGGCTTAGAAAAACACTGCTTTTGTGAAAACTTTAAGTTACCACAATAAACTAACTCAAACCTAAGAAAGTGACAAACTAACTCAGCACTCTGAACAAGGCAAAAATCACAATCTACCCCTCAACTTAGCTCATGGGCTAAATGGGGAATTGTACAATGTGTACAACAGAAAAATGAAAAAGTGGATAACTTTTCAAAAGTAAACAATTCATATCATTCACATCAATAGAAAGAACACAGTTAATTATTTTCATTGTACCTTTGTGAAGTATGAGTGCCTATTTATTTTACTTTACCTTACAAGAGAATCTAGGAAACAAATATTTCACTTTGGCTTGCACCCAGGGAATCCAAAATGACACTGAGTTTTATACTCTAAGCAACACTATCATGACCAGCAATGCCTGCTCTTTCTAAAGAAATGTAACTCAAAACTTACAGCAATGACATGTATTCAAATACTGTAGATATTAAATGTTCTCAAGGGTAATCAAGAGATATATGTTTGAGATTAATATAGTTCATAGAGCTGAGAAAAAAAACATTTTAATACAAGCACACTTTGTATCATATTAATAAGGGCATTACAAATATATTAGAGGAATGATGCAACATTCTGCAGTATATTAAACTGCACAAATGTCCTTGTAGTAGAGACCAACTAATTATAAGTCTGCAGCAGCAAGACTTATATGGGTATGCTTAATTTTTCAGATCAATTTTTTTTTTACTTTCAACAAAATTAACTAAAACCAGGCATCAACAAGCAGAATAAATGGGTAAAGAGTTTTCATTTTAAAAATAAAAATCCTGGGATTTATGTTTCCAAAGGAATGGGAAACTAAGTTCCTGGCCAACTAAAAATACAGACTATATATATATATACATACATTTTTTTTTTTTTTAAGATTTTATTTATTTATTTATCCCCCCTTGCTGCTTGTGCTCGCTGTGTCCATTTGCTGTGCGTTTTTCTGTGTCTGCTTGTCTCCCTTTGTTGGGTCGTCCTGCTGCGTCAGCTCACCGCGCCGCGCAGGCTGGCTTGCCTTCACCAGGAGGCCCCGGGAATCGAACCTGGGGCCTCCCATATGGTAAACAGGAGCCCTATCGATTGAGCCACAGCTGCTTCCCCATATATAGTTTTAAAACGTCAATTTAACTGAGGAGCTGGCAAAATAATAAGAAATACTCAGGCAAAAATTAAGTAAAGGAAGAAAAACAGAGAGATAAGCAAGGGTTTGCACTGAAGATACGTTTGCCAACCCTTGTAAGCCGCAGACTGGGTTTTCATGTGCTCAAAGGCACAGGGATGGAAGAAAAGCTCAGAAACCACTCTTAAATATGGGACCCCAAAGGAAGGCATCTGCAAGATAAGAGTGAACTAAAAATAATATGCTCATCCTGGAAGGCAAGAAAGAAAAGTAGCTAACAGTGCCCTGGGGCAGGAGAGGAGATGAGTGTGTAAGGCCTGTGCATGTGTGTCTCACAGAAGAATTAAAATTATCAACTAGACCAGGGGCTCTTAACCTTTTTTGTTCCATGGACCGCTTTGCCAGCCAGGCGAAAACCACTGACCCCTTACTAAGTCCACACTCTACTGTGTATTATTTTAAATCTATCATACCCGCACCAACACGTCCCCACAAGAATAACATTATTTTGAATTTCAATTCAAGCTCACAGGACCCCTGGTAAGAACCCCTGAGTAAACCCACTTCTACTTTCCTGGGATCCCCCCCACACCTTTATTTTTTCAATTACGGAGGTACCGGGGATTGAAGCCAGGACCTCAGATGTGGGAGGCAGGTGCTCAATCACAGAGCTATATCCTTTCCCTCCCTCCCTTACTTTTTTTGCTGTACTCCTTACTTCCTCTTTCCCAGAGGACCCTCCCTTATTTTGCTCAGAAGAGCCCCTACTTCCCCTCTTTGAATGACCACCCCCCATTGATATTAACAAAGGATATGCTTCACCTCATAATTCATTAATAAGCTCACTACAACTTGAGATAACTTCCTCTTCTCTTGTTCCCCTACAAAACCAAGTTAAAACCAGTCCTAGCCACAGAGGCGTGTGCAGATAGCAGAGACCCTGACCTAAGGTTACCGAGGCCTAAGTATAATAGTGAAAACTACACACACTCGACAGACGAGGCCACCGTTTCTGAACAGGCAATGTTTTCCTAGCAAGGCTCGTACCTGAGCAGGCTCCTCCTAGCCCTGCCGCTGGGCCCGCGCCGTCCTACGCCACGACCAGCCTCTCCAGACCACAGAACAACCTTCAACCTTTCAGCCTCCGGAGACCCATTGAAGCCTGTTCCTCGCTGGCTCCCTCGCAATAAGCTCTTTCTTTTCTCGAGATCCTAGTCTCTGCGCGTCAGGCGATGAGCCCACCCTGGCAGAGACACCACCAATGGCCCTCTCCAAGGAAAACGTCTAAACATGCACTTCAAGAAGGAAAATGATTTCAGATGGAAAATGTGAGTTGCAAGAAGAAATTTTTAAAAAGGGAAAAATGCAGGTAAATCCAAATATAGTTGGTTTGTACAAAATATTAATAATAGCAATAACGATGTCTTGTGGAATGAAAAAATAGATCTATAATTCTAGACAACAGAATAGAGAGGAGATTAATGAAGTTCAAAAGTTCTATAGTCCTTACATTTTTTAAAAGGAAGATAAAGATACTGATTGGCTTTATATTTAAGTAAATTAAGAATGTTTGCAAAAATTTTAGGGAAACCACCAAAGGAAGAAAAGCAGAATATATATCTTCAAACTAGTAGAGCAAGGGATAAAGGAAATGAGAAAATACAGTTTAAAAAATGTATACAAATACAGAAAGAAGAAACACAAAATGGCAGGATAAACTGAAACCCAAAACTAAGATGGCAGACAAAAGAATATATGTATACCTTTAATTAAAATAAAGTACACATGAACTAAATATTTCAGTTAAAAAACAAGGACTGTCATTCTGACAAGCAAACAAAATCTAGCTTTATGGTCTTTCCAAGTGTTATACTTAAAAAACATAAGGATACAAAGAGGTTGAAAAGAATAAAGATATTAAAAGAAATAGTTGAAAAAAATAAAGCTGCTGTATTTATTATCAGACAAAATGGATTTTTTAGACAAAAATACTATAACTTCAATACACCAAAAAACATGTAACAATTCTAAATATGAATGTACCTAATAACAATCTCAAAATAGACAACCCAAAAAGTTACAAAACTTCAACAAGAAGTTTTTCAGTCCACCATCATGGCAAGTGATTGCAATATTTATATAATTTAATATTTATTTAAAATACAAGTATATTTTGCAGATGTCAAGCATAGTATTCTAAACATGCTTCTCAAACTTTACTGTCCACAGGCATCACCTGGGAGTCTGGCTAAAGCGCAGCTCTGGAGCGTGGGCCTGGACAAGGCCTGAGGCTCCGCATTTCCAGCAGGCTCCCAGGTAAGGCCCAGGCTGCCACTCTTCAGGCAGCATGAGGCTACGGAGCAAGTTTCACCAAATAACAAAGCACCGGTATTAAACCCCTTCCCCTGATCAAAAAAACAATTGTTAGGTAACAATAACAATAAAAATAACTAGAAAATCCCCATGCTTGGGAATTCAGAAATATTGTTAAATAACTCTAGGATAAATTCATATTGAAAATTAGAAAATATTTATAATTGAAGGAATTTTTTTTCATCAAAACTGTCAGGATGCAGCCAATACAGTACTCAGAAGGAAAATTACAATCCTGCATGCTTATATTAGAAAAGAAAGGTTAAAAATTAGATAGGCATCGGATTTTTTTAAATTATAAAATAAACTTAACTAAAAAAATCATAATAAATCAGGACGCATATATGAAACAAACATAAAATTGAGACATAGCCAAACGTTAACACTTGGAAGGCAAGATGTGCTCTCCACTTCCCTGTCGCACTGCAAAGCTTTCAGGTCAGCTTTGCCCTGCTGAGCCTTCCTTGGACCCAGGCACTGCCCCTGGTGTCCCTCTTTATAATGCAGTGCCCACCCTACTTCCCTGGTCCTCTGTACTTACTCTTAGAAGTGTGCCCTAGTCATAATTTGATAATTATCTCTTTAATTTCTGAGTCCCTTACTAACTTGTACGATCCAGAAAGGCAGACGCTTTGTCCATTTTGTTTGTTCCTCACTGTTGCCTGTACTTGGTACACAATAAATTTTTTTTTAATAGAAAAAAATCTACCAAGGGAAGGTAGAAACTAAATAGGCTAACAACCTAATACAAACAGGGTCATAACCAATGAGAACCTAATCACTCTTTTTAAAAATTAGGAGAGATAAAATTCATAAATTTCACCAAAACCATTCCATCAAAGTAAAATACATGTGTTTAGATCAAAAGACCAAGGGCTTAAAATTCTCTAAAACTATTCCTTTAGGCACCAAATAAGTTGATAAGTTCAATAAATATTTGTTCACTAGATGAACAATTCTATCAACTAAATTCCCCTTTTGTTTTACTTGTGTGTTCATACATTGTTAAGGAAATGATTGAAGAAGGAAAATAACAGTTGATTTAGCTGGCTACAGGGTTTCTTCATAGCCAAACTGTATGTGTGCGGTGTGTGGCCAACTCTATGCTGCAGCCCAAAGGAATTAACGTTTCCATCCAAATCAGCTCAATCTCCTTACCCACGTTCCCTTATTCTAACTCAGACTTGACAGATACAGAATGATGAAAACCTTCTTGGCTTAAGCAAACAAACTTTCTGTAGGAGTTAAATTCAGGTAAAAAACACTATTCACAGTTCTAAAGCATATCCTTAAACATCTTTCTGTTCTAATTTCTAAGTACATCAGGCAGTCTCTGTGTTAGTAATTCTACAATTTTGTGGCCACGCCCACTATCCAAAGCAATCCATCTGAGGATATCCACAATAAAGCCAGCCTACATTCACCTCAAGGAAACAAAACCTTGAAAAATGTCTTCAATGTTAATTTAAATGAAGGAAATTTTCATAATGGAATTTTCATATGACTATTTTTTCACCTTACCAATGCTTTGATAAGAAAGAAAAATTTTAATGCATACTAGTGGAAGCCAATAGAATCATATAAGTTAATACAGAAATCAGAAGTGCGATGAAAAGATTTAGATTAGACACAATAGCAATGTCAAAGTCATGTAGGATTTTATAACTACAATTAGTTTACATGATTTATTTAGAAAAAACATCACAATAATAGGTACAAACCTTTAGTACACAATGTAGAGATTACAACAAAATAGTCAGAATATCATAATAGGTCAAAATTATAACCACCAAAATTATCAAATAATGTTTTATACTTTGATATTTAGGAATCCTCACACAAAAATGAGAAAACCCCAAACACTTCTAAACTTTAAAATCAAATGCCACAGAGTCAACATTTATTGAACATGCCCTGTGCCCTAGCACTCAGAGACACTCAGAGAAACGGGGAAAGGGGAGAGAGGTAAATGTTGCTACAAGGAAGAGGCTGCTGACTTCATTTAGGAAAGAGACAATGGTGGCTGTAAATGGGGTAGAGCCCAGGAAAATGGAGAAAAGTGGACAGATTCCATGTTTGACTGACATTAGAACCTATAGAACTTGCTGGTAGAGAGGATGTGAGAAAGATAACCATAAGGAGAGAACAAGAACAGAAAAGGATCTACAGATTCAAGAATCTCAAGAAACCACGGTACCAACAGAAAGAAGGGATCAGGAGGAATGCAGTGTCTACAAAAGAGAAGAATAGTAAGGGCTGCAGACACTGTTTGAAGAGATCAAATACACAACCTTGGAAAGGAGGGAGCAAGCGCCCAAAAACTCAACCTGTGGATGAACAAAGTGCAAGATGGTTAAAAATGCACAATAGCAACAGTAGCATTCATTAGCGGTACCAGTCCAGCGACCTCGAGCCAGATGGGCACAGTACACCTCAGTCTGCGGTTAAGTGGATCCTAGCTACCGGGAGCCCCTCAACCCTCCACCTGGTCACCTGGGAATTCCCACCACAGAAGAATTTACTGTTTCCAACTCCTATGAGGCCTGGAAGCCCAACAAGAATCGCAGGGTCGGAGAGGGGGGTGAAGTGGGAATTATGTCAGCTTCAGGTCCAGCCTCGGCCTCTGACCTCTACATCAGAGACTTTAGTTCAGACTCTAAAATGTTCTCTATTCTCACACTGTACTGTTCATCCTCTCTTCCCTCCCCAAACCACCTGAAATGAGTTGACTGACAACTTTGGTCCCTTCAAAAACTCAAGACATGAACCCAATCCCAAACCTGGACCTATAGCCAAAACACAAAGCCCTCATACCAGGAAACAACAAGAATTCAAGAACTCCACGGGAAGGCTGACACTCTATACTTCACAGATTCCAGTGCCAGGATCTGAACTTATAGAAGTGTCTGTCAAATGGGACGTCTAACCGATCCTTGCAAGCTGATGTGGTGACAGTACATACATTCATGAGATACTTACATGTTGTGCCTAACTACACTTTGCTAACTTCCAAGATGTAAAATGTTATATTTTATAAATATATGCCAAAATAGTAAGCCTTCTACTTTTGATGGACATTTATTTGGATTGTTTCCAGTTTGGGGGTATTATAAACAAAGTTATAATGAACATTAATTACACATTAAAGAAATACAATGTCAAAGCTAAAGAGCATTTCAAACTACCACACTAATTTGCCCAGGGTCTGCTGTAAAAAAAAAAAAATTTATTTTTGATGTACTTATAACATTATCACCACCTTGAATGTCATGTGACCAAGGTTTTTTTTATGTGCAACCTAATAAATATTAAATTTGACATTATTCAGAATTAGAGAAAATATTTTACTCTATAGTTACTTTATTAAAACTAATGGGTGAACTCTTGGTTAATTTTAAATAATCTTTCCATTAAGTCATAGAAACAATATAAATTATCACCTAAATTAAAATAGCTTTGCTGAAAATATGCACAAGAACGTTCACTGTAGGGCTGTTTGTAATAACAAGAGGCTGGGTTAAAAATTAACTGGTCATATGACTAGAGGCACATCCATGCAAAAGAGTACTATGCAAACACTAAACAGAATTGGCAGATCTATAAATATTCCTGTAGCAAGATCTCCAAGTTATCGTGAAAAAAAGAAAAGGGTGTTAGTAAGTATGTAGCATACTAGCATCTGTGCAAAAAGCGGGTATACAGGCCTAGAAAAGCTCTACAGTTACACTAGTTACATGGGGGGGAGGAAACAAGGGGATTAGTATAAAAGAGAAGTCTGCACTACATACTCTTTTGTGTTATGTGCCTTTTCTTTTATGCCCTTGTATTACATATATGCGTGTATATGTCTGTCAAGAACAACAAAAAATGTATTTTGAGGCCAAAGAAAATAATTAAGAAGAATAGCTAAATAGAAACATGTATTGATACAAGAACACTAAGCAATGATTCTTACTGTTACTGAGCCAGCTACAGCCTAAGATTCTGTGTGTATGGCTAATTTAGGATTAATAAAGATCAAGAGTGAGAGCACTATCTCCATCTTATAGGGAAAAGATTCACCGCCAAACCCTCCTTTTTAGTAATATGAGAAAATCCCTACAAAGCTCTATTTAAAAATTGTTCTATTTTTCTTTAAATTTATTCTAAAATATCCTAAAATGCAAACCATAAAAAAAAAGCAAATTCAGAATCAGTACAGATAAAGATTACACTATAAGACTACTGAAGAAGGATGTACCATTGACATGCCCTTGATTGTGATGACTTCACTTATGAACCTTTACTTTTGAAATTGAAACTTAGCCTTGAATATTACATGTTCCTAAGCATTACCTCCTGAGAGCCTCCTTGTTGCTCAAATGTGGCCTCTCTCTAGGCCAAAACTCAGCATATAATTGCATTACCTTCCCCACAGTGTGGGACATGACTCCCAAGGATAAGCCTCCCTGGCACTGAGGGATTACTACCAAGCACCAACTAGCAATGCAACTGGAAAAAGACATTGACCAAAAAGGGGAAAGGGGAAAGACAAATGAGTTTATATGGCTAAGAGACTTCAAAGTGAGTTGGGAGGTCATTTCAGAGGTTACGCTTATGCACGTCTCAGCAGGAACTCCTTGACTGCCAAAGTAAATATTACCTTAAATAGCAGGCCTCCTGGAGACATCGAGACTATAGGCAGGGCAGACAGCTCAGGAGTTTGGCACCCCACCACTGGGCCCTACTTTGGAATTTACACACCCCAGTGTTACAGAGTTGGACTCAGTTGTGTTTTCCCTGCACATGGCTCTGCTTCCCCTCTATTTGAACCTATAGTTAGTACTACAGTTGATAGCTGTATGTCCAGGAAACTTAAATCTTTAGGCTGTCCATGTGCCATTTGGGCCCTGAATATCAACAGACTTGCAACACCTACTCTCCAGTTCACAGGACTCACCCAGGACAACTAACAAAGAGATGATGACTAAAAATGACCATCTCAAGGAACAGAGAGAATCCACAACTGCAAGCAAGAAAGTCCCATCCATCTGCTTCATGGGATTTATGTAATCTGTTTCTTTTATTTATTTTTTTAAGATATTTAGATTACATAAATTTACATTAAAAATATAGGGGGTTCCCATCTGCCCTGCTCCCCACATCGCCCACTTTTGTCCCCATTAACAACATCCTTCATTAGTGTGGTACATTTGTTAAAATTGATAAACACATTTTGGAGCATTGCCACTAAGCATAGATTATAGTTTACATTGTAGTTTACATTCTCTCCTGCACATTTTTGCAAGTTATTACAAGATATACAATGGCCTGTATCTGTCATTGCAGTATCATTCAGGACAATTTCCAAGTCTCAAAAATGCCCCCATATTACACCTGTTTTCCCTCTCCCTGACCTCAGAACCTCCAGTGGCCACTGCCTCCATATTAATGATATAAGTTCTTCCATTGCTATGATCACAGTAAGTCTAAAGTAGAATACCAGTAAGTCCACTCTAGTCCATAGTTCAATCCCCAATCCTGAGGATTCTGGGATGGTGATGCCCACTCTACCTCTAATTGAGAGGGGGCTTCAGTCCCATACGGCCGATGGATGGGACTCTCTTGCTTGCAGTTGTAGGCTCTCTCAATTCCTTAGTATGGTGGTTGACCATCATTACCTCCTTGTTAGTTGTCCTGGGTGAGGAAAATGTGGGAGGGCTAGGGAGTGGGGCATATGAGAATCCCCTACATTTTTTGTGTAGCATTTATGTAATCTAAGTTTCTTTTAAAAAATAAAAGTTAAAAATTAAAGAAAAAAAAAGATTATACCACAAAATACAGTAAGAAATATCAGTTTATATATAATATAGAATATATAGTATATGATTTTAATATAATATTAAAATATATAGAAAAAGACCAAAACTGTCCTAAGTATTTATAGTTCTTCACATTAATATTTGTTATGTTTATAGCTATGTTTTTAAAACAAAAATGATTGATTAGATTAATGATGAGTCAACTGGACCACACAGTTAAAACCAGGAACCATGATTCATTTTGTGGAAGCTACTCATATTATAGATATTGTAACCAGAAAAAAATAGAAGGCCTGAAACCCAGAACTCAAAATCTAGAAGAACAGTTAGATAGCATCTAGCCCTTCAATTTATAGATTAGCTAATCGAGTTCAGAGAAATTACATAGTAAGTTGAAGGCAAAGCTGAATACCTCAATGCAGAGTCAGTGATTTTAACTCTAAACTACATTATAAGCTGTAGCCATTGGGCAATTTGATATAATTATAAATTCCAAAAATATAATTGGATCATGTTTATAAACTGGTACGCTAATCCAGACATGATTAAGTTACGATTAGGGCATTGACTGGGCCAGTCAGTAGGGCGTTGAGCCTCACCCCTTGGTGGGGGGGGGAATCAAATATAAAAGGCAAGGCAAAGGACAGGGGGAGCAGTTTCTGAGTAGCAGTTTTGATGTTGGAGTTTTGATGTTGGAGAGAAGGCCCCAGGAGAAGAGAAGAGAGCCGTTCGCCTGATAGTCTACAGCTGACCTTGTGGTAGAAACAGAGGAGCTAAGCTCAGAGAGAAACGCAGCCCCAGGAAGAAAGGAACCCAAGGAGCCTGAACCCTGGCAAACGTCGGCAGTTGTCTTGTTCCAACACATGGCAATGGACTTTGGTAAAGGAAGAAACTTATGCTTTATGGCCTGATAACTGTGGACTTCTACCCCAAATAAATACCCTTTATAGAGACCAACCAATCTCTGGTACATTGCATTAATGCCCCTTTGGCTGACTAATACTAAGCCTAACCTTCAAAAATCATAACAAATATCACTGATACATTCCCTATCACATGCACTAATAAGACAAGGAATGCCATAAATTACTGGAAATCTGCATAAAAATATTACTTATATGTATAGGAATAATACACAGTTTTATAAAAGTTGCCATCTTAGCTGTCATATATAAAAATTGGCTCCAGAATAATAGTAGGTAAGTTAATAACCTGGGAAATAAAGGGAAAAAAATACAGGGGTAGCAAAAAGAAGGTATCTGGCAATCTTCCATTCAAATAATCTATGTAATAATACTATAGAATTGTTACACTACAATGGAAGTCCAGTTTATGCCCTGTCAAAAATGTCTTTCTAATGTGTATACAAAGTAAAAGGGATGGAAAAAACATTACTCATACTGCCTGCTATAATCTATGCATGGGAATATATAATAAATGATCTTCAATTTTTCCCTCAAATATAGGGCAGACCAATGAATTTGATCAATGTATATTATTACTATGTGCAAACCACAGATATAATTTAAAGAAGAAAAATATCGCAACAATTTTTTCTCAAAGAAAAATTTGTGAACTCAGGTTCTGAGCTCTCATAGACGTGTAACACAGATTCTATTGGAAAAACAAGGTTAGCAAGGAGAGTAATTGTATATTAATAAAATGACCGATTTGTTGTCCTAGGTTTTCTTGGCCAGGAGAATGGAGAATGGAAAAACTGAACCATGAAATCAAAAAGGCATATGTCTTCCAGGTTTCTCTCTGCCAATGTCTTGAGAAAAATGTTTGAACTTTCCTGTTGGCTTTGTATGCAAATAGCTCCAGATGCAAAGTGAACCACATCTAAGTTATTTGGTTCAACATCTGCTGGTCCCAGTCCCACTATTCCTTCTAAAGGGTCAGCTTGTGACAGACAGTTTACTTTGCCCTCTATATAAGTGGCTTTGAAGGAGCTAATTTGGATTAAAGTATCTATCTGGACAACTTGTTTTTCCCTTTGATGGTCAGTGCATTCTAATGTGGTCTGTGTAGTGCTACAAGGAACTTAGAAACTTATTAGAAAGGACAGTATTCAAGGTTTCACCTCCCACCTCGCCTTCTAGACAATTTACATTTATTCAGTCAAAAGTACAAAGTGAACAGTCATTTGCTTCTAAAATAGCACCACCCACACTGTACACAATGGCAACATGGCAACACTTTCGGAACTAATATTCTTTCCATGCAATTGCTATCAAAGATTTGAAGCTAATGTTACTGATGAAAGTGTTTGCCAATATTAGCAACACATTTCATGAAACATCCTGGCCTTTGAGATGACGGCTTTCATGTGGCATCAGTGAAAATGGAAAAATGCCCCAAGTATATGCACTCAGTGTCTGATACACAGTAGGCTTTCAGAGATATGAATGAACGAATGAACAAATAAACTAAAGAATTAATTTAAATGATTTCCATGAATTCTGAAACTAAGGGTCAACTGAAATCAGAAACATAATCAAAACATATACTGATATCAAACAAACATTAGCAGTCTACTGTTCTTAGAACTTGTAAGGTCAATAAGTCCTTCTTTCAAAGGGTATAGGCAGGGAAGAGAAAACCTTGAAGTGGAAGGTGCTGTGAGTTGAACTGTGTCCCCCAAAAGGACACGCTCATGAACGTGAGTGCTTATTTGAAGATACGCTCAGGTAAGAGGAGGTCAGACTCGAGTGGGGTGTGCCCCGATCCAAGAGGACTGCTGTCCTTATGAAGAGGGAAATCCTGACAGACACCAGGGAGAAGGCCGCGTGGGCCTGGAGGAGGCAAGGTGGGAGTGCGGACTGACCAGCCAGTGAGTGCCGAGGGCGCCTGGCACACGCAAGAGGCAGGAGAAGCCAAGGCAGGATTCTCCCCTACAGGTTTAAGAGGGACCAGGGACCTGCCAATACTTTAATTCTAAACTTCTAGGATCCAAAACGGTGAGAAAATATCTTTCTGTTGTTTTCAGCTGCCCAGTTTGTGGTATGTACGTTGTTCCGGCATTCCTAGAAGACTAAGGCACAAGATAAAAGTGGGCAAAAAAAAAAAAAAAAAAAAAGAGATAAGAAGTCAGAATCCATGTATTCTGATATACACACATACATGACTATTCTGATATATATGCATGTACATTAATGTGTGTGTGTATCAGAAGGTAGCCATTCATTTTTAAAAATCTGTCTTAGTTTCCTAAAAAGTAGAGCATTAACAGATTTATAAAAATTTGTAAAATAATTTTCCTAAAAAATATAGTGCTATGAGTATCCAACTAAAAAACATTCTAATATTATATGTTATACAAAATTTGGAATGAATTTTCTTTGGACCTTACTTAGAAAAATAAAGGAGCTAAAAGAACTGAGTACTATTTTATTGCTTCTAGACCCAAAATGTATTAAACATAAATTGACTATTACATGCTGACACACAGTAGGACCAGGGAAAAGATGAGAAAAGACCAGCAAAATAGCTGTTCTCTCTTTCCTAGAATCTGTGGGTACTCTTGTTAATCATTATTTACACATCCGTCTGAATTGGGAATCACCAGGAAGGTTAACTCCCCAAAGGTACTGCTTCTTAGCCATCTTTTGAGTAATTTATTTAAGATTTCCCCTAACTTGTGATTGAAAGACTATTTAGTTACCCCCAAAGAACTTTGAAAAAGAATCAAAATGAGTTAAGTGAATGTCAATCTGGTCTACTAATCATCAACAAACAACTACTGAGGGGAGCGGATGTAGCTCAAGTGGTTGAGCACCTGCTTCCCATGTACAATGTCCCAGGTGCGATCCCCAGGCATCTCCTGAAAACAAACAAATGGAAAAACCAACGCTCACTGGGGAGTAGATGTAGCTCAGTAGTTGAGCATCTGCTTCTCATGTACAAGGTCCTGCATTCAATCCTCAGCACCTCCTAAGAAAACAGAAAAATAAAAAACACACAAGAAACAGCTACTGATCATTTTTTATTAACCAGGCACAATGCTAGACTTTTAGGACTCTAAAAGATTTAAAATACATTCTCTGCCCTTATAAGCTTAGACTAAAATAGATATGGAGAGAAGGAAGCCATACTGATAAAATTATATACAAAGAAACAAATTAGCATGAGCTAAGTGCCAAGCAAGGGGTATAGAAAAAACATGATGCAGTAGCTCAGAAGACAGAACAATTCATGAGATATGAAATAAATTCAGTGAAAGCTCTAAGCCTTTCTTGAAGGAAAAATAAAGCTTAAGTAAACGATGGGAGATGAGAGAAAGTATTATTACAATCAGGAGCAATGGCTACAAGACAGGACAAATATTCCCTAGGAACACTGTACATCAGTTTGACTAGTGCAGACTACCAGCAGAATAGTCAAGACAAGCTGAAGATTACTGCTGTAAAATAGGAAGGAAAATGCTGGACTAAAGGCGGTTCTCCTTGGGGAGCTTTCACTGAAGTGAAATAATTCCACAGATTTACCAAGAGTAAAGATAATAGGAAACGAGGAGACAACTTCATTTTCCTTCATCACTTACTTACATTTTCCAACTCCTATAATAATGGAGGTGTAGGGACACATTTTGCAGGTTAGATGCCATACCTGTCAATTGTTTAATGAGACCTGAGCCTTAAGATAATAGTTTGTAAGGACTCAGCATGCCAATTTCGTTTACCCTGACTGGCAAGTCATTAATTTCATCCTCACACTGCACATAATAAGCTGACATTTCAAAATGGCCCACCATGTAAATGCTAGTACAGTGAGGTCCATGTCTTGAGGAACCTCAAATCACTCACAGAATTTGCAGGTTGTAAACAGATATTTTGAGAAATACATTAATTATCCCAGTTTCTACTGTGAAGTTACCACCCAGCCACCGCCAGTCCTGAAGCAGGATAAGCACTGGGCACAGTAAGCTTACTATACTCTGCTTACCAAAATCCTTTATCCTAACCCCAAATGAAGATTTCTATTCTCCTCCAAGTACTTTAAAAAATTTCAACCAAGTGTTTCTGAGTAATCTTCCTGGATTTTAAACTGTGGTAAAACTTGATTAATATTCGTCTCTCTTAAAGAGAGATGAATATAATAATCCCTTATAGATTATTGAAAGCTGGGGTGTAGGTAGAATAATAGGTAAAAGAAGGGGGGAAACAATCTTTTCTTTCCTTTCCTTTTCTTAACCTAAAGAGCATGACTTGGAGCCCTGAGGATTCCCATGCACGGGTCCTTCGTGTGGAAACAAGGACCACACGAAGGCTGTTCACTCTGCTCTGGATGCCTTCCAGACCTCTCCAGCAGCCAGAGGAAGACAAACCATCTCCACCAAAGGAAAAAGATCACTTGGCTGGAAAAACAGCTACCATGCCTTTAACTTTGGCCCTTGGCCAGGTTTGTTTTCCTCCATTTCTGCAACTCACTGAAGAAATCCAGAAAAAAGATCTGAATTTTTTTAAGGGAAAGTTTTAGAGGGAGAGAGGTTGAGCTTTGAGGACTGAACCTACAGAAATACAGACAGACACACAGTTGAGAGAGAACATTCACTCCTGTAGAGCAGGAATTAGGTCATTTCCCCACAGTATAAAATTTTTTAGTACACAGGCACTAACATTATAGGAAAATTTCTTGCTTTTCTAAGAACAGGAGGGCAAGTTAGCTTCAACTTCCAATTTACCAAAACCATTTTCCTCAAAAGCCACTTGTGACCTTCTGTGGGTTTTCTCAGCCTCAAATCTCCCTGGCCTCCCTAAAGCCTTTGACACTAGTGAGCACACCTTCCTTGACATGTTCTTCTCCTGACTTCTGTGTTGCAACACTATACGAACTCGCCCCTGCCTCTGGGCTTGTCTTTTTCCTCCTCCTATTCCCTAGTTATGGACATCCAGATTCCTATACTCAAGTCTATTCTGTCTACATGTTGTTTCTCCAATGAGCTCCTGCAACTTTCACAGTCATATCAATGGAAAACCCCTAAAACTAGAACTCCAGCCCTGACTTCTCCTAAGATCTAGGGAAGCTTAAACACACATGAAGGCCCTGGGCAGTACCAAATCCAGTCTTTTTAAAGAGTCCCTGTTTCTGTTCATGGTAACACCATTTTTCCAGAATCAAGGCTTGAAATGTCAAGAATCAAGTATAACTCCCCCTTCACATTCCCATCCAGTCAGTCCAGGTGATGCTTTATTCAAAATCAAAGTTATTGAAAAAGAACTGAGATAGAACCTGAAAGCCTAGATTTCATTTCTAATATTTCTTACCTGTATCAAAGTACAAAACTTTTTTTAAACCACACTTTGGTCATGTATATGATGGTAAAAGTGTGCTTGCCCTGCCTACCTTACAATAAAAAATGTGACAGCACAAGAGCAATCCCAAATCACTGCATGAATACAATATTACTTATTACCCCAACTCTTCCTATCCATTTCTACTACAGCCATCTTAGTCTATCCACCCATTCAGTTATTCACCCATGCATTAGTTTTACTTTCACTATTCATTCTGTAAATATTTTCTGAAGGCCAACTATTAGCTCAGCACTATGCATGGCATTTGAGACCTAACAGGAAAGATAAAGAGCCTAACCCACATGACTTACAGTCTAACATGAAGGTAAGGTGATGGGCGCAATGGACATGGGAGGAACCTCTGGGCAGGCTTCCTAGAAAAATAAATATTAACACAAGAAACAATAGAGAAAACAAACGAGTGAGTATCGTAAAGAAGTGGGAGACGGGAGCCACAGGAAGCAAAGGGAGCGACAGGTAGAGGCCCTAGAAACAAGTATGAGCACCCTAACTTGGCATCGTTTTTTCCTAATTTGCACTTTTATTCAATGAATTTTTCTCACTTCAAAATCTTTCCCTACCCTCGCATCTCTGCCTATTGCAATCGCATGCATCCTTCAAAGCCCAGATCAACAATATATGCCCAGTTGCAAGGATAGGATCTGACTCACAGTAGACATGAAATAAGCATTTGCTGAATGAATGCACAGCAGATGGACAAATACTAATGAAGCCTTCCCACGTCACAAATCCACTCTGTGCTACAAATCTGCATGTGCCTGCCCTCCACACCCTTGAAGGAAGAGCCAGGCTCTGCTCCACACAATTTACATTTCCTAATTTGGATATTGCTATATCCACAATGCCTAAAGCACACTAAGCACTCAGACACTTGGACTAATCTGGGACTAGACAGAGCTGTTAAAAAAGATATTTCGTCTTCTATTCCAGATTTTACAATGATTTGGTACAACAAAAATCTCTAAAAACCTCAAAATATCCTTTACACATGAATTATATTAATATTGAACTTCAGGTCTTCCAAGAACTATCTCGTAATAATGGAACTAATTTTTGTATATAATCTTTTAGATGGCTTAATTTTAATTTTCATTATTTTTGAATGACTATCTAAAAAAAATTAAATACTGCTGAAGCAATAAATTTTTAGAATATAACCAATTTAACCAACGAACTCAACAATTTAGGGAAAGTTCTTTGGTACCTCACCCTCCAAAAACTAAGACAACTTAGGAAATGTAAACTGTACGTTTATTTCATTTAATGCTCATAACATCATTTTTAGAATCAGGCCTCAAGTCATCATTGTATAATTTGTTAAGCAATTTATAAAAACTAGAGGAAAGGGTAAATATGATTTAGTCCATTTTTTTCAGATGAGAAAAGGAAAATGCAAAGAGGTGAGAAATATGCTTCAAATAGGAAGCAAAAATGTTAACTGGAAAACATCATCAATCTTAGATACTAAACAGCAGTACCTGGAGGAAAGGCAGCCCAAGGAATAGCAGGAGATGTTGTTTGGGATTCACCACTTCCACCTTCAAAGGTTTCTGCAGCCTAAATAATAAAGGCAAGATTGTTTTAGCAGGTCTGGAAAGTAAAATGCTACTCATTGACCACTCTCAATTCAACAAGCACATCTTCAGTAATACACAACACATTTTCACATTCCCTTTGAAAAACCAATCGCTTTTCAGATTTTATTGCCCCCACCCTTGCCTCTACTGACCACTCCCAGTACCCGTGCCCTATTTTCTTTAAGTGAAAATTCCCTCTTTACTCACATATTTCTCCTGCCAATGAAATTTTTATTTTATATATCTTTAATTATACTTTCACTTGCATATATCTAAGTACTCTAACTCACTACAGTATTTACCCATCTATGTATGCAAAACATACAAAATCCAGAGACCAAATCTTTTAAATTAATTAGCACAAGCCAGTCAATATGAAGAAATATGATTCCTATATCTTCTTGAATAACCTACTAGATGGGCATACTAGCATTTAACATTTAGAGAATTACTAAAGCTGACATTTTCAATTAACAAGGCTTCCTATTCAATAGTTTAAAAACTATGGGACAGTCAATTATTGAACGTTGAGTTTGTGGGTAAGAGTACAGAGTTTCCTGTCTCTTAGGTGCCCGGGTTACAGCAAAATTATTGTTGAAAAATAAGAGCTAGAATTTCAGTTTGGATCCTGCATTGAGAAGTCGGCCAAGGAGAAGCCAAATGGGGCAATCTGCCACAGAAGCAAAGTGACGTAGGAGATACAGTAGCCACTCACTATAAACTACAATAAAGGAACATATTTTATATAATCAGAGACAGAGACAGTCCATATTTCTATTATCAGGATGCAGAAAGAAAAAAACCTAATAACCACAATTAAATTGTACTCGTTGGTTAACATTGTACCATATGTAATACTAAAAGGAACCAATTTGTTGAATAAAACCTTGAAATGGAAGCTTTACTCTAAGGACCATGACCTGCTGTTGTTGTTTTTTTCCTAATATAGTACATTGAACAGGGTTTAAACAAAGGAGACTACACTAGACTGTAACTTTCAAATAACTCCCAACACCCAAACAATGAGTCAGATAATATCTGAAATGTGTATTTTCCCTTTAAAGTGTTACATTTCAATTTCATAAATGACTTAATCATGCAACAAAACCCAAAATACTGATTTAAAAGCAAAAAGTATAGCAATGTGCTAAGCAAAAACAGTTTTAGATGAAGAACAAAAATCTGGTATGTCAACTCTAAATACCTCCCTACTGACAGATATTAAAGATTATCAGAAAAAAAAATGGGTCTAACCTAAAAAACTCACCCCATTCTTACATGATATTCAGAATACTGAATCAATACCTAACATCTTATTATGTATCCTATTAATGTCATTAATTACACTCCCTATTTCTTACAATCTCTTTTTCACCAAATCCCAAACTAGGTAAAAGTCTTAAACAAAACAAAACAAAGCAAAAAAAAAAAAAAAAAAAAACATTAAAAAGCTTCACTTAACAGCAACTCTGAGACTTCAGCTCAGGCATCCTGACTCTTAATCCAGAGATTTTCCTGCAAGACTATACTGGCTCCATAAAAATAACTGGGTTATAAAATATTTCAATAAAAAGAGCACACACTGAAAAGGATTAAGGAAAAGACAGAGCTGCTTCAGCTAACAATTTCCACTTACCAAGCGTCCAACTCAAGCATATTAATTAGCTCTATAAACCAAGAAAAAGCTAATGTACTTAATATACTAAATCAGCTCATTTCAGGCATAAACATGAAAATATGTGACAGAATCCCCCATACTCATCTCTCATCTCACAAGTATTTCCTAGTAGGCATGTACCCCAGCAAAATCATCTGCTGACACTTTTTAAAAGATCTCTTTTATAATGCTTCCACTAGTAGCAGTGAATTATCTCAGTATAAACCATTCCCATGGGCAAGACCAAACATGTAATAAATTACATTATTATTTTTAACTTTCAGAGGGAATAGTTCTGTTAATTTTCCTTTATTTCATTTTTTATTCCAGAGTTATATTCAAAATGATCACAAAAAAATCAGTGTCAATGATTAACACTGTTTTCAGAATAGTTTACTCCACTATAATTCCACAGAATTAACAATTATTTAGCAAAATTAAAACGTTAACAATTACTTAAACAAAATAAGGTAAATAATAGTGCATACCTCAAAACCACCAAAATCATCATCATCCATTCTTCAAGAGGAACCTAGAAAATATCAAAAGACAATGAAACAAGCCCCCCACACACACACTCATTTATGTCAAACACTTCACCTACTCAAATGCACATACATTTTAATTTATAAATTAAAATTACTTCATTCGGGTTAAAACAAACTTTTTAATTACTTATCTGTGTATGTATTTTTAACACAAAAAGAATGGGTAATTGGCTTTTACTTTCTGGCAAAATTAGCAATTGCTGTAACTTTTTCAGCAACCATGTATTTTGCTATTTTATGTTGAGATGCCAGGAGTGGAAAAATATTCTTTTACATTTTAATTTGCTTTTCCCAAATTGGTGCTGGGGTTCAATTCAATAATGCTTCCTGCTTTTTGCATCTATCCCTCAGTTGTCTGGCAACATCAGCACAAACTCCAGCTAAGAACAGGACTGTGGTGAATTTTTGGAAATCTGTGCCCCACCGCAAAGGTTCTTCCCTCGGTTCCATGGCCGAGGCTGATTTAGATTTTCAAAATTGATCAGCATTTTTGAGCTGTGGCCACAGCTTTTGGAGCATTTTGATATGTGTATTTTTAGCTGAAACTGCTTTGCACTTTTGGAAAAATGTGGAGCAAGTTACTAGGCTGATCAAGATAAATCAAGTCATGTATTCCTGGGACACCAGGGATGAGAAAAACACAAACGAATACTTGGAATTCCTCTCTTCTTTATCCCTAAAATATGTAAAAGAGACAAACAGTAGGATAAGGATAATATATGCTTTAATTTGTTCTAAATGTATTTCATAAAAATGGACGGGGAAAGTACTTGGGCCTTAGGAACAAAACAGAAGCAGCTTTTATCTAACAAACCATGAAAGAACTAAAAATCCTGAGAAGATGAAACAAGTAATAGGTGGTACACATTAAATTAAAAAATAAACTACTTCTCAGTCCATGGTTTGGAACCTATATATTGAGAATTAGTAACTGCAAGTGATATCTGGCCACTAATAACTGGCTTCCTTTACTATCTTTCAAAATTGAACATACCCAAATATTGATTATAGTTTATGTAACTCAGTAATATAAGGTGGACTTGATCATAGAGGGAAAAAATACTAATTTATAAATAAATAGCTAAACAAATCCTATGTTAAGCAATAATTCTACAGGAATTTTCTAACTTCTTTTGCTTAAAGTGAAGAAGCAGTAGGCATCTCCCGGCATGCCTGGCCTCTACACTTAAGCACTCATCTTTTAAAAAATTCAACTCAAAAAATGGTCAAAGAAAAATTAACAGTATGAAACAAACATTTATTTCAAGGACTGTTTTAATAGGGAAAGAAAATTTCTTTTCACAGAAATTCATTGGTAATGGCACTAAAAGGAATATATGTAGACAGATACATATTTTTAAAAGGAAAGACATTAAATTAACCATAATACAATATCAGTATTGTCACCATTGCCCAAAAGTTAACAATTTGATGAGTTTTTTAATGTATTTCTGCAAAACTTAAAGCTACACAAGTCATTCACATAAAGCACTTAAAAAATATAAACCAGACTTTCAGAAACTTTTATATGGTGGTTAGTCTGAAATGGAATTCACATTAATTTTCTGTTGCAAGCAAACAGAAATCTGTATGTGATTACACTTTTCATGAAGAAATTATGAAAGAAGAGTGATATGGATACTGAGAATTAACAAAGTCAAAACATAATCACCACGTTTGTCTTTTCCTCATGTATCCCATGACTATCAGGAGACAATTAAAAACTATTTTTAACTTATATAAATGCTATACCCAAATAATATGGCTTCAAAAGAATGGAATTTTTAGAGTAATGCTTCTATGTGTTTTTGTAAGTCACATCCCAATAAATTACTTTTAAGGTGCCATAAAATTTGAAAACAAAAACAAATACCCGTGCCTAACAATCATTTCAGCTTGTTTGTCCTGGTAATGGACCAAATACCATCAGCTCCTAAGTACTGATTTAGTTCTACAAAAGAACACATTAGTGACCACTGATGCTTTCCATAGCCCAGCAACTTTTACATATTAAAATACAGATGATAGTCCTCGACTTTCTTTTCAAAGAAATACTGATACATTTTTTAAAATGTGTTCTTTCTTGAAACACAGCATTAATAAAATGGATATTATTTTCTAAAGCCATAAACTTTTTCCATGTAATTTAGATTTCAAATTCTATAATAGTTTTTTTTTCTTCTGAACATGTTAAAGAGTAGAGGGAAATAAAATTAACAGCATTGATTAATGAAAATGCTTTTACAAAATACAAAAATTAAAATTGGGTTTTTAAAAAAATATTACAAGTGTGGGCTTCTTTATGGATTCAGCTACTTTGATACATTTAAAACATTTTATCTAAAGCGCATTTCTTTGTAACTTTTTAGAACACACATCTAGTACTTAACATGACAGCCCACTATTCACACCCACAGAAATGGATTAATTTAATTTGAGAACATAACTTTCTGGGGTCCACAAAACACTAAAACTACCACATCCATTAAGCTACAAATATTACAAGAATGCAGCAACACTAAATATACCTGACATCTATGTTATACAGAATCATGAGCCTGGCCAAAAGATTGACAAATCATCCATTTTTTCTTTTGTGTCACAGGAGAGAAAAGATGCGTACTATGTTATATTATGTACTATGTTATGATTAGACAGCTGCACAAGTGTAACAAGTCTCAGATTTCCTTAATGTGAAATTTAATCTCTTTCGTGGATCTTTTGTATTAATTCTCTCCTTTGCTATCTTGCAATATATTGCTGATATTCTAAAAATATTTTATAAGAAAAGCACACAAAAGAGCAAATCTATACACAACAGTCAATGTAACAATCTTTTATTCAGACATCACTTAAGGTCCTCAAGAAGTTTATGACCTGGTAGGGAGGGGCGGCGGAGGAGGGCAGAGTGTAAGAAAAACATACAAATACAAATTATATGAGATACAAGAGAGTCTTTCAAAAGAAGAACATTTTTGTAAGGTGGGGGAAAGATTTTTATTTTTATTTGATCAGAAGAATCATGAAACGCTTCAGGTAGGAGACATTTGAGATAAACTCCAACAGACAGAACAGAGAATTTTAAATGGCACGTTAAGAACATGCATTTTATTGAAGTCTTTTCCCAAACCCAACCAAAAGATAGCAAAAAATTCCTTTTGTGAGTGCTTCCGCATAAATACAAGGTCAAAGAGAAAATGTGAAACAAGAAAGGTGCAGTACATTTGAAACTAAAAGGATGAGTGATGACTGAGCAAATGCAAGGAAGATGAACCCATGTAAACTGAAGCGCGGAAAATCGGATTTCACCACGTTCACATCACAGGATGCACCCAAGGCTCGGCGGCGGGCGGCACGGGGCAGGGCACGAAGGCGCGCCTCGCATCAGGGTGGCGGGGGTCCCCCACACGCTCCCGGAATCGTCCCCGCAAACCCTCCTAGCTCCTGGCGCAGCACCGGGCGGGCTTCCTCGCTCCCGGAGGAAACAGAGCCACGTTCATGCTGGACCCACCTCCCAGGTCTCGTTCCTCACTCCGCAGCCAGTCCACCCCAGCAGCCAGGCTTGAAAGCTCCAGTCAAGGGATCAAGAGATGGCTCCCTGGCGCCTGGAATCAACCCCTGAAAAGGGACCTCAGCACCTGTCCCACAGAGACGCAGCCCTCACACAGCCCCGTCCTGAGAAGCCCCGCCACGGGCGCAGAACTTCCCCAGTCGGCTCAGGGTTCCAGGACGAGGCAGGACAGTGTAAAAGTGAAGAGGGGCCGTGCGGTCCGGGGCCCGCACTCAAACTCCAGCAGCGTGGCACAGGGGACCCAAGATGGCGGCGGCGCCGCGCGGCCTCCAGGAACCCTGAAGGCGGGCGGGCTGGCCCCGCACGAGGGAAGCGGGGGTGTCGGGGGCGACAGGCGGGGGCGCAGGACTGGCACAGCAGAACAGGCGAGCCACGCAGCCGCCGGAGAAGAAGGGACGGGAAGACTGCCTTTCTTGTTGTTGTTGCTGTTGTTAATGTCCCCTCGTTATCCGGGTACTACCAAGGCTGGCTGCGGGGTGGCTGGCTGACAGGCCCGAGCAGCTGGAGCCCGCCGGTGGCCTGGGAGCGGGGCCTGCTTTGCGTGTTTTGTGATTGATTGTGGGGGGCCGGGGGGGTGATCCATAGGCCAAAACAGGCAGTCGGAGAGGAGCCGCCTAGGCCTGGTGCTGCGGGAGGGAGGCCCAGATTTTTCTTTCCTCTTGTTTGGGGTTGTTTTACTTGTATGTTCTTCTCCTCTTCCTTATTTTCTCTCCGCCTGATTTTCTTTTTTTTTCCTCTTCCCATTTCTAGTCTTTAATTTTTCCCACTTTTTTTTTCTTTTTTCCTCCCTTTTTATCATTATTTTACCTTCTTTTTATCCCTCAAACCTTCTTTTTATTTTTTCTTTCTTTCATTTTTCCTCCTTTTCTTCCTGCCTGCCTTTCCCTGTTTTGTCTTTCTTTCTTCTCACTTGTCTGGCCTTTTATTTTATTTTTTATTTTACCTTTTCCTGCTTCTCTTTTTCACCGTTTAAAAATTTTATTCCTGTTTACTATTTTTCCCTCTTATTTTTTTTTTTGTTGGCGTTCTTTTCAGATCAATAAGATAACAGTGAACTTGAATAATATGATAAATGAACTAGACCTAACAGACATTTATAGAACATTGCACCTGAAAACAGCAGAATACACATTCTTCTCAAGTGCTCATGGATCATTCTCTGGATAGACCATATGTTGGGCCACAATATACAGGTCTCAATAAATTTAAAACGACTGAATTATACAAAGCATATTCTCTGATCATATGAAAGGAAGCTGGAAATCAATACTAGGCATAAAAGGTGATAATTCACAAACATATGGAGATTAAATAAAACAATCAGTGGGTCAAAGAAAAAATTGCAAGGGAAATCAGTAAATATCTTTAAGATGAACAAAAACAAGAATACAACATATCAACACCTGTGCGATGCAGTGAAAACAGTGCTGAAAGGGAAATTTATAGCCCTCAATGCTTAAATTCAAAAAGAAGAAAGAGGGAGCAGACGTGGCTCAAGCAACTGAGCACCTCTATCCCACATGGGAGGTCTAGAGTTCAGTTCCCAGTGCCTCTTAAAAAGATGAGCAGACACAGAAAGCACACAACAAACAGACACAGAGAACAGACAGTGAGTGCAAACAACGAAGGGGGGTAGAAAATATGAATAAAATTAATCTTTTAAAAAAAGAGAGAAGAAAGAGCTAAAATGAAAGATTTAACTGCATGCCTAGAAGAACTAGAAAAAGAACAGCAACCTAATCCCAGAGAAAGCAGAAGGAAAGAAAAATGAAAGGTTAGAGTAGAAATAAATGAAGAATTAAAAAAACAATAGAGAGCATTAACAAAACCAATGATTGGTTCTTTGAAAAGATTAACAAAATTGACAAACCTTTAGTGAGACTGTCAAGGAAAAAAACATGTCAATGAATAAATTCAGAAATGATAGGTTCTGACCCCACAGGGATAAAAGAGATCATACAAGGATACTATGGGAATCCCAGTGGGTTCCGTGTAATATTTTGGGTAATCTAAGCACCTCTTAAAATATATGTATATATATATATAAACAACATTTTTGTAAGCAAATACATATATATGCATATATATTTATATATCATTTTCCAAGTACACTATGAACAACTGTACAACACTAAACTAGACAATGTAGATGAAATGGAAAAATTCCTAGAAATACAAGAACAACCTAACCTGACTCTAGAAGAAATAGAAGAACTCAATAAACCAATCACAAATAAAGAGACTTAAACATTCATCAAAAACCTCCCAAAAATGAAAGGCCTAGGACCAAATGGCTGCACAGATGAATTCTATCAAACATTCAAAGAAGGTTTAATACCAATCTTGCTCAAACTCTTCCAAAAATTGAATAGGAGGAGAGGCTACCAAACTTATTCTAGGAAGTCAACATCATTCTAAGACCAAAGCCAAATAAAGATGCTACTAAAAAATAAAGTTATAGGTCAATTTCTCTAATGATATGGATGCAAAAATTCTCAATTAAAAAAAAAACTGGTTAAGCAAAACCAAAAGCACATTAAAAGAATTATACACTAAAATCAAGTGGGTTTTATCCCAGGTATGAAAGGGTAGTTCAATTTAAGAAAACCAAGTAACATAATATATCACATTAAGAAATCAAAGAAGAAATATGACATGATCATCTCAATTGAGGCAGAAAAGGCATTTGACAAAATCTAGAAAATCCTCATTTGATAAAAAACATTATGTAAGATAGGAATAGAAGGGAAATTTCTCAACATGATAAAGTGCATGTATGAAAAACCCACAGCTAACACTGTACTCAGTGGTGAAAAACTGACAACTTTCCCACTGAGATCAGGAACAACACAAGAATGCCCACTGTCACCACTGTTATTAAATATTGATGTAGAATTCTGAGCTTAGAGCAATTAGGCAAGAAAAAGAAACAAAAGGCACCCAAATAGGAAAGGAAGAAGTAAAACTTTCAATATTCGCTGATCATATGATCCTATATCTAGAAAACCCACAAAAAATCACTAGAAAACTACTAGAACAGCAAAGTGGTGGGCTCCAAAATTAATACATGAAAATAAGTATCATTTCTGCACACTACTAATAAGCAATCTGAGGAGGAAGTCAGGAAAAAATTCCATTTATAATAGTGACGAAAAGAATCAAATATTTAGGAATAAACTTAACCAGGGACATAAAGGACCTGATTTCAGAAAACTACAAACATTGCTTAAAGAAACTAAAAACCTAAATAAATGGAAACAAATTCCGTGTTCATGGATTGGAAGACTAAATATGATTAAGATGACAGTTCTACCCAAATTGATTTACAGATTCAATGCAATCTCAAAATTCCAACAACCTTTTTGAAGAAACAAAATCGAATTATTAAATTCATTTTGAAGGGTAAGAGGCCATGAATAGCCAAAAATATCTTTAAAAAAGAAGGAAGTTGGAGGACTCTGACCTCCTGATTTAAAGCATATTACTCATCTATACTGGTAAAAACAGTGTGATACTGGAATAAAGATAGATTGACCAATGGAATCAAACAGATTAAGAAACAGACCCTCACATCCATGGTAAAGTGATTTTGACAAGGTTGTCAAACCCATCCAGCTGGGTCGTAACAGTCTCTTCAACAAATGGTGCTGGGAGAACTAGATATCCATATTCAAAAGAAAAAAAGAGGATGCCTATCTCACACCTTATACAAAAATTAACTCAAAATGGATCAAAGACCTAAATATAAGTGCTAAAACCATTAAACTCCTAGAAGAAAATGTAGGGAAACATCTTCAAAATCTGGTGGTAGGTGGTGGTTTCTTAAGCCTTACACTCAAAGCATGAGCGATGAAAGAAAAAATAGATAATGGAAGCTCCTGAAAATTAAACACTTTTGTACTTCAAAAGACTTTGTCAAGAAGGTGAAAAGGCAGCCTATTCAATGGGAGAAAATATCTAATAAGGGTTTGATTTCCATGTTATATAAAGAGATCATACAACTCAATGATAAAAAGACAAACAACCCAACTAAAAAAATGGGCAAAAGTCTTGAACATTTTTCCAAAGAGAAATACAAATGGCCAAAAAGCACATGAAAAAATGTTCAACATCACTAGCTATTAGGGAAATGCACTTCAAAGCTACAATGAGATATCATTTCACACCTTATAGAAAGAAAATTACAAGTTCTGGAGAGGATGTGGAAATATAGGAACACTCTTTCACTGTTAGTGGGAATGTAGAATGGTGCAGCCTCTATGGAAGATAGTTTGGCGGTTCCTTGGGAAGCTAATATACAACTGCCATATGATCCAGCAATTCTATTACTAGGAATATTTCGGAAGAATTGAAAGCAGGGATGTGAAGAGACATCTGCATACCAATGTTCATAGGTCATTATTCAGAATTTCTAAAAGATGGAAACAACACAAGTGTCCATCAACCAATGAATGGATAAACAAAATGTGGTGTATATATATATATACACTGGAAAACTATTTGGCTGTAAAAAGAAATGAAGTCAGGATACATATGATAGCATGGATGAACCTTGAGGATCTTATGTTGAGTGAAATAAGCCAGACACAAAAGGACAAATATTGTATGGTCTCACCAATATGAACTAAATACAATGTGTTAATTCATGAAGTTAAACTCTAGAGTATAGGTTACTAGGAGATAGAATGAGGGTTGAGAAGGGGAAGCAGATGCTTAGTGTATGTAGAATTTAAATAATGTTGATTGTAAATGTGTGGAAATGGATAGAATCAATGGTAACACATTATAGTGAATATAACTAACACTGCTGATTTATAAGTGGGATTGTGACTGAAAGGGGTAGTCTGAGGACATAAATGTCAGTTGAAAGAAAGCTAGAGATAATCTAGGGAATGTATAACCCAGTGGAGGGTGAGGATTGTTGTTAATAATACAAGAATATTCTATGAACTAGAACAAATGTACGTCACTATGACAAGGTGTTAAGAATATGGTGATATATGGGAAAAATACAACTAATGTAACTTATGAACTATTGTAGTTAACAATAATATTGTAATATTTTTGCATCAATGTTAAAGGTACTATACCAAAGCTAAGGGTCAACAATGGGGGTAATATGGGGTTTTTCCTTTTGGAGAAATGAACACTCTAAAATTGACTGTGGTGATGACAGCACAACTCTGTGATGAAACTGAGAGCCACTGGGTGTACACTTTGGATGGATTGTACAAGACAGGGGGCTGTGTAACACAGTGAACCCTGTGGTGGATGATGGTCTGTGTTTAACAGTACAAATAGGAGCATGTCCTCTCATGAACTATAACAAATTTAAAATACTAATAGGTGGTGTTACTAATAGGGTGGTGTAACTGTTGGGCAGTTTGATGTAATTATGAATTCCAAAAATATAATTGGGTCATGCTTGTAAACTGATCTGTTAATCTGGGCATGATTAAGTTATGATTAGGGCGTTGACTGGGCCACACCAGTAGGGCATTGAACCCCACCCCTTGGTGGGTGGGGAATCAAATATAAAAGACAAGGGAAAGGACAGAGGGAGCAGTTTTTGAGAAGCAGTTTTGATGTTGGAGTTTTGATGTTGGAGAGAAGGCCCCTGGAGAAGGAAGTGAGCTGTTCGCCTGACAGTCTACAGCTGACCTTGTGGAGGAAACAGAGGAGCTAAGCCCAGAGAGAAACGCAGCCCTGGGAATAGAGGAACCCAAGAAGCCTGAACCCTGGCAAATGTCAGCAGCTGTCTTGCTCCAACACATGGCAATGGACTTTGGTGAGAGAAGAAACTTATGCTTTATGGCCTGGTATCTGTGGACTTCTACCCCAAATAAATACCCTTTATAAAGACCAACCCATTTCTGGTATTTCACATTAGCACCCCTTTGGCTGACTAATACAGGTGGCTTATGGGAAAAATACACCAAATGTAAGCTAAGGACTATATAGTAAGCATTAATATTTTAATGATGTTCTCTCATCATTTGTAACAAATGTTCCACAACAATGCAAGGTATTGATGGCTGGGTGATATATGGGAATCCTGTATGCTATACTTGATTGTTTTGTAAACTCACAAAGTCTCCAATTTAAAAAAAAAAAAAAAAAAACAGGAAGCCCTAATTTTTTATTGACAAGACAGGTCTTTGAAATAAAAGTTGCAGAAAAAAATTAATTAAAAAAAAAAAACAAAAAACTTCAGGGTTGGAAAACAGAGTTGAGGATATCTCCAGTAAAATATAAAGTATAAAAAAAGAGATGGAAAATTATAGTAAAAGGATAAGAAAATTAGAAGACCCAGTCCAGGATTTATAACACCTAATTATTAAGCGCTCTAGAAAGACAGAACAAAGTAAACAGGGAAGAATCCATCAGCAAAGTAATTCAAGCAAGTTTTCTAAAACTAAAGGATATGATTTCCAGATTAAATACGTCCATTAAATTAAGTATCCAAGAAAATTGAAGGAAAAAAACCCACACCAAGGCAAAGTAGAGACAAAGAGAAGACTCTACAAGATTCCGGAGAGATAAAATCAATTTCATACAACAGACCAAAAATATAATGGCATCAGACTTCACAACAACAACACTGGGAGGTGGAAAACACTGAAGCAACACTTTTAAAATTCTGAGAGAAAACCCTTTACAATGCAGAATTCTGTAATCAGTCAAACCAACAATTTATTGAGGGAAGAATAAAATTCTTTTTAGACCTACAAAGTCTCAAATGTATTCCCAAACTTTCTTTAGAAGCTATGGAGTAAACCAAGGAATAAGAAAGACAATGAAATGGGGTTGGAAACGGGAAATCAAACTAAAGTGAAAAGCAAAGCGAATTCTCTTAGAATGATGATGATGTGAGCAACCAAAACAACTAAGCAGTAAGAATAGAGAGCAACCAGTCTAGACTGGAACAGATAAGAGGCTCCTGGGAGATATAGTCAAGCAAATGAAATTAACAGACTGTCCTCTGTTTTACCATCATGAGTGTAATTTATACAAGTGGGGGAAATTTGAGGGTTGAATTAATGAGTAATAGATTGACCAAATGAAAACAGAAAGAACACAATTATGTTATGCAGGAAAACAATTTCCAGCAGTAAAACGTAGAAGGAGCAATAATTAGTATGTCATTTAGAGATATGACATGGGTAAACACTAAAAGAACCAGCTATCTATACTAAACGTGGTTGTCTCAAGAAAGCAAGAAGGCTCATCAGGAGTCTAGAAAAGGAAGGGCATATGGAACTGCTGTTTCATAGCAAGCCTTTTACAACTTTTACATGGGCATATGTAGTTTTGATTTTTTTTTTTTTTTTTTTTAATGATAATATAAAAAACAATGTGGCACAAAGAGCCAACTGCCTATTATTTCTATCAAAACATTCTGGAAAGAAAAAAACTCAAAGTTTTTCTTCTCTATAAACTCTGAAGGGGGCTTAAATTAGCATTTACTCAGTGAATAACATTAGTCTCCTCTATAACGTTTTCCCATATTACAAGTATTTATACAAAATGTAGAAGTGTATCTCTAGAAACCAAAGTTGCCCAAAACAAACAAAAAGCCAACAGAGGAAAAGACACTTAGGCCACTGACTTCAAAGAACAGACTCTCCAGGGGTCATCCTGATTATTCAATTACCCCAAAGTGCCCTACTAGTTGATGCTGTCCAGTTAGCATTTAACTCAGTCTCTATGCCATCTGGAAAGCTACTGGCTAATAAACACACAACCACAATATGTTTCCATTTGATCCTGTGTGGTGTCATGTTTCCTAGAAGCAATAGACACAAGTGATTTTCTCCTGACCGTCCTGGGCAAACATAAATTGGAAAAAGCAAACAGAAGGAAGGAAACACACACAGACACCACTGGGTTAAGGTTAAAAATTAACACTGAACGAATTAGAACAGTCTTATCATTTAAACTCAGAATTTCAGGCTCATCAGTTCAAGGAAATTGTTTATCCACATCTCCTTTACTAGTACATAGGTCTCTGCAGGTCATGTAGGGTCCATTTCTTGATCCTTATTTTTTTTTTATTTTTTATTTTTTTAATTCCTTGGCACTTTCAACTGAGTAGTTCCTGGCACATAATAGGGTCTCAACGAATATTTTTTTATTAATGCTTCTAGAATAAATGATTAAATAAAAGCAAATGTGTTGCTAACAGCTCCCATGTGACTTCTTTTTCCCTCTCATTTCTGCAAGAAAAATAAGTTGGAGCTTGGGCAATAGAAAACCAAGTTGCTAGCACTAAAACAGTTCTATTCATATCAAAGCATGAGTGCAGGCCTATACTCAAAAGAAATTACATTGCTACATTCTACTCTCTTAAGTATCCAAGTATTATTGGGACTAACAATTTTGAAATTTCCTATGAAGCTGTATTGAAGAGCTGTTGTATATTTCAAATACTACAACCAATGAACTTTTGCCAATGACAGAATATTATCACAAGTTAAAAAAATTACAGTGGTATACATTCATTACCTGAAAAATGAAAACATCCCAACCACCTAATAATTCTAATAAATTAAAATTTTCTATTTATAGCTGCATTTTCAATTAAATTTTGTCTTTACTAAAGCCTTTATTCAGAAAATTTATATAGCCCAGGAGATTAAAAAAAAAAAAAAATTTCGCAAAGTACTTAGACCCTCCAAACCCTTATCTATAACTTTCTAACTTCTTTGGTTAATTCTTCTACCTCCTCTAACTCCTTAATGGCAATCTTTCCCCAGGCCCTCTGATCTAATCTTATTACCCTTGCCTTCAAAGTGTGCATTCACTCTCATAATCTTAATGGTCTCCCCAAAATTTCCAGAACTAACCATTTCCCTGGGGCCACTCATGTATTCCCAACCAAATAATGGACATTTTTATATGACTAATCCCATTGTCAACTCAAAATTCTCACTGAGTTGTACTACTATCACCTCACTCACTATTTTAAGAGGACACAGCCCTTCTCTGAATGGAAGGAAACAATGCCGAGGAAATACTCTATCCTTTTCTCTACGCTCTTTACTCCTCCCCAAGAGAAAAACAAACACAATGGTGAAAGCAGACCATCCACAGACGCCTCCTCGTATGGCATGCACAGATTGCGCGTGCACAGCACATGGTCTTTGGGTTCCTCTCTGCCAACTCATGCCCACAAACAATAAATTCTTCCTCTGATCCAGCTTCCATGGGAGAAGCTCACCAGGGAAAAATGCCATTCTCTCAGCAGACACTTGTGTTTTTTTAGCTACTCTGCCAGCGACTAGATGGGTAAATCCAATTCAGAAGAAAACTTTGGGGAGACCTCATTTCAGCCTGAGGCCCAAAGCCACATTTACACCAAACTTTAAAAACTGTGCCATTGCTCTGATTCCTATATGACTCTTGGTTATAGTTCTCAATTGATTCAGAATCCGGACTGGTGGGCGAGGCAGCTGATGAAGGCTATCCCCAAGAACCACCAACAAAATGCAATTACCTATCCTCTGCTAAGAACTGCCAGAGAAAAACACTACAAAATTCATGTTTTCCAACTGCTAATGGATTCACAGTGCTTCCTACCACAACCACCATTTACCTAGCTAACTCCTCTCATCTCCAGAGCAGCTATTTCAAAGATTCTCAATTATCCTCAAACTTCCAAACTTCTATTACTTTCTGCAATCAAAACAGATGACCAAGCCTCCTACTAAACAGAGAAAACAAAAGATATTTTAAGAAAAGTCACTGTGAACTTTGTGCCACCAAAAACTAGAGCCACCAGCATCTGTACCCATCTATTTCACTTTATTCCTCTCACAAAGAAAGAGGAAGGCTGCCAACTACTTAAAGCTAATTCTTCCATCTCTGCTGTCAGAGACTTAGCTTGATCAGCTATTCCCTCACCCTCTTAAAAATTCAACTTCCCCCTCTTATTCTGCTCCTTCTCATTAACACTGAAACCTGCTCCAGGTCCTACATCTTTAAAAACAGAGCAAAGCGAAGCAAAAGCAAAGCTTTCCTCAATTACACATTCCCCTCCAACCACAGCCCTCTTCTTTTCACAACCCAATGTCATAGACTCTTTATCACGACATCCCATGCCTGCAACCAATTACCTCCTTTTAACTAAATGCAAAGAGACATTTTCAATTCCTTGTCTTATCTGATCATTAAAAGCATTTAACCAGTCTTTCCTTCTCAAAACTCTCTTGCCCCTTGGTTTGCAAGACAGCCATACTCCTTCCTTTTTCCCTACCTGAAATTCTCTGTTTCTTCCCAGTCTCCCATGGAGACTTTTCTTCTACCTACTCTTTAAATGTTGGTATTCCTAAGGGCTCCAATCTACCCCTTCTTTTCTTCTCACTTCAAATATACTCCCTGGACTACCTCACTTACTCCTCTGGATTCACTCACAAACATAAGTTAAGCAATCTCTAATTCAGACCTGCCTCCTGAACTCCAGATCTATCTATCCAACAGACAAATGAATAACTTCTCTTTCAATCTCATAGGCATCTCAAGCTCATTACAACCAAATCCAAGTGCAACATCTTCCCCATGAAACTCAAATTTACTCTTCCTCCAGGGTCCTTATCCTAGTAATTGGTACCAGCATCTACAAAACAGCTGCCCAAGACAAAAACTTAAGAGTCATCGTTGTCTCCTCCTCCTCTCTCTCATTCCACACAACTTCCAAGTTCTATCTCCTAAATACCATTAGAGCCCATCTACTTCTCTCAGTCTCAACTACTTCCACCTTAACTTTCACGTGGTTTATAACATCAGCTCCAAAATATTTCTCTGCTTCTAGTTTGTCTCCTTTCTAGTCCATTCTCCACTCTGCTACCCAAGTGATCCTTCTAAATATTTATTTACAACCTTTCAACAGTTCCCCATTGCTTTGACAATAAGGTCAAAATTCTTAACATGAAATGGGCCTTTGTACCCTATTGCTGCTGCCATCCTTGTCTCTTAACACATCTTTACCCTGAAGTTATATGCATTCTAATATGATTCCAGTCAAGTCACTACACCTTTCTAGACCAAAGTGTTCTCATATGTAAAATGAACAGGCTGACTAGATGACTCCTAAGACTGCATTATAAGATCCTCTAAAAATATTATTCTATTACTAAAGCTGAATTCCTATCTTCTTCACAAACTACTTTCTATCCTGAAACTTTGTTCAGTCAATAATAGTGGCCTTTAATCCGTTCAGGATACAGAAACTGAGTGTTATCTTTTTCTCTTTACACAGTAGCCAGTAAGTCACTCAGTCCTATAGTATCTCCCTACTCATCCCTTCCTTTCTCTTCCAGTGACCATTCTCGTGATTCAGCTCTCTATCACTGTTTCTTGAAAGCTACATGGTCATTCTCACCAATCCGTTCATCACACTGGATAAATCTTTCTAAAACAGCCCTATTTTAGAATGTCAATCTCAACCTCAAGTCTTTCAAAATAGGAATGACAAACTCATGGCTCTATGATCCATGAACTTTGGAGGGAATCACATGTAAGCAAAGTAAGCATGAAGATAAAATTTTGAATTGTATTGACACTAGTGATTAAAAGTAAAAATATGTCCTGTAAAAAAACTGTGATTATATCGCAACATCAAGGCACAAGAGAACACTCTATACAACAAAAAAAAAAAAACAGAGAAAACTGTTACATATTATGGTGAAATCAATTTTAACATTGGACAGCATTACAATTTGATGTTCTCGCCAATAAGAAAGATGGGGTTTTGTATCGTTCACCATTTTATATATTCTCTTCCATATTCTTCCTATTTATGATACAGCCTCATTTATCTGCACAGTCGTGTCTAGCAATCTCATCTACCTGATCCAGAAAGCACGAAACTCCTCTCGGTAGCCAAGAGGGAAATTATAAGCTCAATGTATCCATAAGACAGTTGTGAGACCCCCGTTCAAAATCTGTTACACTTCTACCAGATATAATTCCAGGCCTCCACCACCTCTCAGACTCCCCCGACTCACTTTCCTCTAGCTAAGAAGCTGGCCTCTCCAACAATCATATTTCTGCCTCAAGGAATTTGGTGTTTTGTTGTTGCTGTTTGTTTTCTTTTTTTAATGTAATTAGCAAATGGAAACCCACCATCCAACATAAAACTGAAGCCCTTGATGACAAATTATACATAACTCCTCCCTGTGCCTCTCTGAACTCAAAGAAACCAAAATCCTTATTTTATTTTTTATCATTCCTTCCTTTCAAATTAATAAAGTTTTATCTCATCTATGTCTACTACCAAAAAGCATATATTTTTATTTCAGCTATTTTTAAAGGGCATTCAGTGGCGTGTAAACCTTGGGAACTTAAATATTTCACATAATATTATGTTGTTAATATTATTGTAGCTACAATTCCTTCTTTAGAACTGCTATAATACTCCAGTTTATTCAGCCACTTTCCTCTCAGTAGACATTTGGGTGGTTTACAAGATCTTGCTATTGAGAACAGAACTGCTATAAACATTCTTCAACATGTCTCTTTCTGTAGAGATGTAGTTTCTCTTCAGTATACAACTAGGTGGAAAATCACTGAATTTTAATGTTTGTATATGTTTAACTTCACAGGATAGTGAAAAACTACTTTCCAAAAAATTTTACACCTGAAAGCAATGTATAAAGGTCTAAGTGATCCTCATCCTAACTCATGGTTTTGTCAGACCATTTTTTAATTTTTGCCAATCTTATCAATGTAAACTGATATCTCATTGTGGACTTAGTTTGATTTCCCTGATCATTAATGAAGCTGAAATCTCTTCATATGATTATTAATCATATGTGGCTTCTCTTTTGCAAAATGCCTATCCATATCTTTTGATCATGTTTCAATTGTGTTGTCTGAGCTTTATGAGTTAATCTGTATGGATTATTTTTAATATCCTTGATATTAATCATTTATCATATGTGTATACTGCAAATCATCTCCTAACTTACCACCTGTTTTTTCACTTTAAGCTGGTTCTTGATGAACAAAATTTTTAATGAATGTTAATTTTATCAATCTATTCTAAGTTACCAGTTTTTTAAGCCTTATTTCTAAAAGTCCTTTACTATCCCAAGATCTAAAATATATAACACCTGTATTTTCTAAAACGAAAGTTGAAGTTTAAGTACTGAAGCCATCTTTTTTTTGGTCCACTTGGATCATTTTTCCAATTTCATTTATTGAATAGTAACTCCTTTCCTCAGTGATCTGATATACTACCTTTATAACATACCAAGGTTCCATAAATGTATGAGTCTTTTTCTGGCTATGGAATTATTTTAGCAGAAATGACATCTTTATGAGATTAAGTCATCCTGTCCATAAATATGATAAATCTCATAGTTAAGAGTTTTATCTTATAGTTATTTTTTAATCATATTAATAAAGTTTTACAAATTTCCCTAAAGAAGTCTTGCATGTCTCCTTTTAGGTTTCTAGATACTGATATTATATGGTACTATTTTAACGTTTTCTCTTAAGTTACATTTTCTAATTGTTTGTTGCTGTTGTATAACAATGCAATTGACTTTGTATATTAATCTTATCTCCATTCACCTATGCTAAACTCTAATTTCCAATAAATTTATCTCATATTCTTTTGATCTTTTTATGTAAATGATCATACTGCCTGCAGATAACAAGAGTTCTGTTTCCTCCTTTCCAGTCCTTACACCTTTGATTAATTTTTCTTGTTTTTTTTTTTTTTTTTTTCCCAATTCATTAACAGGTTAAAGAAGTTCCTTCTTTTCCTAATTTGCTAAGCATTTTTAATGATGAATTAACATTGATTATCAAATGCTATTTTCTGGAAGGAAGCGGAGCGGCGGCCACGCAAGCCGCGCACGAAGTCGCAGTCGGTGCGGTGGGCGGTCCCGGTGCCCCCGGCGGCCAGGGTGGTCCCGGTGGCCCCCACGGCGGCCTCGAGGGCCCCGGTGGCCCCGACGACCCTGGCGTTGGGGGAGAAGCGGGTGCCGCGGCCGGCGGCGCTCCCCGCGTCGAGAGAGTCCCACGCGCGCCAGGACGGCGTGGAGACGCAGCACCCGCGGCCGGAGGTGCAGGAGGCCGACTGCTCCAGCTCACCCTCCCCGTGCCTTTCCCATCCCCCACGGGGGCGGCGATCGCCCGCCGGTTCCTGACCCCAAATGCCCGACTCCGAGGCCAGTTCAGAAGGCGCTCACAGTGACCGGCACCGTCCTGGCTGTCCGACCGAGTGCGGAAGGCCCTGGCCAACTCCGCGCTTCCATCACCTCCTGTCTCCACCAGCTCTCCCTGGGGGTGCGCACCACGCAGTGCCTTGTGCCTCCATTTTTTGCTAAGCCTCAGGCCGGTAAAGGGGGCTGAGGCCTAACTTTGTGTCCACTCCTAGGCGTCCTTCCCTAGGGCATTGGGCATTAATTCCTAGAGTAGCTGCCACTCTATCATTGAGGCCTACTATTTTGCCTGTACTGGTCCTTGGGTGCGCAGGGCCCACTTGCTTTGGTACCTAAATGTCTGTTACTGCAGAAAATAAAAACCTACTAAAAAAAAAAAAAAAAAAAAAAAAAGACAAATGCTATTTCCTACCTATTGAAATTATCATATAGTCTTTCTCTTTTAATCTATTAATTTTGCCACTTATATTTATGGCTTATTTAGTGTTAAAGCATCCTTGCACAACTAGAATAAATCCAACAGTAATGATCTTTATGTTCCTTTACAATGCTGCTTTAAATTGGCTAATATCTTGATTGGGATTTCTGAATCTATATTCATGAGTGAAATAAATTTCTCTCTTATATTATCTTCATCTGGTTTGGATATCAGAGTTATGCTGAGCTCTTAGAACTACCTGGGGCACCCATTCCTCTTTTTCTAATTATTAAAAGAGATTACATCACAATGGAATAACCTATCGCTTAAAATTTTGGTAGGACCTGTTTACAAAATCACCTGTGCTTGTTGCTTTCTTTGTGGGAAGATTCAATTTCTTAGAATTATAGAATGACTCAGGCTTTTAATTTCTATCAATCAGTTTTTGTAAGTAATATTTTTCTAGAAATGTGTATTCTACATTTTTTTTAAATAATTGCCATATAGTTTACAGTATTCTTATTATCTTCTTTATCTCTGCTTTATCTGTGATTCTGTCTCTTTTTCATTGAATATATATCAAATTCTTTGTATGTCCATGAAGTGTATTATTTAGATCTTCTATGTCCTTGCTGGTTGTGGTTTTTTTGTTTTGTTTTGTTTTTCTTTTGGCTTGACCTATCAACAATCACGAGAGGTAAGCTGAAATCTCCCACTATAATGGTAGAGGTACCAAATTCTCCCTAAAGTTCCATCAATGTACTGCTGCGTTCTTGATGAATATAACCTTTTATCATGAAAAAGTGATCAAGTCCTAATATAATTTTTAAAGTTGAATTTGAATAATATTAGTTTTGTTTTGTTGTTGTTGTTGTTGTTTTGTTTTGTTTTTTGTTTTTTCCCCTAATGGTTCAAGAATTCACATGACCTCTTCTCTCTACCTAGAAGGCTCTTCCCTAGACAACTGCTTGGTTAACTTTCTCACCTCCACCAAGTCTTGATTCAAATATCACTTTCACTGTAACCAGCTAATTTTAAATGATAAAGCCCCCTCCTCAGCAAAACTGATTCCCCTTTCATTGCTTTCTGTCCCACAGCACTCACCATTTACTGATATACAATACCTATTACTTTATATTTAATTATTATGGTTATTTCTGTCTCCTCCCCTCTAAATATAAGCTCCACAAGGGCAACTATTTTGAGAAGTTTGACCACTAATGTATCTCTAGCACATAAAAGTACCATACTGGCAAAAAGGTGGTATTTGATATGTATTTGCTGGATGAATGAACAAGAGTCTCAAACTAAAAGACTATCAGGAAAATAGAAATTAAAACAATTAGATACCACTTCCTAACAACCAAACTAGCAAAATCACAAATGTAGATAATAATATTGGATTAGTGGCACTATTATAAACAGGTGGTGGTAAATTTGTGGTACAACCACTCTGAAAAACAATTTGGTACCATTTTTTAAGTTGAACACTGTTAGACCTTAATGAGAAATTCCACTTCTATTTACATGCCCTAGAGAAACTCTCACATGTAAACCAGGAGATGTGGACAAGACTGTTCATGGCACCACTGTTTGCGAGAGTAAACCCTAGAAACAACCCAAATGCTAATCAAGATTTCCACGATGTTCTCAAGAGAAAGACTGGAGCAGGGCAGGTTACCTGACAGAGACCTTCTGATGGTACAACCAGAAAGGAAACAATTGGCTAACTGATATCCCAGAACCGTCCCTCATACAAAACAAAAGCAAGCTGCTACTGGGGGGAAAGCAGACATCCTGCCCCACCCTCTGAACCCAGGCAACTATCAGGAGCCAATGGAAAGAACACCTGACTCTACACAAATGTTTCCAGGAAAAAAAGAAGAGAGGAACACTCCCCAACTTATTAAAACTTATTTTATAGCCCAACTATGGTCTATCTTGGTGAAAAGTCCCATGTACACATGAAAAGAATATGTATTCCGAAGCAACTGGGTATAGTGTTCTAAAATGCCAGCCAAGTCAAGATGATTGAAAGTGTTGTGCAAGTCTCTTATGTCTCTATTATTTTTGTTTACTTCTAACAAATAACGAGAGTTAAAATTCTCAACTATAATTGTGAATCTGTTTATTTCTCCCTAAATACTGTCACTTTTTCCATCATGTATTCTGAAACATAATACAATTAGGTGTATACATATTTAAGATTATTATGTTTTCTTGACTATCTGACCCTTTAATCATTACAAAATGTTCCCTTTTTATCTATAGTATGACTATTTGCAAGGAAGTTTCACTTATCTGACATTTATAATGATACTCTAGCTTTCTTATGATGAGTGTTTGTAAGGTACATTTTTTTTCATCCATTTACTTTTAAACTATAAGTGCATCTCTTGTAAAGAGCAAATAGTTGGGTCTCGTCTTTCTTGAAAATCCATGTAAATGGGAGTCTTTAGCCAATGTATTTGCTACTTGTATTTTGTTTGTCCCATCTATCCTTTGTTTTTCCTCCTCTTCTGACTTCGTTTAGATTAATATATCCATTTCAGTTGTACCATTTTATCTCCTTTCTTAATACTTTAACTAAACCTCCTTTGATCTTTAAGTAATTGCTAAGTATGCATCCCTAATTATCACAGTCTACTGTGTATTAAACCACTTGACATATAAAGCTGGAAACATAACAGTATACTTCCATTTACTTCCACCATCTTTTGTAGTACTGCTGTAAAAATTTTACTTCTACATATGTAAAACCCCACAATGTATTATTATTTTTATTGTGAAGGTCAATTATCTTAAAATGTATTACAAAACAAGGGGAAAAAACCTAGTTGATATTTGCTCCCTAATTTACTGGCACTTTTCATTCCTCCATATAGTATTAGGCCAAAGCCTTAAGGGGACTCCTATGCAGATGCTTCTGTGCAACTCCCTCCTCTCCAGTTACAAATTCTAACTGCCTCAGGGGTTCCAAACTCCAATCTGTTTCCTTTACCCACTAAAATCACTGCTCCCTAGCTGGAATGCAATTCCTTGTACCATGGAAAAAAAACACTTTGGTTTAGTTTATTACTATTGTTCAGTTCATTTTCCTGCTAAAAGTTAAAGTACAATGATATATATATATGTTTGAGTATATATGTATATGTAAATACATATAAATACACACATATATACAGAGAGAGAATGATTTTTAAAATGTAAAATGTTAACATTTGAGAATTCTGGGAAAAAAAGTGTACTAGAATAATTTGAACTATTTTTATAATTTTTCTGTACATATGAAATTATTTCAAAAAATTGAAGAAAAATAAAATGTCACATACCAAAAAAAAAAACAAACTGGGAAGCGGATGTGACTCAAGCAATTAGCTCCCGCCTACCCCATGGGAGGTCCCTGGTTGGGTTTCTGGTGTCTCCTAAAGAAGACATTGAGCTGGTGCAACAGGCAGGCATGGCAAGCTGACACAACAAGATGAGCAACAAGAGAAACACGAAGAAAAATACAACGAGAGACACAACAAAGCAGGGGACAGAGGTGGCTCAAGCGACTAGGCGCCTTCCTCCCATATTGGAGGTGCTGGGTTCGGTTCCTGGTGTCTCCTAAGGAAGACCAACAGACACAGCAAGTGCAAACAACAAGGGGGTAGGGAGAAATAAATAAATTGAATTAATCTTAAAAACAACAGCAACAACAACAAAAAAAGAAAACAAGCTACAAACTGGGGGAAAATATTTACAAACCACAAATCTAACAAAGGAGCCATATAAAGAACTCTCAAAGCTCAACAGTAAAAAAAAACAAAAAACCCAATTAGTAAATGGGCAAAAGACACAGCAACTTTTCCCCAAAGAGGATATACAAGGAAGATGGCAAATAAGCACATAAAAAGAAGTTCAAGATCACTAGCTATCAGGGAAATACAAATTAAGACCACAATAAGATATCACTACATACCTATTGGAATAGTGAAAATAAAAAGTAGTGGCAATACCAAGTGCTGGCAAGGATGCAAAGAAACCGGATCTCTCAAACAGTTCAGATTCTAGATATAGTTTGTTAGCTTAAAAAAAAAAAAAAACACTAAACATACACTTAGGGAAGCGGCTGTGGCTCAATCAGTGGGGCTCCCATTTGCCATATGGGAGGCCCTGGGTTCGGTTCCCGGGGCCTCCTGGTGAGGGCAGGCCCGCCTGCACGGCGTGGTTAGCTGACCCAGCGAGCACAAGCAGCAGGAGGGGGATAAATGAATAAATAAATAAAATCTTTAAAAAAATAAATAAATAAATAAATAAATAAATAAATAAATAAATAAACATACACTTATCATAAAGACACAGTAATGTCATTTATCTCAGAGAAATGAAAACTTAAAAACACACAGCAACTTTATTTGTAATAGCCCCAAACTGGAAACAAACAAAATGTCCTACAAAAAGTAAATGATTAAACAAACTATGCTACATCCATACCATTGTAGCACTGCTCAACAACGGAAAGAAAAGAAACCGCAATAACACGCAACAAGGTCGATGGCGCTCACCAAGGGCATCGTGCTGGGGGAAAAAGGCCAGTCTCAAGAGGTAACATACCGTGTGAGTCCATCTATGTTGCATTTCCAAAATGACAAATTATAAAGCTAGAGAACAGGTTGGTGGCTGTGAGGGGCTACGGATGGGGGGAAAGAGGGGCTAGGTGTGACCACAGAGGAGCGGCACAAGGAAGGTCTTGGTGGTGATGCGATAGTCCTGTAACTTGGTTGTGGTAGAGGTTATGCGACACTGTGTGTGATAAGAGGACCCAGAACTACACAAACACACTTCGTGCCGTTGTCAATTTCTTAGATTTGATATTGTACTATAGTTACTTAAGATACAACCATTGGGAAACTGGGTAAAGAGTAAACTGGACCAGTCTGCACTATCTTTGCAACTTCCTATTATTTTACAGTTATTTCAAAATGGAAAGATTTTTTTTCAAAATTCCCTGTACCTTGGAAAGAGATCAATTATATACTTTATTAAAATAAAATTTAAATACCTCTCTTTTTAAATGTAGTTTGACCTATATTCATTTCTCTTTTAATTAGTTTACATATCTATCAAAAACTGCTTTAATGCCATAACTCATTAGCTTAGAATGTTTCAGAAACACACCATCATAAGCTTTACTGTTACGAAATGTGACTATCATGCTAAAAAAATATAACGAAGAGTAAGTAAAATACTTTAAAGAAAGAAACAGGTAAAACCTTTCTCGGCTACTTCTGGGCCATAGAATAAACAGTGACGAGCCCTGAGCACAGGACTCCTGAGCCTTCACAAGAGCCCGGGCAGCCGCTTCCCACTTTCCCCTCAGCCCATTCTGCCCTCTGTGGTTTGCCCACAGAGCTCTGCCCACTCTCCAAGCATGCCATCTTCTCTCACAGCGCCACACTGGTATGTATTATCTTGTTTGAGTAGAATGCCCTAACTCCTCTTAGATAATCCCACTCATCATTCCCAATCCAGCTCACCGGCGACTTCTCCCACCCTGTCCTTTAGCAGGCAACAGCCTATCTATAAAAAATTTACTGGTTGTAACCACATGGTTTGTATAGATAAGGATCTTTTTTTTAATGTGTTTCATGAGAACTGCAGATTATACAGTACACATCAATCAACTAGTATAAAACCCATCAGATTCTCCACCAGAAGTGTTTCCAGTATCTGCACCTTCTCCTCCCTGCCCACCCATACCAGAATTTGGCACCAGATGCAACTCTTCATATCTCTATTGACAGCATTTAACTGGTTATACTGTATTTAGCTGCTACATCTATCTCTCCCAATACTCCGTAAGCTTCCTCAGGGCAGGGACAGTGCCTTATTCTTCTCTCTATCTAACATTTGTCAAAAGAAAGAAGGAAGACTAGAAAGGATGGAGGGAGAGAAGAAAGAAACATGCAAAAGAGACCTTGATATTTCAATTCAACTTAATACATAATAATGTGCTCTGCACACTAGGACCTGAGAGAGACCTGCTGCTCACATAGGAAGAATATACAAGACCAGGAAGGATCTGTGCAAGGCCTTACTGCCTGACAGCTTGGACCCATTTCCTGCATATAAAACCAACAAGTTTTTTGCGAGATCTGTTTTGAACAGAACCACTGTCAGCCTGAACTAAAAGGGACAGAAAAGGGAGAGACTGAAAAGTGACTTGGAAGGCAGAATCGTGGAAGCTGAGATTAAAAACATCTTCTCAGGCCAAGAAAGGGACCCTGCCCAGGTATGTGAGAGGGTGGGTCTGCCAAGGCATTTGAAGAGGGCAGGCCTTCCGTCCCACTGCACAATAAGCGTGCCAACACTCCAGGCTGCAGAGAGGCTGGGGCACCATCCCCAGGAACTACGGAGAGTCTGGCTGCCACCCCAGCATTCTCAGAGGGCGGGACCTAGAGTTCGGCCACCACCCCACTGTTCTAAGGGGGTTGAGTCTGTGCCCCAGAGACTGGCAAGAGTCTGGCCATCACCCCAGTGTTCTCAGAGGGTGGGCCTAGAGTTCAACCACCACCCAGCTGCTTGAAGAGGGTGGGGCCGAGAACATGTCCACCAGGCACACCCTTGGAAAGGATGAAACTGCCACTCCATCGGCCCCCTTGTAGAAGCCATGGTTCTAGAGGAGACTCTCAGGCTTTGAAATCTAATAGAGTAGGCCCTGCGGGTTTTCAGAACTGTTCAGGACCTGTGACTCCTGTTTTCCTTCCAATTTCTACCTATGGCAATGGGAACGTTTATTCTATACTTGTCCCACTTTGTGTACTGGAAGCAGATAACTTGTTTTCTAAGTTTCACAGGTCCACAGCCTGAGGGGAAGTTTGTCCCAAGACAGACACAACAATAACTGATTTTGAAGAGATTTTGTACTTAATGTTAACACTGAATTAATTTAAGGTTTTTGAAATACTGTGATGGAATAAATGTATTTTGCATATGGAAAGAACACACATTTGGGGGGTCTAGAGGGTGGAGTGAGGCAGTCTGAGTCTTTTGTGGACCCTAGAAAACCCTATTTTTGAAGGCTACTCCATTCCTGTGCATGAGAACCTGTTGTGGATGGGACCTTTTGATAAGACTCAGGTAAGGGCCTTCCTTTTGATTAGATCACTTCAGTGGGGCATGATCAGGGCGCGCCTTAATCCTCCTACTGGAGTCCTTTATAAATGGAGGGGTAAAGAGCCCCAGGTATAGAAAAAAGCTGCAGAGACAGAGAAGAACCCAGACGCTGAGAGGAGGCCACTTAAGCCAGAAGCTGAAGGCAATGAGGCCCAGAAGAGAGGGGAGAGGCTAGCAGGCAGCTGTCATGAGCCAGGCAGGCTGCAGCTCAGGAGACGGCACGTCCTGATGAAGCCTCGGTGTGGACGCCTTCACAGCCGCAGAGCTGCACGCTTCTAACCTAGCAGCCCTCCATTTTGAAAGCCAACCCAGCTGTTTTCAGCAAACTGAAACAGATACCAAACCTGTTTTCTTATACAAAGTTAAAATAAGCATTTCATGTTTAATAACTAATCACTGAAGCGATAAGCTACATTCTGAAACTTTAATAGTGGCACTCTTTTAGAACAAAGTAAAAAAGAGTTGTATATAAAAGTTCAAACTGTTGAAGTTTACATTTCAAGTATTTTTCTTTTTTTTTTAACCAAAAGCAACGTAAGTTTAACTGGGACTACCTCCACTAACTTTCTAAGCATCTTCCTTTCTGATTCATCCATCTTCATTTATGCCAAAATGAAGAAAAAGTATATTTTGGTACAAGACATCAATATATGTGTGTCCATATATATATGATAATGTTATTAAATTACTCCATGCAGCTAGGAAAACCCAGAACGACTGTTTGGGTTGAAAGCCTTGTTAGGAAGATGGGGCAAGGCAGTCGCTGCATTCTGAAGGCCCTTCAACTGAAAGATCTACTCACCTACTTAACTCAGTAGGTATCAAGTTTCCATTTTGTTTCTTTGCAATCATTTGAGCAAATCCTATATACATAGAAAAAGCTGATTAATTCCCACTGCCCGTATCAGGTCGGGAGCTCAATTTCTTAGCTAGCGGGCTTCCCCGGATCCTCGGTGCCCAGTTTCCTCACATGCCTGCCTCCCCACTGCCTTTCACACTGGTCACCGAAAGCCCTGTCTCGAGACCCAGCGTGATCCATGCTCTGCGCTAATGCCTACTCGACAGCCTCGCCCTCGCCACGGCCAATGCAACTCCTACTCAAAACACAAAATAGTTGAGCTGCCATTATAGCTGTAAGGTCCATTCACTGTTAGAGTTCCAGCCACAAAACTCTAACAGTTGCATGTAAATACTGTGTTGAAATATGGTGAAATACCACTTTAATTTATCCACTGATCAAATCAAATACTGCTGAGTTAAAAGATTTAGTGTCTCTCCTAATTACTTATCTCCCAATGAACTTCATATCAAAGGAAAACATCAATGAACAACTGCTGAATATCTACTAGCTGCCAACTATATAATAAAAGCTTTAAAAATTAAAAGCATTTTTTGCTAAAAAAAAAAAAAAAAAAAAAAAAACTGCATTCATAGTTCTTAAAATACAATAAAAGGGAAATGTTATATTCCTACATTAAATTCATAAATGGAATATGAAATATCCACCCTATCACCTAAGATATAGAAAGCTTCAGAGAACATTGCTGCCGCTAACAATGAAAACAAGCCAAATAATCTGCAAAATCATAACTATTTTGGTTATAGCTTTTTTTAATGAATCTTAAACGCACAGTGCTAGCCAGTCTGGAAAAGCTATATACTATATAATTCCAATTATGTAGCATTCTGAAAAAAGCAAAACTATAGAGATGGTAAACAAATCAGCGATTGCTAGAGGTTTTAGGTGGGGAAGGTAGAACAGGTGAAGCACAAGAATATTTTCAGGGGGTGAAACGATTCAGTATTATACTGCAATGGTGGATATATTACACTAAACATCTGTCAAACCCACAGAAGTTTACAGCACCAAGGATACGCCTTAACATATGCAAATCATTAAAAGAATGATTTAGGAGGGCAAGGGATCCCAGGATGGAATGCAAAATGTGACAGAAGAATCTAACGCATTACAAATGTATGAAACAGCCTCACAGAAGAGGGTGGGCGGAAAAGGGGCTGGCCTAAGCAACTTGGGGAACAAGTTTAGTCTATAAGACTAAAGGCTAAAGGAACTATACCTGAGAGCACCGGGCTCCAGTATCAGTTCTGAAACCATAATAATGCATAAATGAACTGACTAATGAGAGATGATGGAAGTAAGACCTCTCTCTCTGGGATGGGAGGTCACAGAAAAGCAAGGGGAGGAAGCTAGGATGATCAGCGTGGAGACGGATCTGTGGGAGACATCAGTCTAAGGTCACATCTGGCCTAATACAGACACAGATTGTTATACATAGATATGTTTTTAAAACAGCTATGTGTACATGGGAAAAAAATATAACTAATGTAATTTAGAGAGTATAGTTAACAACACTGTAATGTTTTTGTAGCAAAAACAAAGTTGGTATTAATACTAAAGGTAAAAAAAATAGAAAATGGGTTTTGGTTTTGTGAGATATGAGTATGATTTAGCCTTTTTTTCTCTTCTTCATTTTTTTTCCTTAATAAGGAGACCCTGACTATATCATTTAACTAATCTGTGTTCATCTATGCATCTTTCTGAACACTAAAGGAACAAATAAGTTAGTAGTTGGAGTTAATGAGATAAAAGTGCCTAGACAGAACTTTTTAGGAGTAATGCTTCTATAACTTGTTGAGCTGCCTATTTCTGTTATTTTATTTTTTTGAATTTGAAATAAAGTTATTTTAAAAAGTAGCTATGTATACACACAGTTAGTATACATAAAATTATTTCCTTGTTCTGCCAACTAAGAGGGTCTAGAAGCAAAGATATCCCACACACACACTCAAAAAGACAGAAGTATGCCAAAGGGTGTCGACAGGAAGAGCTCACAATGGCCAGAGCTGAAACAACTTGACCAAGAAAATAAAGTAATACTGAATTATAACTCAACATATAGAGTAAATATCCATGAGACCATACTGGAAAAAATAAATGAATAAATGTGAGAAAATAAACAAATCTTCTATGCAGAAGAATCCAAGCAATTTATGGATATGCTCTACCCTAAAGGAGGTGAAGGCTAAATCCCTACTCCTTGAGTACAGTATGGAAAGAGAGAGAGAGAAAAAGAGTAACTTTCCAGGGGCAAAATCTGTCAAATACTACCTCGGACAGAAATCAAGTCCACATCTACAGTGTTGTCATACTGACATGAAGAAAGTGACATTTTCTTGGTATGAAGAAAATAACAGTTTACCTATATGGTAAACCCATAAGCAAAACCCGTAACCCCAGTATAATCATGAGAAAAACATCTGACAAATCCCAACTGAGGGACAATCTACAAAATACCTGACCAGTATTCCTCAAAACTGTCAAGGTCATCTAAAACAAAGAAAGTCTAAGAAACCATCACAGCTGCTTACAGAGAAATGATAACTGCAATTTGATTTCATGGATGGAATTCTGGAAGACAAAAAAGGTTAACAGCTAAAAACTAAGGAAATCTGAATGAAATGTGGAAGCAATATTGCTTCATGAATTGTTGACAAATATACCATACTAATGTTAGATGTTAAAAATAAGGGAAACCAGGTGTGGGACATACAGGACCTCTGTACAACCACAAAATTTTTCTGTAAATGTAAAAGGATTCTAAAATTAACAGATTACCTTTAAAACAACCAGCATTTACTGAGTACTCACTATGCACCATCCTGTCGTTCACACAATGTCCATTACTGCAATGCTGACCCACCTGACCACGTCGTACTCATCCTTCAAGTCCAACGCTAAGAGGACAGATGGGAGGGCGCACACATGGGCAGGCTAACCCGAAACATAGCACTTCCAAATGCTTTCAACCAGCCCTCTTTAGTCACACATCTGTCTTGTGCCACACATCTAAAAGAAGGAAGCTGGGAGTTTCTGGCCACTAATAAACCTCTCCATCCTATCAGCCGTAACAGGCGAGGTGGTGGTATAGGGCAGACCTTAAAAAGAAGGTCTTTTGGTCATTTGGACTGACCAAAAGAAAGAGGGCCAAATACAGCCAAATATTTCCATAATTATGTCTTACTATTATCATGATTTGCATGACTTTCTATGATCTTTATTTTCCTTCCTTACACTCTCCGTTAGCCAAAATCAAGTACAACTACTGGGGCAGGCTTCTCTGAATCACTGCAGTAACATTTTTCCCCAGTCACACAGTACTGCTCCTTTAGAATGTGGACTGTAGTTGTGTAATGCTCCCTAATGGAGATTACAGCTCCCAAAAGGAGAAAGGCCATCCTTCACACCTGTCTTTACACACCCCAGGAAGCCCAGGATAGTGCTTTGCAGGTGTCATCTAAGAACTGGGGAAACAGTTGCCCGACGTGTGTTTTGTATAAAACACTGAAAGTACTCCAAAGTGAAATGATCTAAATATATTCAAGGGCTTACAAAATAAATTAGCTGAAAACCCTTGGGCTGTCTTATTCCAAATGTCATCACATTTTTCCTTTTCATTTTTCATTAGGAGTCTATATTAGTGATTCAAAGAAATTGAAGAAACCTAGTCAGCAAAATAAAATAGCATGTTACACAGTAACAACTGATAAAGACAAAAAAATCCATCCTCAAAAAGCAAAATATAAGAACAGTGAGTAAACTGGGGTTAGATACCAGAGAGGGCCAGGTTAGCCTCCTGAAAAGGACAAGGGAAGTCATAAGCAAGATCAGAATATGCCACCCACACTGGAGATAAAACATTTAGAATATCACAGTCAGGAGACTGTGAGATACTGCAACGAATAATTAAACAAAACTCAGAATTTTCTTCCAGGAGTAACTGAAAAATACTATGTACTAGGCACTGTACTATGAGTATAGAATAGGAAAACCATTCTCTCCTGCCCTCAGGAAACCTACTTTCTAATGTGACATATGACCTAGAACAAACTTTTAAAGTATAATATAATGATACAGAAAACATGAAAGAAACTGACAAAGGGAAAAAAGTAAAGAAGAGGGCTATGAAAGGAAGGCTTCTCTGAGGAGCTGATATTTAAGCTGCAACCCCAAGAATAAGGAGGGGCTAAGGAAGACAGGCAGCTAAGTTTATCTGTGCTACGCCCAGGTGTCAGGAGCATGAAGAACGACTGCTCACGGCCGAGATACCTTCCTCCTCTGTCAAGTCTTCCAGTGACTGCAGAAACATGCATCCATATGCATCAAACTGGGCGGCTTAAGACAACAGCAATTTACTTTCTCACAGTTCTGAAGGCCGCCAGTCCAAGATCGGTCCATAAGCTGAAACCAGGCTGTCTGCAGGCCGCGTGGCCTCTGGAGCTTGTACGGGAGAATCCACTCTGCCCCTTCCTTGGCTTGGGGCCACATCGCTCTAACCTGCAAGGCCAGCATCTTCAAATATTCTTCTGCCCCGTCCTCACGTCACCTTCTCCTGTGTCTTTGAAACCTTCCTCTGCCTAAGAACACCTGTGACGACATGTAGGGCCCATCAGGATGATCCAAGTTATCTCCCATCTCAAAATCCTCAACTTAATCACATCTGCAAGGACCCTTTTTCCAAGAAGTTAACAAATTACAATTTGCAGCGATTAGGACCTGATACCTTTGAGGGGTGTTATTTTGCCTATCACATAGTGGGTACAAAAAAATACTAACATAAGTGCTGGGAGATATTAATATAGCAATTAGTGAAAGATATGCTTAGAGTTGCATGAAAATCAAAGAAAATACTTCAGTCGCTTATAATATGAAACATACAACTAAGTTTCACTGATTAACTTTCCATTTTAATTAATGTTTAATACCTTAGTTGTATATACTTCTACCCACTGTTCTATTATGAAAGAAGACTCTAAAACTATACCTACTACACTCAAATAAAAGAGACTAAAGAGGAGAGACACAGAAAAATTATCAGCTTGTAAGGGAGTTGAGCTGTCAACATTCTTTCATTTAAAATTTATTATTATTATAGTGTTACGGAAAAAGGATAAGTATTCTTAAGCACTGGAAAATACCTAAATGCACAAACAATATACATATTATATATGTAAGTGTAAACTTTGGAGAAAACATTCTATAATGAAAATAAGTCCTACTCTATTTCCATAAATCAGATTTTCTTATTATATATGGTCCTAAAGTGTGGCTCATCTGTTTCTACAGCTTTAAAAGATATCCTAATGATTAAGCCAAGAAAAATGAAATGGAAGAGTAAAAAAGTATTTTTATCTATAATACAGCAGTAACACTAAACATATAACGATAATTTTTATACTGCTATTCAAAACATGTTATTTATAAAATAACAACAACAAAAATAAATAGAAACTATCCCACAAAAACCATCTCTACCTTCTAATACTTACTATTTATTTGAAATGAAGGAACAAAGTTAAAGACAACAAAAATCATTAATTTATTTCCACAAATTATGTAGCAGAATTAAAGTACATAAGACATGGAATGAGTCATTTCCAATTCGAATGCTTTACAAGTCACTGGAAATAACCAATCTTTGCCTGAAGAGAACAATCACTTAAAATTATTGTCCTCCTGGCATCAGAAAAACAGGTGCCAGTACCAAATAATCAGCAATAATCAGAAAGAGCATTCCTGTTTTATTCAGAAAAATAATTCAACAACATCATTAATCACCTTTACAGATTAAATAAGAATATTCTTTGGTCTATATATTCTCAACATCTAACAAAGCGTGACACACACTCAATAAATGTTGAATGATCTTAATAAAGTTATATTTACTTCCAACAGCAAAGCATAGTGAAAATTAGTGAAATAAAGTATTTCTTTTTTTTTCACCTTCAGTCACAGAACTTTATTTCTAAATCAATATTAAGTAATCAGAGATTATAGCCCATAAATCAAAAACAAAACAGAAGAATACACAGACAGCTATGGCTATCTATGTGCTGCTAATTCCAGTGGCCAAAGAGGAATTCCAACAAATGCCGAACAGTGTCCCTGCACTAGAGACAAGTTCAAGTCTTTCTCTTGTTGTTGTTGTTGTTACTGGTGTTTGGGTCTCTTGGTGGAACCTACCTGTGCCTTTCCCATTTAATGTCCCTCTTGTCTTAACTATCAAGCATTCCTTTTCCTAGAGGAATATGACTAGTAATAAACAACACGAGAGTGCAAATAAAAACAAAAGTTGGCTTTAATAGAAGAAAGGAACAAAAAAGGTGTAAGACTTACAGAGGCTCAATAGCAACATAGCAAAAGAAAGTCCTGTATTATCGGTAGTGACTTAAAATGTAAATGGATTAAACTCTCCAGTCAAAAGGCAGAGATTGACAGAATGGATTTAAAAAGCATAACCCAGCTATATGCTGTCTGCAAGAGATTCATCTTATGGTCAAAGATACAATTAGGTTGAGGGAAAAGGATAGAAAAAATATATATACCATGCAAGTAGTAAACAAGAGAGAGCTGGGGTGGCTTTACTAAAATCAGATAAAACAGACTTTAAGTGGAAAACAGGAGGAACAAAGATAATCATAATAAATTGATAAAGGGAACAATTCAACATAAAGATGTAATAATTATAAATATATATGTATATAACAGCAGAGCTCCAAAATATATGAAGCAAATGCTGACAGATCTGAAGGGAAAAATACACAGTTCTACATTAAAAATAGGAGACTTTAACATATCATTCCCAATAATGGACTGAACATCTAGTCAGAAGATCAATAAGGAAGTACAGAACTTGAATGATACACTAAACCAACTAGGCCTGACAGATCTATATAGAACACTGCACCCAACAAAAACAGAATACACATTCTTCTTGATGGCACAGGGATCATTCTCCAGGATAGACCATATGTTGGGTCACAAAACAAGTCTCCATAAATTCCAAAAATATTGAAATCATATAATGCATAATCTCTGACCACAACAGAATGAAGATAGAAATCAATAACAGAGGGAGAAAGAGAAAATTCACAAATATTTAGAAATTAAACAACATACTCTTAAAGAACTGAAGGGTTAATGAGGAAATCAGAAGTGAAACAGGAAATATCTTGAGGCAAATGAAAATGAAAATACAACATACCACAACTTATGGGATGCAGGGTATACAGTGCTGAGGGAGAAATTTATAACTCTAAGTGCTTACATTAAAAAAGAAGGAAGACTTCAAATCACAGACCTAACTGCAAAACTAGAAGAACTAGAAAGAGAAGAGCAAACTAAACCAAAACAAGAAGGAAGGAAATAAAGATTAGAGTGGAGATGAACGAAATAGAAAACAAAACCAAAAACAATAGAGGGAACAAAAAGTTGGTTCTTTGAAAAGAATAATAATATTGCCAAACCTTTAGCGAGACTGACAAAGAATAAAAGAGAATACAAATAAGGAAAATCAGAAAAGAAAGGGGGCTATTACCTCTGGCCCCACTAAAATAAAAAGGACTATAAGTAGATACGATGAATGACTGAATGTCAATAAATTAAATAACCAGGATGAAATGGACAAATTCTTAGAAACAAACAAACTAGCTACATCAACTCAAGAAGAAATAGAAGATCTCAACAAACCAATTACTAGTAAAAAGAATGAGTCAATAATCAAAAACTTTGCAACAAAGAAAAGCCCAGAAGCAGATGGTTCACAGGAGAATTTTACCAAACATTCCAAGAAGACTTAACTCCAATTCTGCTCAAACTCTTCCAAACAACAGAAGAGGAGGGAACACTCCTTAAATCATTCTAAGAGACCAACATCACCCTCATACCAAAACCAGACAGAGATACCACAAGAAAACTAAACTACAGACCAGTATCTCTTATGAATATACACACAAAAATCCTCAATAAAATACCTGCAAACCAAATCCAATAGCATATTAAAAGAATTTTATACCATGATCAAGTGGGATTTATCTCTGGTATGCAAGGTAGGTTCAATATAAGAAAATCAATTAATGTAATATATGGCATTAATACAATGAAGGAGAAAACCCATTGTATCTCAATCGATGCAGAAAAGGCATTTGACAAAATACGGCACCCTTTCTTGATAAAAAATATTTAGAACACTTGAATAGAAGGAAATTTCCTCAATAGGATAAAGGGAATTTATGAAAACCCCATAGCTACATCCTACTTAATGGTGAAAGACTGAAAGCTTTCCCACCAAGATCAGGATCAAGAAAAGAATTCCCACTGTTACCACTGTTATTTAAAACTGTAATGGAAGTTCTTACCAAAGCTATTAGACAAGAAAAAGAAATAAAAGGCATCCAAAGGAAGAAAACATTCCCTATTTTGAAATGATATAATCTTATATATAGAAAATCCTGAGAAATCCACAACAAAGCTCCTCAAGCTAATAAATAAATTCAGCAAATGATGGGGTACCAGATCAACACACAAAAATCAGTAGTGTTTCTATGCACAGGCAATGAGCAATCAGATGAAGAAATCAAAAAAAATTACATTGACAATAGCAACTAAAAGAATTAAATATCTAGGAATAAATCTAAACAAAGAGGTAAAGGACGTGTACACAGAAAACTGCAAAATACTGCTAAAATAAATTAAGGAAGACTTAAATAAATTGGAAGTACATTTTGTGTTCATGGATTTGAAGACTAAATATTGTTAAGATGTCAGTACTACCCAAAGCAATTTATAGATACATTGCAATCCCAATCAAAATGCCAACAACCTTCTTTGCATAACAGAAAAGCCAATCATCAAATTTATACCTTAGTGTAAGGGGTCCCAAATAGCTAAAGCCATCTTGAAAAAGAAAAATGAAGTTGGAGGACTCACACTTCTCGATCTTCACACTTACTACAAAGCCAAAGTAATCAAAACAGCCTGGAGAATGGGAAATTAAGGCTTAAAATGTAAAGGGTTCCTATTTGAAATGATGGAAATGTTTTGGTAATGGATGGTAGTGATGGTAACACAACGCGAACACAATTAACAGCACTGAAATATATATCTGAATGTGATTAAAAAGGGAAATGTTAGATTGTCTATATCGTAACAGAATGATTTTTTTTTTTTTTAAGAAAAACCCATGGAACTACACTCTACAAACAGTGAAACCTAAGTTAAATCACAGACTTTAATAGTACAATTATAAACATGTGCTATCATCAACTGTAACAAATGTTACATACCAAGATAAGGTATTGGTGGTGGAGTGGTACATGGGAATCCTGTATTTTACACATGATTGTTCCAATAACCCACAATTTCTCTAATAAAAAGAAATAGGTGGAAATGGAAGTTATTATCTTCATGAGCAAGTTGGATATTTTATAACAATTTGATAAAGCCACCTGCTTAAAAAAAAATGATTGTTGTCAATCATTCTAAATTAAATTAAAATTTAGAACAAATAAAAATTTAGAACACTCTTTACTGGTACTACTTGACAACTGTCTCACTATACGTAAAAGCAAACTGAAAGCAAAAACTGAAGATAATGTTTAAAGCTGTGATTTTAAGAAAATCCATGATGAATTAAAGAGAAGTTGTGGGCCCACTGAAAGACTGGACTATAAATACAGAACATGTGTTAAGAAATGTACATATTGTTATGATCAAGTACATAATATAATTATGTACATAATATTTAGTCAAAATATTTTTAGAAACTTAACAATTACCAGTTCCAAGAGAGCAGGATAAAGGAGCTTCTACTTATAATCTCTTTTTTTGTAAAATATTTTTTAAAGTTAAATAAGGATGATGTCAAGAGGTAAGCCATACACACTTGATTTTATGCCTCCAATGGACAATGGCAAGCTGTCTCAAAGACTTTGCTAATTACATTGGCAGAGGTCCACAGCTGTATATCCTTATAACTGAGTTAAAACCAATATCAACCCCCAAATGTGAGAATAAAAATGGAGTTTACTTCCTTCCAAACCTGAAAGATGGTCTTTTCAGACAGGTTATGGTTCAATAATTGGAACTAAGTTGTCAGTTTTGACAATAAAAATAAAATAAAGATTTTCATTTCCCAATTAATCTGGACCTTGTGAACATTCATTTTGTGGATGCCTATCACAATTACCAAAAAACTATTTCATATCTAGTTCACAAAAGCACATTGTAAGTAACATCACTTTACAACGATTCTTTGATCTCTCTATTAACAATGACATATTCAGAAGGTTTCTTATCCACCGTAAGGGGTGTTCTCTAACATTTCTCACTACACTATTCAAAAAGACTGCCGTGGAGGGACTTCAAAAATATTTTGTTGGGCAAATTAAGCCAGTCACAAAGAGTATAGATTGTATGATTCCATTTATATGAAGGTCAAGGAAAGGCAAAACTAATCTATGAAATAGAAATAAGAAGAACGAATGCCAGGAGGGGGAGCAGCAAGGTAGACTGGCACAGAGAGAGACTGACTGAAGGGAAATGAGGGGCCTTTCTGGGGAGATGGGATTGTTTTAGATCTTGGTTAGAGTATTATTATATGGGTATTTATATTTATTAGAATTCAACAGACTGTACATCTCAGACCCATACACTTCACAGTATATGTAAAATTACACATTCGTTTTTAAAATGGCGGGAGAGGAAAGGAAACTAAAGGAATCAGACTAGAAATTAGTTTACAAGAGCTATCCCTGAAATATAATAATGGTATTTTTAACCACCAAAACTATACACAGAGCAGCTTATTCAAAGTTAACCTGCTATTTGGTAGCAGAACAAGGAAGGACTAATACCACGTTCCTGACTATTCAGTAATAGGGCTGACAAAGGCTCATAAAACATCACTACTTTTAATAACTTAAATTCAAACAGCAAGATGATCTGAAAAGTCTATAAGCCTTTGCTTCCCTCGGTTTAGCCTTGTTTTTTCCACATAATTCCTCTCCTCCAGATCAGTTCAAGCAAAACCGAATTCGAAAACCTATCATACTTATTCCGTATAAGTCAGTGAGGGGCTAAGCCCTTCCAGACACAAGGGTGACGATGTAGCAGCCTCTACTATCCTCAAGGCATCCATAATAATCCAGCAGATGGTGTCACAAAAGTGAAAACACAGCCACAAGAAAAGACTTTACCCAGCACAATTCACACCAATCGTCTGGAAACTGAGAAATCATTTTTAAGTAAGGCAAAAAAGCAGAAAATAGTTTATGGTTTAGGCTTCTTCGACAATCTTTCCCTTTTATTACCAGTGCAAAAAAATCTTCATAAATATCTCTTTATTTATATGTTCCCAGGAAATTTTAGAATGCAAATACAAAATGTCTCCTGTAGTTACATAAATAAAAGAAAGTGCATGGTTATAAATCTATGGGTGGGTGAGTAAAAGGATCCACCGTAATTTCTAATAAACGGTATTAAGTTTGATTCAAACCTTTGACCATCAATGTACCTGGCAGTGTATGGAAATCACAGATTTTGGACTTTTCTGGAATGAATTATCCTGCTTTAAAAATTGAAACTCTAAAATTAGAATTATGAAGTGACAGAAAGCATCACAATCCGAATTCTACTTAAACAAAACCACATGGTTTTCAATGCCAACATCTGGGAAAATCACCACTGAAGGTAGCTGGGCCTGGATCAGGTTCACTTAGCTTAAAACCAGATGTAGACCTCAAATTACATGTGCCATCTCCAGTCTTTCATGCAAGCTGAAAGACAATACATTCACCTAGACATTTCTGATTTGGCTACCATGACAGTACTACAATGGTCCTTTCCCAAAATACATTAGAAAAAAGGAGGGAAGAAAACATACATACCTTCATTTAAGTACTATTGAAATCTAAAATTACTAGTTTCAATCCTCCTAGGCAAAGTCCTTTTGAAAAATCAAGATATCCTAGATCTTGGAACACACCTGTCAATTTCAAAACATAAAGGGGGAAAAAAAAAAAAAAAAACACCAATCTTTTAGCATATCTGGCTTTGGCACGCAATCTCGGAACTCTTCCCCAAAGAGCTGGTCACGAGTGAAGAGGAGCATACTATACGAGGAAGTACAGATACTTCTCAGTCAGCCACTGATTTCCCCACCCACCCACATAAGGTAACAAAACCAAATATAAGGCAACAGGAGCCTGTCTGCAACAATAAAATCACTTTACATTATTTGGTTTCAAAAGTTTGTACTCTATGGAAAGTCCACTTAAAATTTTACCTGGCAAGCACATGCTAAAATATTTTGTTTGCCTTTTGAAGCCACACCAGATTCCAAGCCACAGAGACAGGATTTCCAGTTTATTTCTCACAACCCACATGTACAAAACCCAAAATTACAACATAGAAAAGCCTTGTTAAAATTCTGTAATAATAGTAAAGCAAAATAGTTCACCATAGAGCTCTATTTATTAGAAAAATTTTAAAGCCTCTAGCAGAATGTCTAACCAAAATATAAAATATTTCATCACCTAAGTACTCAAGCTCACAAGGCCCACCCTTGCACCCTAATGTAAGTTGTTTTTGTTTGTTTGACAATGAAATCAAACCTAACCTAGCTAGAACACTGCAAACTGAATAATTAATGGCATGATTTCTTCAAAAGAATATATCAGATACTATAATTATTGCAGTTTGCTAACAACATATCTCCCATTCAATTCCTTATGGAAATGAGTTTCAAGCTTCTTTATAGGCACCAATTCAAGGTGACTTCAAGAAATAAGATTGTCAGTGTGTGTTAAAACCGCTCCTTCAGAAACATCAAAATCTAGTATGCAGTTTTGTCCCTCAAACTGAATACCACTGTGAGTCAGTTTTAAGTCCACTCACTGCTACAAGGAATTCAAGCCGTGCAGCCTTCTCCACTATACTGGATCAAAGTTTTAATACCACCAAAAGCCAATAAGCAAAAATATCCACCAAAACCTTGGTTACCCAGAATATGTCGAGAATAAAACATTTTGGGTTAAGACAGTTTTCTCATTTATACAGGGATATCTGGAAACCCCTTTTGTTTGCAACAGCTTAAGTAACTCTTAAAATGTGCTGGCAGGAAACAGATGTGGCTCAAGCAACTGGGCTCCCGTCTACCATATAGGAGGTCCAGGGTTTGATTCCCGGGGCCTCCTAGAGAAGGCAAGCTGGCCCACACAGAGTGCTGGCCTATACAGGAGTACTGGTGCAGCAAGACAACGCAACCAAAAGAAACAGAGGAGAGACAATAAGAGACACAGCAGACCAGGGAGCTGAGGTGGCACAAGAGACTGAGTGTCTCTCTCCCATTCCAGAAGGTCCCAGGATTGGTTCCTGGTGCCGCCTAAAGAGAACACAAGCAGACACAGAAGAACACACAGAGAGTAGACAGCAGGCACACAAAAAATGAGGGGGTGGGGGGTGAGAAATAAAATAAATCTTAAAAAAATAAAAAATGAAATGCACTGGCCAATTTCCCTGCTTTAGGAAATAAAGTAGAGAGTCCCCAATTTACATGTATCCTTTACATTTGAATGGCCATCTAGGGCATGGGTATGTTCACAGGATACGCTGAGATTTCCACCCTCTCTTTCCACCTCTCACCCTCACCACTACCATACATGCCATGGGAGTTCAAGTTTCATTTCAGAGAGGAATGAAGAGATATTGAAAAACCTAGGAAAGTTGAGCTTTGATAAAAGTCAACAAAGATAAGAAAACACGGTATCTTCAAATATCTTAAGACAGAACTCCCAGCCAATGAAGGCCCATAGCAGGTTATTTCTTATTTTGGCCAGTTCAATACCTTCCCCCAACACTTCTTCTAACCAGGAGGGTAGGCCACTGACCCAGGCTGAGCTAAACAAAGCACTGGTCCCAGCCATAATAATTAGACCTACGGGCAGGAAATGGATTCAAGCAGGAGAAGTCGAGATATTTCCAACAGGAGGCAGAAAGGAAAACACTCCTTCTCTCTCGGATCACAGCAGTCTCCTCGTGTTCCAACACCAGATGCTTTATCTTACCTTCCTCAAACGTGCAAGCTCAGTACCAGCTCGGGAGCTCTGCCCGAGCCAGTCCCAGGAAGGGCCCTCCTCGTCTCCATGGTATTCCTCGTGAGGCAGATCTGAGCCGGGCAGAGGCACCGCCATGCCACCCTATTTTAATTCTCTGCCCACTACCACTTTAACATACTCATTTTTCATACTCACTGCTATACCCCTACCCCCTAAAACAGTGCCTGGCCCAGAGTGTGCGCCCCAGTCCTAGCTGCCAAGCAGCTGTGACCTGTAAGGAATGAGCCCAAAGCCGGCAGCAGCTGTGATCCCAGGTCCAGGGAGGAAGCCAGTCTGCAGAAGGAAGCCATTAAGGACAGAGAAGCAAAGAAATTGAGAAGGAAAACTGGGGAGGCCCCTGAGCCTCTGGTTTCAGACACCCCTACCACCACCTTGCCCACACCCGCCTGATTATCTGTGTGTCGAGGGTCTTTAAAATGACTAGCCGGTGCAGCACAAGCCCACATCACAGTGCGACAAGAAAATACTACAATATATAAGACAGAATACAGCTATTTTGTATTATCCTTTGAAAAGTCCCATATGTGTGTGTTTATAATGTACATATTTTTATAGTTATATATGTATATGATGTACAAAGATATAAATAAATAAATATACCTAGACTGGGGATGCAGTCTCAAAAATGTCTTCCTGATAGAAAGACAGAGAGTACCAATGTTAAGGAACAAATTTGTTTTCCTTAAGCTAGCTTATTCCAGGTTTCTTTTATTTGCAACCAAGGGACATCTGAAATCTGTTTCATGCATACTTGATGCTCAAAAATTTATAGAATGCTTAATATGCTTAATATACAGTCAGCCAAAGGGGTGCTGGTACAAAGTACCAGAATTCTGTTGGCTTTTATAAAGGGTATTTTTGGAAGGTAGAAGCTTACAGTACAAGGCCCTAAAAAGTCCAACTCAAGGTACCATAAGAGGTACTGTCTCCCCCAACGTCTGTTGCCACAAGATGGCGGGCGATGTCTGCGAGGGCTCAGCCTTCCTCTCTTCTCTTAGGGCTCCGTGGGTCCGGCTTCTTCCAGTCTCAGCTGTAGGCTGGCATGAATCTGGTCTCTCTCCCCAGGGCTCGTTTCTTTCTGGGCTCAGCTTCTCTGCTCTCATCACAAGGTCAGCTGTAGAGTATCAGGCTCATCTCTCTTCCCAGTGCCTCGCTGTGTCTATGGCGCTGTCTCTCTTCCTCTGTCTTCTTCTCAGTGTATCTACTTCGGTGTGAGAGTCTGTTTTATCAGTCCACCAAGGGGGGAGTGGTGGTGACTCAACACCAAGTTGCACTCTAATGACGTGGTTGAAGCAAAGCCCTCATCTCAGCATAACTTAATCAGATGTCTCAGCTGAACCTAATCCAATCAAAGCGTTATCGTGCCCAGAGGAACAGACCATTTCACAAACATCAGCTATATCTCTTTTTGGAATTCATAAATAATATCAAACTGCCACATACAGCCTAACTCTTTGTGGCTCCAGAAAGCAGACCAATGAAAGCTAAATGCAGACAGATTTCACATCTATATAAAAATAAACTTCAAAAACTTAGAGCTATCCAAAAATAATCACCACCTCTTTAAGTATAAACATTCCATTAATGGACGTGTTCAAGTAAAAGCCTAATGACCACTTGTAAAGGAAGCTTAGACATGCTTTTGAACTAGCAAGTAACAAACACTGAGTGACTACTAAGTGCTAGGTATATAAGGATGAACTACGTTTGATGCTGTCATCTTGGAGGGAGCAGTTTAATAGGCAGACTTGCACACATATAATTACAATATATAATCTATGCACATAGTACAGTGATAACAGAAAGGTGATTATTTACTCTGTATAGGTTATATACACCTATTATACATACAGTTGTTATATACATACAGTATGGCAAACCCATAGTACCACAAATAATATGGAATTGTTGGATGATAAGGTACCTACAGTGGGAGAATATCCACAAATGAAACTGCTGGATATAGGTTAGGAGCCAAATTATGAAGGGTCCTATTTGAAATGCTAAGAAGTTTGGGAGGAGCCACAGAATATTAAAATAATTATTTTTTTACAAAGTATTAGGTTGTGTCAACCATATACCGAAATTATTTAGACACAATATCACATTAATCCTCAGAAAATGCCTATGATTATCTTCACATCTACAATAAGAAAACAGAGGCTAGAGAGAACAAATGATTCGCCCATCGTTAAGAGTTAAGTTAGTCACGGAGACAGTACTCACTGAAAGGCTGTGAGAGGAGAGTGAGGTATGGAGTTATTCTGAATAAATGACATATTTTAGAAAAATAGCTATGTAGCAAACTGGAGGAAGAAATAAAAGTAGAACAGGTTAGTTTCAGGAAAATCAATAGTAATAAAATTTAATAATCCAAATGACAGGTACTGAGGGAATGAGAATAAGGGAACATGAAAATGAAAACTGAGGGATTCCACGGTTTTCTAGCTTGAGCAAGTGAGTAGGTAAAGCAAGTCTGGGTGGAAGTGAGGCATAAGAAGAGGGAGATGAGGTATAAGATGATTATTTGGGGCTTAGGCAATATGAACAGATTTAGTTTGAGGTGTCAACAAAAGAAAGACAAAAGGGAAAAGGTCCAACAGGAAGTTGACTAGAAAGGTAGAGCTCAAAAGAGGGGTTAAAAAAAAAACTTGCTTGGATAAACATATTTAGAAATTATCAATATACATACAGCAATTAAAAGCTCAGGCCAAAGTATCAAATAAATGTCCCTGAGTCCATACTAATATTAATGACTGAATAAACAAGCAAGGAAGATCAGACAAATCTCGATGCAGAATTCCACATAATCACGTAGTTACTCCGTCCCCAAGGAAGGGCAGCTTAACTCCTCACTTCTTAACTGTTTGCTGCCCATAGCAACTCCCTTCCGGAGAGCACATCACGGAAAGGGGGATAAAAGGAGTAACTACTGTGGAGAAAACCGGTAAACACAGCGCAGCCAGATGATCAACGTCACTTCAACAATGATGGGTCATGCTGACAATACGGACCCTTCACATAGTGTGTCGAAGATGGTAGTGGTCTTCCTGCCAAAAACCCACAACCCCATTATAAGCATGAGAAAAACAGACAAATCCCAGTTGAGGGACATTCTGGAGAACCCTGGCCAGCTCTCAGAATGGGCAGGCTTGTCAACAAAGAAAGTCTGAGAAACTGCCACAGTGAAGAGAAGCCTATGAAGGTGTGACCACGAAACGTAATGCAGTATCACGGACAGGGTTCTAGAGCAAGAAGAGGATATCAGGTTAAAAACTAAGGGAAAATCATAAAGTATGGACTCTAACAACTATGTCTTAATATTAGGTCACTGTTAGCACATGTGCCATACCAAAGTAAAATGTTAATAAAAGGGGAAACTGGATGTGAGGTATACGGAAACTCCCTATATTACCTTCACAATTTTTCCATAAATCTAAAACTGTTCTTAAAATAAAAAAGTTTAAAAAAATTTTTTTAATCTTGCCAAGAACAAAACTGTAGGAAAAGAAGATCAATATTCAAGAGACAATTTAAAGCATGGCCTCCAACAGATATTTACATAATGGTGTTCACAGTGGCATTATTCACAATTCCCAAAAGATGGAAGCAACCCAAGTGTCCATCAGCCGATGAATGGATAAATAAAATGTGGTATATATACACACAATGGAATATCATTCAGCTGTAAAAAGGAATGAAGTCCTGATACATGCGACAACATGGAAAAACCTTGAAGACATCATGTTGAGTGAAATAAGCCAGACATAAAAGGACAAATATTGTATGATCTCATGAAATGAAATAATTAGAATAAGCAAATTCATAGCATCAGAAGCTAAAATATAAGTTACCAGGGTCTGGGGTAGGCATAGGGAATGGGGAGTTAATGCTTAAATTGTACAGAGTTTCTGTTTGGGACGATGGAAAAGTTTTGGTGATGGCTGGCAGTGATGGCAGCACAGCTTTGTGGATGTAATTAGGAACACTGAATTATATATGTGAGAGTGGTTAAAAGGGGAAATTTTAGGCTGTGTACATATATGTTACTATAATAAAAACTAAAAAACAAACAGGGAACTCTAATGTAAATAATGGACTATAGCTAGCAGTACCATTATGACATTCTTTCATCAGTTGTAACAAATGTTCCACCCTTATGCAAGGTGATAATAATGAGGATTAGTGGGGGTGGGGTTTATGGGAATTCTGTATTTTCTGCGTGATTTTTCTGTAAACCTAGAATTTCTCTTATATATATATATGTATATGAATATAAATCAGTAAAAGAAACGTGAAAGGAATGATCAGCAATACAGAAAGATAGACTGTTGTCCTAGAAGTCATAAGGAAAAAAGGAAGTGTACAAGGCTGGAAACAAGTTTAATATAATAACAGAGGTCAAGGTAAGTAAGGAATTAATAGAATTCACTGGATTTAAGGGGTCACCGGTAAAATTAGTAAGTTCAGGAAAGCTGCAAGAAAGATAAACCACAGTGTTTCATGATGCCTTGAGAGCTGTAATTTTATGATTCTCCCAGGCACAAATCTATGAGATTCTCTCAGGCACAAATCTATTAAAAATCGAGATTATCCTAGTTTTAAATCTATTGAAAGTTTTCCCTCTTCCTTGAAATGATATCCATTTAGTTGCCAAAACCTCTCACTGAATCTTTTTCCACAGTAAAAAGTATTAGGAGACGCATCAGAGAGAACACCTTCATCTAGAAATAACAGAAAATTCCAAAATCAAATTGATGTCATCAACGAGGAAGTCTTTAACCAGTAGCTCATATAACAAGAGTCCACAGGGAGAACTCTCAGCACTGCAAGTCAGGGTCAGCTCTTCTGCCACTACCCCAGACCTCGCCTCCCGCAGGTGGCTTCACCTGCGAGCTGGAAGCAAAATGATCAAAACCTGAGATCGTCATCTGCTCACCGCAGAACCTGTCACCAACAAAGAAAGGGAATTGCCATCTACCACTCAGATTTATCAGAAACAACCCTTGACCCAGGACTGAGCCCCCATCTCCATGAGTCATGGGAAGGGAGGGTCGGTACATGAACAAGGAAGAGGGTCTCTTCAAAAGGCAGAGGGGAAGGGGATAATGCGAAATAGGCCCTTGACAGTGGCCAATACAGGAAGTCCTTGTTTACGTGTTTTCCCAGCTTGAGAACTTTTAAAAATTACTTCAATACAATGAGAAACAGGCTTGAACAAAATAAAGGCTACACAATTTCCTTCCTCCTAGAACCAAATGATGCCCTCACAGACTATCAGCACCACTTCACAGGTCAAGGGGGTAAATGTGGTGTGCATTTGTCAACTTTCTCTCATCACTCAACCTTACACTGCAGAAATAAAATGTATTTGATATTTTTAATCCAGAACCCTGTTATGTTTCATCCTTTAAATTCTTATTTTGTTGAGGATGAGACGGTAAGAGGTCCCACAGTACTGGAAAGAACACGGGCTCTGCAGTCTCATCCTAACTCTTCCACGAGACTACAGTGTCACCTCAGAACCGTCGCCCAACCATCCAGGTCTCAGCTTCCTTCTCTATTTAAAAAGTTCGCAGGGGTGATATTCAAGTCCCTTTAATGGTTAATTGCTAATTCTGAATAATGTTCACTTGTTAACTAGGAAATTTCTCCAGTCTATTTAAAGTTCTAATTCTGGGCTAGCCAAATCCTAAAGATCCCTTCCAAGACTATGGGCTGATGACACATGAAGCTTTTTCCTACAAAACTTCACTTTCACGAAAACCCACACTGCAGCCAGAAATGTAAATAGCATGATGTTACAACTTCTGAAATAACTCAAGAATTTAATTCAATTTCTCTTTAAACCCAAATTCATTATTATTAAAAGGCTGCAGTGTACCTACAGAAGCAAACCCTCAGTGCTGGACAGGAGAATGGAAAATGACAGAAATTTAACCACTTTGAAATTCAATTAAAGACAAGATTTCTAACCACTAAGCCTAAACAAGGAAGAAGAGGGAAATCAAAGCACAATGAGAAAGCTGGAATTCAACTCATAATCAGAAATGGAAATTTCCATAAAGAGTGAGAAAGGGGAGGGGAATATACCCACCCACCCACCCCCAAAAAAAAAAAAAAAAGTTTATAAGCCTGAAGAAACCGAATCAAAATGTCTCATGAGTCTCCTTTAAAAGCTTTTGATTTACACAAAAATGTATAAAATAACTTCTAAAAACAGGTTGCTGACAGTGGGAAACAGGAGAAGAAACCATTACTATGCCTTTTAGGAACCTCAGCCTGATCGACTTTGGCAAACCAGACCCAAAACCATATGGGATGACTCTGGATTAAAACTCACGCCGTTAGCCAACTGCATTATGACCTGGAGTTGGTTCTTCTCAAAATTATTAATAATGAAAAATACTTACACAGGATACACAGGATTGCCAGGAAAAAAAATGCACTTCTTTGAAACAGCTTTTAAAACAACAAACCACCCGCAGAAACCACATGGGCACAAAATGAAACGATTCTGGTCATCGATTCCTGGAGCATTTAAGCACTCCCCAAGCGAAAGGCTCAGCTGCAGGCTCTTTCTGGGACAAGCAGGCTATCCATGAAAATAACTAATTCGGACCTACCAAGAGAAAGCAGTGCAAACATACCTCCACTGGCTTGAGTTTCAAGAGAAATAATATTCCACAAGGAAGGCCCTACAGTTTTAAGAGAGCACTTACTTCTCTTAAGAAGACATTTCTTTTCCTCAATGTGAGAATCTAGATAAAGCTTAAAAACTGGCTCTCAAAATGGATAAAATCTCAAATTGCTTTACATTAAAATACTAATGATGTGTAAGTTAGCGCCTCCTGGAATTGTCAATTCAAATAGCAATAGCCCCTGCTATGAGTAACAGCATCATTAAACGTGATTACTCAGTTTATCAAGTCATATACTACACCCTAGTGAAGTGGTATACCAAATAGGTACATTTCAAAACAGGAAGAATGAACATAGAAGAAAGAATATTGCTCAGGAGACAGACAAAAGGAGAAGGCAGGGAGCTGCAGTGGAACACTAGAAGCTGTGCTGGGTCCACTGAATAGAAGCAAAGATTCAGAAAAGAGAAGTCAAGAGAAACCAAAATCAGAGCCACATAACATTACCCAGGGTAAAATACAAAGGCCATGGAAAGACCTCATTTATTTATGAAGCTGTCACAGAGGGGCTAGATATGCTAACAGCAAATAGAAATTTATTGTGACCAGGAGCATCACAAAAAGGCCACCAACTCCTCTGAGAGACAAAAACAGGTTTTGCTTGCCATCACCTATATTATATTGTCTCTACTAAAGATTTAAAAGCCCACAATAAAAACCCAGCTGCATCCAAGAGCTACAAGTTCACATGTATCTACACACATACTCTTCACCATGCTTTCAATTTCCTGTCACAATGCCATAAAAAATTTTCCCTCTATTTTGGTGCTATATAACATGGTAACTTTTCCCTTGGATAGGATGGCAAAGCTCAGCTTGTCAAAACCTGCATAACCTTGAAGAACACATACAATTTTCAGAAAAAATAGAGGAAGAATGGGGAAAAAAAGATGAGGTTCCAAAAAAAACTAATTGTATGTATCTATAGTCCTCATCCTTCAAACATGACATTACTGGTGGTATTTGTTACCATATGCACGAATCTAAAGAGACCAAAGCAGAAACAGGAAGAACAAACTAAAAACCAGGAAGAGGTGCAGAACATTGACCAACTAATCAAAGCAGTCCAAACAAATATCATGGACCAACTTAATGACGTGAAGGAAGAGATTAAGGATATTAAGACGACACTGGGAGAACATACTGAAGAAATTGTAAACATATATAAAAAGGTAACGAATATGATGGAGATGAGTGGCACAATCCAAGAAATCAAAAAGATAATGGAAGCACATAACAGTAGATCTGAACAGGCAGAGGAAAGAATTAGTGATATGGAAGACAGTATATCTGAAATCAAACAGATAGTAGAACAGCTAAATAAAAAGAGAGAGAAAATCCAGCAGGGACTTAGGGATTTGAATGACAATAAAACGCACAAACATACGCATTATAGGCATCCCAGAGGGAGAAGAGAAGGGCAAGGGGACAGGAGGAGTGTTGGAGGAAATAATGGCTGAAAACTTCCCAACCCTACTGAGGGATATACAAGTCCAGGAAGTACAAGTCCAGGAAGCGCAGCATACCCCAAACACTATAAATTCCAACAGGCCTACTCTAAGACATATACTCGTCAAACTGTCCAATGCTCAAGACAGAGAAAATACCAAAAGCAGTGAGAGAAAAACCATCACAGACAAGGGAAGCTCAATAAGATTTAGTGCTGACTTCTCATCTGAAACCATGGAGGCAAGAAGGCAGTGGTATGTACAGTTAAGGTACTAAAAGAGAAAAACTTCCAGCCAAGAATTCTCTATCCAGCAAAGCTGGCATTCAAAAATGAGGGAGAGTTCAAAATATTCACAGATAAACAGAAATTAAGAGAGTATGCCAATAAGAAACCTGCCCTTCAGGAAATACTAAAGGGAGTTCTTCAGGAAAAAACATGAGAGAGAGAGAGAGAGTTGGAGGAGAGTGTAAGAAAAACTAAAAAGACAAACAGAAATAAAAACAACGTGACATACGTAAACCCAAAGAAAATATAGCTAATGTAAGTAATTCCTTGAGAGTAATAATACTGAATGTTAATGGATTAAACTCACCAGTCAAGAGACACAGATTGGCAGGATGGATAAGGAAATATGACCCATCTATATGTTGTCTACAAGAAACCCACCTTAGACCCAGGGATTCAAGGAGGCTGAAAGTGAATGTCTGGAAAACAATCTTACAAGCAAACAATAACCAAAAAAGGGTGGGAGTAGATATAGTAACATTGGACAAAATACACTTTAAATGCGAAACTATTGTAAGAGACAAAGACAGACACTATATATTAGTGAAAGGGGTAATCTTTCAAGAAGAAAGAATAATCATAAACATTTATGCACCTAACAGGGGTGCCTCAAAATACATGAGGCAAACACTGGAAAACTTAAGTGGAGAAATAGATGCCTCTACAATTATAGTGGAGGACTTTAATACACCATTATCACCATTAGACAGAACATCTCAACAAAGAATCAATAAAGAAACAGAGACTTTGATTGATACATTAGAGGATCTGGATCTAACAGACATATACAGCACACTACACCCAAATACGGCGGGATTTACATTCTTCTCGAGTGCACACGGATCATACTCCAAGACAGACCCCATGCTAGGCCACAGAAAAAATCTCAATGAATTCAGAAAGATTGAGAATATAAAGAGACCAATGCTTTAAGAGCCACCTGACTGGCAATTGTAGCAGTTCTATAAACTGTAGTTCCAACACAATGAAAAAGACGCTAATGCCAAGGATGGAGAGGCCTGGGGTTATCACCTAGGACAAAGAACACTGATCTGAAGATAGAGCCCAGTCAGAAAAAGCAGATGACTGTAATGAGGATTTCTAACTAAACAACACAGATTTTGTACAACAGGTCCTCACCTTGTGGTAAAAGAGCTGTATGTTTCCTAAATAGCTACTGAGTGAGTACAATGCTCTATTATGGATACAGAAATTGAAATGTCTAGCTTCTCACGGTTTAGTAAGCATAAGAAGTGATGTGCCTGAGTCAGAAAATTTGGATGTATATTCCTACCATGTACATTTTATGCAAAGATTTGACAGCAGGTTAAGGGGAGAGACTTTACTTTTTATATTACAACAAATACTGATAAACTATAAAGTAGAATAATAGAGTAAACAAAAAATAAAAACACACATTTCCTACATATTACCGTGGCTTACTCACAAACATCTTCACCACCAGTCACCCCCACAGCATCCTTTATCTTCTGCACTATGGTTACTTAAAAGTAAAAGTGTAGAATAGGTTGGAGGAAATTGTAAACTACAGTATAAAGACAGCATTTTACTTTCAACCAAAAGGAAGACACAGGGACCAGATTTAACTTCCCCACCTAAAATAACTAGAAAACCAGACAAAATACACAAAAATAATGGTTTTCAGACACTGGGCAACAGGCAAAACAGAACTGTGATTCCAGAGGAAAAGGAAACAAAGTAAGCACTGTACCTGCCCCCAGCTTACAGCCTGGAGCTGGTTCCCAGGCCACTCACAGGAGAGAAAAACCTAAGCAGAGCTGGGCCCTCAATGAGTTGAAAGCTTATAAGGCAACTAGAATTTGCAGGGCCAAGTACCCAAGAGGAGGAAAACTACAGTTTCTCTCTTCTTCTCCCTATGGGACTTCCATACTGAGTACGGGTACGCTTGATGGTGTCCCAGAGGTATGTTAGGCTATTTCTGCTTTTTATAATTCTTTTTTTCTGCTCCTCAGTCTGACTCATTTCAATTGTCCTGTCCTCAAGTTTGCTGATTCTTTCTTCTACCAGTTCCAATCTGATCTCGAAACCCTTGTGGGCATTTTCCATTTCAGTTATTGTGGTTTTCAACTCCAGTAGTTCTGTTGGGTTCCTTTTTAAAGTTTCCATCTCTTTACTGAGATTCTCATATTGTTCATTCATTGTTTCCCTGGCATCCTTTAGTCCTTTCTCTGTGCTTTCCTTCATCTCCTTGAGCATATCAAAAAAAAAATTTTTAAAGCCTTTTTCCAGTATGTCCACCATCTGGTCGTCTTTGTTGATATTTTCTGGATTTTTATCCTCTTCCTTTGGATGGGCCATCATTTCCTGAATCTTTGCTTGTCTTGTAATCTTTTCTTGTACACTGTACATTTTAGTATTTTTAAATCTTAACTCCGGGATTTACTCCCTGAGTTGTCTGTTTGAGTTTGTATTCTCAGATTTAGTCCCTGAACTGTATGTTTCTTGAGTTTGTATCCAGCTAGTGATATGAAAGAGATTTTCTTGAGTGCCAGGCCCTAAAACAACAACAAAAAGGAAAAAAAAGAAAAAGAAAAACCTCCTTTCACAGTCATGGCAAATTGGTTTTGCATTGGCTGGTGCTCTCCTTCAGAATTCAGCCCTCCTATTAAGAAAGTCAGCCTAGTAGGGTCCTCCCTGTGTTTTCTGAGACCTGTGTCTTATCCTGGGTTTATATTTGCGAGGAGTCTTTTGGAGCTCCCGTTTACAGGAATTTAAATGCCGCCTCTACTCCCTAGGAAACAGACCTTCTCCCTCACCCAGGTGCTCCTGGTAGGATTTAAAGCAGGTAAGCCTTTGTCCAGGTTGTCCAACTCAACTGTTTCTTATACCACTTTCCTCTTCCCAAGCTGCTTTTACCTGGAGGGCAAATTTGGGGCATGGCAGGTGGTGCGGTGGGCAGGAGGGGCAAGCTAGAGAGTAATTTCCTAGGGCAGTCTTTCCCAGCTGGAAGGAGGCCAGGGACCTACAAAGGAAGTGCCAGCCAATTCCACACTGCTCTGGGGAGGAGGAGAAGGAGGAGCTATCAAGGGCGCCAGGAGCTTCTCCTATGACTACATGAAGCTGCCTGTTCCTTACTAGGCACTTCCCCAATAAATGCAGCCCTTTAACTGTTTGACATAGTTTTGAGGAAGGGTACAGTCTTTAAGACTCCTCTGCCATCTTTGACCTGAGTGGGCTGCAAAAATGGCCACCCTCAGAGCTGGGCCCCCAGCAATCTGAAGTAACTGATCAAAAGCAGTTGTCAGAGAAGTGACCACAGACCTTTCAAAGAAGATATACAAATGGCCAGAGAGCACATGAAAAGATGCTAAACATTACTAGCCACCAGGGATATGCAAATCAAAACCACAATGAGATACCATTTCACAGCTGCTAGAATGGCTGCAATTAAAAAAGAAAAGAAAACAAGTCTTAGGAAAAAATGCAAAGAATAGCAGCACCCATTCATTGCTGGGCAAATGGTGCAGCTGTAGGGGAAGGCAATGTGGCAGTTTCTCAGTAAGCTAAGCACATATGACCTGGCAATCACACTACTAGGTGTACACCCAAAAGAAGTGAAAGCAGGGGCTCAAACAGATATTTGCACACTGAGCATTATCAACAATCACCTAAAGATGGAAACAACTCAAGTGTCCATCAACCAATGAATAAATAAAATGTGATACACAGGCAAACTATTAATAGGTGAAAAGTTGACAAATATTCTTGTACAATTTTAATTTGGTAACTTCTCTCTGAGTTTGAGATTCTTTCCAGATAAAAAGGTTTTCTCTAAGCCAAAAAAAAAAAAAAAAAAAAAAAAAATGTGATACAGACACACAATGGAATACCATTTACCCATAAAAAGGAACGAAGCCCTGACACATGCAAAGCATGGACGAACCCTGAAGCCGTGATGCTGGGTGAAATAAGCCAGACACAAAAGGACAAGTACTGTTTCAGCTCACTGATTTGAAACAATTAGACTAAGCAAACTCATAGAGTCAGAATCTAGAATGCAGGTTACAGGGCGCAGGGTGGGGACAGGGAATGGGAAGTTAGGCTTACAATGTGCAGGCTTCCTCTTTGGAATGATGGAAATGCTCTGGTAATGGGCGGTGTTGATGGAAGCACAACCTTGGGAATGCAACTAACAGCGCTGAAATAGGTATCTGAACGTGATTAGAAGGAGGAGATGTTAGATTGTATATATGGTAACAGAATAAAAAAAAATACTTTTTAAAAATCCATGGAACTGCACTACACAGTGAACCCTAAGTTAAACCGTGGACTGTAGTTGATGTTACAATTATTAATCAATTTTAACAAATGTCCCCCACCAATGCACAGTGTTCAATAAGGTGGTGTATGGGAATCCTGTATTTTACACATGATTGTTCTGTAAACCCACAACTTCTATAATAAAGGAAAAATAGGTACAACCAAACTTGGGTCATGTGCAAACTATCACTCCCTAGGATATTTAAAGGCGACAACAAACTGAGGAGTATCAATCTTCCCAGGCAATTTAACGTGAAGCGTATTACACGTACATATGCAATGCCCTGCTCTCTGCCAGCACCTCTGCTTAGCTACCATGACACCACCATGTCGTTCACTGCAGCGTATGCCCCGACAACGTGGTAAGAGCTTGGTCTGGGCCACAGTTTTCTTATCGAGAGAGAAAGGTGTGTCCAATATGGGTAACAGCCCTCCCACTTGGAGGTGGAGTGGACATCACCCTCCCAGACTCCTCAGGATGGGGGGAGAGCTATGGACTAGAGTGGACTCACTGGTATTCTGTTGTAGACATTGTGATTCAAGCAGTGGAAGAAATTACAACAGTGAGGCAGAGCCAGTGGCCACTGGACGCTTTCGGGGCAGGGAAGGGAAAAGCAGCTGTAATACAGGGGCTTTTTCGGGACTTGGGAATTATGCTGAGTGACATTACGACGACAGCTATAGGCCATTTTATATCATCACATAACATGCCAAACTGAGTGGGAGAGAGTGGGGTCTGCAGTGTGAACTATGGCCCATGCTTAGGGGCAAAGCCCCAGGATGTGTAGTGATGAGCCACACTAATGAAGGATGTTTATGCGGGATGTTGTGGGAGGTGGGGAGGTGTGGAACATGGGAATCCCTGTAATTGTTGTGTAACATTTATGTAATCTAAGCATCTTTTAAAATATGAAATAAATAAAATAAAAAAATAAAAAATATATGGGTAACAGGGTAGCAGGTGAGGCTCAAGCAGTTGAGCATCTGCCTCCCACATGGAAGGTCCCAGGTTCGGTTCCTAGCGCCTCCTAAAAAAACAAAAACAAACAACAAGCAAAACAAGCAAAAAAACCAACTTAAGGAAGTCGATGTGGCTCAGTGGTTGAGCGCCGGCTTCCCACATACGAGGTTCCAGGTTCAATCTCTGGCCACCAGCACCTCAAAAAAAAAAAAAAATAGTACTCGTCAAGCAATGGCAGTGACATGTACAACAATGCAAGTCTCCTTCACCATCCAGACAACGAGCTCGCTGTGGGCTCCGGGCATTCTGCAGGGCTGTAACAGTGAAACTCTAGAGCCAAGCCTGCGTCCTCTGCAGGCCACCACTGTGACCAGCGGCTCCTCCTCCACACACACGAACACCGACCATCGCCAGGTCTCGCTGCAGGCTCGTGGCTGCACCGCCCTAAGCAGCCACCACCGCTCCCCTCTAAGAACGGGTAAGCCAGGGCCGAGGCCTACATGGAGAGGTGGCCGCGGCCGCGGGGGGCACAGCCACGCGCCCCAGCCTCTGCACGCCGCGGCCGCCAGCAGCGCCGCAGCCAGCCCCTGCGGGGCCCTCCTCGAAAGGCTCGCCACACACACGTTCCCAAAACCAGGCACCTCCGTGGTTAGAGTAAGGGGGTCCTGTGACATCCCGAAGGGGCAGCATCGTTAGGAGATTCCTGGAGCCGTGATAAAATAACTGAGTTGCACGAGGGCTGAAGAATCTCTCTGTTTAGGAAATGACTATACATTTTCCAGGGCTGGGATCGAACAAACGCTTGTGCTACAACCCACCATCAGAGACGGAGAGAAAGAATTCTGGAGAGTTGAAAGAGAGGTCTGCGGGATTGCAGACCAGGCACAACGGAAAGAACGTGTGGTCATTAGCCAGCTTTAATGCTGGAAGTGTCCGAACAGTCCTTCTTTCCCCCTGAAAACTTTCTAAAAGGAGAAATCCTACAGTTTCCATGATTAGTCCTCCAGTTTACTATACTTTTAAATTTAAAAACAAAAACAAATCGATGTACCGCTATTCATAAGTTTCTCCCCTTTCTTATTTAAGCAGTACCTTATTTTTTAATAACTTTATTTCAATTCAAAAAATTAACAGAAATAGGTAACTCAACAAGTTATGGAAGCACTACTCTTAAAAAGTTCTGTCCAGGCACTTTTTATCTCATCTAAGTCCAACAGCTAACTCAGTTGTTCCTCTAATGTTCAGAAAGATACACAGATGAACACAGATTAAATGTCATACTCAGTGCCCGCTTCAGCAGCACATACAATAAAATTGGAATACAGAGAAGATTAGCATGGTCCCTGCGCAAGGATGACACGCAAATTCATGAAGCGTTCCGTATTTTTGACTCCTCAGGATTGGGGGAAGAGCTATGGACTAGAGTGGACTTACTGGTTTTCTACTACAGACACATCGTGATTCTAGCAATGGAAGAAATTACAACATTGATGTGGAGCCAGTGGCCACTGGAGGCTCTAGGGGCAGGGAGAGGGAAAAACAGTTGTAATAAGGGGACTTTTTCGGGACTTGGGAATCGTCCTGAATGACAATGCAATGACAGATACAGGCCATTTTATATCATCACATAACATGCAGAACTGTGTGGGAGAGAGTGTGGTCTGCAGTGTGAACTATGGTCCATGCTTAGTGGCAAACCCCAGGATGCCTTTATCAATTGCAATTAATGTGCCACACTAATGAAGGACGTTTATGTGGGAGGTTGTGGGAGGTGTGGAATGTGAGGCATATAGGAATCCCTATATTTTTTGTGTAACATTTATGTAATAAGTATCTTTTAAAAAATAAAAAAAAATTTTTTAAATGTCATGGTCAAGGTCTCCTTAGTGATGAGAAAAAATGGAGAAAAAAATGTTTAATCAGATTCCTATCTCACAAAACCAAACCCCACTTTCTTTTACCTTTAGCATTAATATAGTACCAACTTTGCTTTTGCTATTAAAACATTACATGTTGTTAACTATAGTCCATAAATTACATTAGTTGTATTTTCCCATTTAGCACCACATTCTTAACACCTTGTAAAACCTTTCTGTATTTGTATTATTAACCACAATCCTCATCTCATCAAAATCATTGTTATACATTCCCAATATTATCCTCCAACTAACATTAATCTTCCTAGACTGCTCCTTTCAGCCACAATCACCTCCATAAATCAACAGGGTTTGTTACATTCATTATAATGTGTTACCGTCAAGTCCATCCATTACTTAAGCAGTACCTTCCTTATTCAGCATAGGATTCCATCTTAGTATATTCATGAAATCCTTCCCCAGTGGATATGACTGGCATCTGTGGCAGTTTGATATAGTTATGAATTCCAAAAATAGATATTGGATTGTGTTTGTAAACTGGTCTGTTCCTCTGGGCGTGATTAAGTTATGATTAGGGCTTTGATTGGACCACATCAGTAGGGCATTGAGCCAAGCCCCTTGGTGGGGTGGGGTCTCAGAGAGAAAACTACATGGCAGAGCAGAGGCATTAGTTGGAGCTTTGAGTTGGAGATCTGGTGTGGAGTCTTGAGCTGGGGCCCAGGGGAGTAAGCACACACAGGAGCTTGGTCATGAGGAAGGAGAGAAGGCCCTGGGAAAAGAGATGAGCTGTTCGCCTGACAGTTCACAGCTGGCCTTGAGGAGAGAAGCAAAGCCTAGAAAGACTCATAGTCTACAGCTGACCTTGTGGAGGAAACAGAGATGCTGAGCCCAGAGAGAAACGCAGCTCCGGGAAGAGAGGAGCCCCAGAAGCCTGAACCCTGGCAAATGTCAGCAGCTGTCTTGCTCCAATACATGGCAACAGACTCTGGTGAAGGAAGAAACTTATGCTTTATGGCCTGGTAACTGTAAGCTTATACCCCAAATAAATACCCTTTATAAAAACCAACCGATTATTGGTAATTTGCATCAGCACCCCTTTGGCTGACTAATACAACACCTTAACTCTCAAGAGGGAAAATAGGAGAATAATGACTATTTTCCAAAATCTCAGTTGGGACTGTAGTGAAAATAAAAACTCAAAGATAAATAACTATAATAGTAGCTGAGTTCTATATTTGAGCCAAAAGCAGATATTTGTCAGTAATTGCTCTAGACTTATTACATGTCAATATACTTGGTAATATAGATACATTGTTCAAATATGACTACAGCTAATCTACATGTGAGGTCTTAGCCTGATTTCTAAGAGTTTTACTCCAAATTGCCCTTCTAGTAAGACTTAGCATCTTAGGGATGTTATCATTTCTTTTACATCCCCCCTCTATGTAGCATAATACATTCATTTCTTTCATCAAGTTGTTTTTGGGAAACCATAAGAAAAAAGGGTAGATTATAAGGTCAACCACAAGGCCACCCCCTTCTTGACAGATACAATGGTCAGATGACCATAAATGATTTAAGAATTTCATTTGTTCCATATTTGACAATCCACAATGCCAACCACAACCTGTTGGTTGTACTGGGAGAGGAGGAAATTAGTTAATTTTCCACATTTTTGGTGAGAGATCTTTTGGTCAAGTCTTCTGTTTAATTAGAGAACCTGTTTAAAATCTTCCCCTTAGGACAAAGTCATTCATAAAGTCAAAGGCAGTAGGTCAAGAGGCATAAAAGCAGATGTCACTGAAAACAAAAACCCTAAATCCCTAAATTGCCCCATCTCCCTCTCCTCTTCTCACTTAACATCTTCCTCACCCCTCTTTATCCTCTCGGTCTTGACTATCGCCAATATGCCACAGGTTCCAGAGCCAGCAGGATCTTTCTACTCAGCTTTCCTGACATACAAACCGGAAAGCCGCACAAGCACCTCAACTGTATTCATCTCCTCATCCTAGCAACAAGCAATCAGACTGACCCTTTAAAAATGTAAACGTCTGTCAGTTAAGTCACTCCTCTGCTCAAAACGCTCAGAGTAAAAGATAAAGCCCTTATAATGGCCTCTACAGGGCTCTCTAAGATCTGACCTCTCATCCTTCTTTTCCTCCTCTCATTCTTGCTTTCCCTCATTGATTATGTAGTAGAGTGTAAAATTTGCTTAATTCTGATGTAAAACAAAGATTCCTACATATGACCAGCTATCGTCCCCCTCACTCACCTATCCTATTAATCCCCCGAGTTCCTCTTACATAAACCCCACCCCAGGGCTTTGCCGTTCCTTCCACCTGGAACCTTCCCCTGAGACATCTGCATGCTGACTCCTCCGCCTGCTTCAGGTCTGTGCCAAAGGCCTCTTCTTAGCTAACAGCCCTATTTAACATGCAGGCAGCCCCCGCCCCCTCCCCAGCACCTGGTATTCCTCTTACCTTGCCTATGTTTCCCCTTTTCCACTTGCAACTTGTATGTGCTCTATAATTTATTTTTATATTTTTATTATCTATCTTTCCCCAACCAGAATAAAAGCTCTATGAAGGCAGGGACCTTTGGCTGCTCTCCTCACTCATGCACCCCAAGCACCTGAGCAGTATCTAACACCTGCAGATGCTCTGGAAATATTGTTAAAGAAATGGATTAAACTCTCAAATAAACTTAAGGGTCATTCTGGACTACCAACCTCTCCTCATATCCAATCACTCTCTAAATTATTCTTGAATCTATGTACCTCCCTCCATTCCCTCCCCCTATATCAGACCCCCACTATTCCATGCAATTCTACTTTAACTGGTTTCAATGTGGTCCTCCTTCCACCAGTTTTCCTGTCTCCCCTTAACTACCTAATCATGTGATCCAATCCACCCTACACCCACCTTCCAATATGGGTTTTTCCATATTGCCAATATGGAGCTGCCAACACAGACTTTTCGCATTCCTTTAGTCTGCCATAGTTTCCCCAGGTCTAGAGGATCAAGCAGACTCCTAAGCATGGCACACACGATGCTTTACCATCTGGTCCTCACCGTCTCCCCAGCCTCATCTTTCTACCACACACACACTTTACAATTAACACCAAACCACACACTGCTCTTCTAAAAGACCACTACTATATGCCAGCAACTACATATGTATAACTCCAGCTGAGCTTTAGATTCCAATCAGTCGCCTACCTGAATCTCTTCTTAGATGTCTTATCAGTACTTAAAATTTATAAAGTCTGATATCAAACTCTTGATGTCCACTCCAATTTGCTCCTTACCCATTCCTCTACGGGCTCACCTGTATCCATGCATTTTACCAAGCCTGATATCTTATAGCTCAGTCTCTCTTATCCAACACAACTAATTCATCACCAAACCCTCTGACTGTTCCTCCAAAGCACATCTTCAGTCCATCCAGTCTCTCCACCTCTACTGTCAAACTCCCTTCACCATTCTCTCTCAATAGACCATTTCAATAGCCTAATTTTTATCCCAAGCTTCCTCTCTTGGCTTTCACAGATCCAATCTCCACAGAGCCTGACTGACTAGTCTTTTCAAATTATAAACTGACTCATAACATGCCCAGTTTAAAACCGTTTCATGGTTTTCCATTGCACTTACCATAAAATACCATCTGTAAGTGCCTCACCTTTCCTTCCTCTCGTGGGATTCCCGTTCTGGTCATCTCTTTCCTACCTCAGATCTCTGTGCAGGCTGCACTTGCTGTGTGGCATGCATGTGGCAGGTGGGCCTTCAGGTCCAGTGTCTGTCATGTCCTCAGAGAGCGCTTCCCCGACCGCTGATCTCCCCGGAGAGCGTTCTATTCTTTTTTTCACAGTGGCTATCAGGTTTTACAGTTATGCGTTGTTGGTGTTTAATTACTGTCTCCTCTTGCTATGTTTCACCTCTGTACTGTGCACACATTTCTATCGCATTAACACACCGTATTTAATACGTTTGCTTAAATTGCTCCCACCCTGTTGACCGTGAGGCCGTTGAAAGTCCAGACTGGCATTTATTTCGGCGTCCCTCAGTACGTCAAACATAGAGCTCAAAAGGGTTTCTATTTAACTAAATTTTGCCTCTCAGCATATCTCAGCTCTCCAGTATTTAACTTCCACTGACTCAGTTTTGACAGTTATTAAATCCTTGTTTATGCATCTATCAAAGGCCTTAATCTGCTAACAGTGCCCCTTCATGGGAAAAAGGTTTGTTTACCAAGGGCAGCGTATAAAGACTTGCTGCCTCACATTTTCCCAGGATTGTCGAAAACTTTCTAGCCATTAAATTTCAGTTCTCCTTGAACTGAAAGTACCAGTGTCCTCAGGACATTTTTTTCATCTGACCCTGACTTTAGTATGAATCACCTGTAATTTTTTCATCTCCATGCCAAATAAGCACTTGAGTACAAGCCTATCTGCAAAGACTTCTAAAGCATATGGACTCTAACCTAGCCAGAAGAACACAATCAGACTTGCCTGGTGAAAGAGAATCTCCTATTTGGGGCACACCTTCAGGTCCCCTTTCCCTCTATAACTGAGTATATTCCCAACAAGGCTGATGCCCTATGAACAGTATTTGAGAGCCCCTCCCTTTCACCACTATGAAGACTAGCGGGGCCATGAGCTAAAAGGCCAAGGTTTTC
>JAKSZT010054548.1:5116942-5202547 GCA_026826555.1 Tolypeutes matacus | reverse complement strand
CCCCGGGCCTGGCCAGCGGGGACGCCGGGCGTAGGCCAGGGCTGCGGGCCCCCACCCGCCACCCACGCACGCGCCGGCGCCCCAGCCCCCGAATCCCGCCCCGCGCCCCAGGCCAGCGCCGCTTTACCTGCTCGCCGCGCCCCCGCGCCACGTGACCCGGCCCCGCACGCGCACACCTGGCCACGACCCCGGCCCCGCACGTCGGGGCAGCCCACGCACCCCCGCCTCCCACACCTCTGCCCCCGGAAGTTGATGCCCGCCAAGGCCCGCCCAGCCCCGCGCCCGCCACTCAACGCAGACGCGCGCGTCACGTGGCCGCGGGCCGAGGCCGCGCCGGGACCAGACCTCGGAGCCCCGGGGGTCGTGGGCCCCTGCGGCAGCCCCCGCCGCCCCTGGCCCGGGAGCAGAGGCCCGCTGGGCGCGCCTGGCCCGCGCGCACGCAGCGCCAGGTGGCCCCCCACCTGCAGGGCCGAGCGCCCTGAGGCGCCCCTCCACAGAGGGAGGGCCGCCGACGTGGGTGCGCCAGGAGCAGCTGCCCACAGGCGCGCTCCGAGCCCCGGGGTGCCCGCACGCCAAGGGTCTCTAGAGACCCCTACTCCGATTTCGAAGCACTGCGCCCTGGAGTGCATTTGGTTCCTGCCGCTGAGGCCAGATCCCAGCGATGCAGCCCCGCCACCGCCGCCCCCTTTTCAAAGCCTTCTGTTAAATGGCTGCTCCTGAGGAAAAGAAACAAGCTACAGAAGACGTCCACATAACTGACAGGTTTATAGTTGCAAAGAAGTCTGCTTATATGGGGTTTTCTTCTGTCCATTACAGACTGTCAGTAACTGCTAAACAGAAACCCACAACTGTTTCTAAAGTCCATTTTTCACCTGGGCGGGACTGGGAGGACATTGATTAACAATTTTTATTGAGTATATACCAACTTACCCAGTGCTGGACCTAACAGTGACAAGGCAGCAGTCAACAAGACTCACTCAAGATCCTTGCCTTCAAGAAGCTTACAGTCTAGTGAGGAAGAAAGACGAGTTACCTGGAACTGGAAGCATAAGACTCTGGAAAATTCACCTTCACTGTGCAATGGGCATTCTATAATATTTCTGACTGCATTGATTTCTCATTTTTCCGTTGGACACAGTTGGCTCTCAACATTAATCTCTGCTCGATGCTGGAGGTGGAAAATGGCAATAAGGTGCTCTGAAACAATCCTCCAGTAAATGCAGGCTCAAGTGGTTTGTAAGCATTTTCAGCAATGAGTACACACGTCACCTCTTCTTCACCCTTTTTTCCTGCACACCCCTCTATCTGTACACACAGCAGACAGATTTCTATTACAGGAAAAATGAAACTATGTTACACATTTGTTTACCTATCTACTAGACCACCAAGTCAGGGTCCTCTTATTTGTCTGCATATCCAGCAAGCTAGCAGTGTCTAGTAATTAGAAGACAGGTATTCAACAAATTTTTCATATACTGGCTACAGTTACTGGTATTTCATTTGGACTCTCCTGTCTCTGGGGGAAAGTTTAGATTGTTTCCAAATTTTGCCTGTTGTGAGTAATGCTGCTATGAACACTCATGTTCAAGTTTTTGAGTGGGCAAATGTATTCATTTCTCTTGGGTACATACCTAGGAGTGGAATTGCTGACTCATAGGGTGACCTATTGTTTTAGTTTGCCATGGGACTGCCAATGCAAAGTACCAGAAATGGGTTGGCTTTTATAATGGGGATTTTACTTAGGGTAAAATCTTAGAGTTCCGAGGCCCGTGAAATGTCCAAATCAGAGCACCATAGGAGATGCTTTCTCACCAAAGTCAGCTACTGGTGATCCTGGGGTCCTCCTACATGGTGAAGATGGTGGCCAATCTCTGCCAAGGTCCCTACCTTCGCCTCCAGAATCTACCATCTCCCAGAGCTCAGCTGCGGCAAGCAGCCGCAGGGCTTCTCTCTTTCTGGGCATCGTCTCTCAGCCTCAGCTGCTCTACTTTCTCCCCCAGCCCAGGTGTGGGCAATCAGGCATGTGGCTCGTCTCTTCCGCCTTCAGCTGCAATGGGGACCCGGCCTCTTGAGGGCTTCGTGCTAAACTCTGGCTGCTAGTGCTCCTCCAGTCCTCTCTCACCTGGAGGGTCAAAAACGGCCACCCTTTCTCTGTGTCTGTCTCTGTGTCTCCATCTATATAAAGCTCCAAGAAGAGGGCAGGGACTCGACCTGAGCCACACCTCACAATCAAAAGGGCCCCACACCCACAGCGAGGGAGTAGTTCAAGAACAAAATCCTTTTCTTTTTGGGATTCATAAAAGAACTTCAAACTCTCCAACTTATATTTAACCTTTGAGAAACTCCCAGAGTGGTTGTACCATTTTACATTACCACCAGCAATGTATGAGGCTTCCAGTTTCTCCACTATGCCTTTTCTTATCTCTTCTAGAATATTTAGCTCCATGACTTTCCAAGGTACTTTCCATCAGCCGTCTTCTATTGTTAGTTACCATATTTGTGTACATGTCTTCAGGCCCATCACACTGAGGAGGTTGTGAACTTCTGTGATTGAGCAACTCAGCACCTGCCCTCAAGAAGCTCAAGTTTGTAGGAAGATACAACTAAATCAGGAGCTTATTGGTCCTGGCTTTTATGTTTAGGTCTTTGATCCATTTTGAGATGATTCTTGTATAGGGAGTGAGTAAGGAGTCCTCTTTCATTCTTTTGATTATGGATATCCAGTTCTCCCAGCACCATTTATTGAAGAGACTGTCCTGTCCCAGAAAAGTAGATTTGGTAGGCTTATCAAAAATCAGTTGACCATATTTCACCTCATAGAAATAGAGATGAGAATCTCTTTCTGAACTCTCAATTTGAGCCCATTGAGCAATGTGTCTTTATGCCACTCCCATGCTGTTTTGACCACTGTGGCTTCAAAATACACTTCAAGTTCAGGGAGCATGAGTCTTCCAACCTCACTCTTCTTTTCTGGGATATTTCTGGCTATTGGGGACCTCTTTACCTTTCAAATAAATCTGGTAATTGACTTTTCTATTTCTGCAAAGTAGGCTGTTGGAATTTTGATTGGTATTGCATTGAATCTCTAAATCAATCTGGGTAGAATTGACATCTTCATGATATTTCATCTTCCAGTCCATGAACATGGAATGTCTTTCCATTTGTTTAGGTCTTCTTTGATTTCTTTTAGCAGTGTTTTATAGTTTTCTGAATATAATGGTCTGTATACATCTTTCAGGTCCATTTCATTTATCATATTGTTCAAGTTCTCTGTTTCCTTGTTGATCTTCTGTCTAGGTATTCTATCTATTGATGTGAGTGGCATGTTGAAGTCTCCAACCGTTATTGTAGAGATGTCTCTGTCTCCTTTCAGTTTTTCCAGAGTTTGTCTCATGTATTTTGGGGCACCCTGGTTAGGTGCATAAATATTTATGACTGTTATTCCTTCCTGGTCCCTTTTATTAATATATATTATAATGGCTTTCTGCATCTCTTAGAACTTTTTTGCATTTAAAGTCTGTTTTGTCTTATACCAGTGTAGCTTCTCCTGTTCTCTTTTGGTTACTATTTGTATGAAATATCTTTTTCTAACCTGTCACTTTCAGTCTGTTTGCATCCTTGGGCCTAAAGTGAGTCTCTTGATGACAGCATATGGATGTCCATTCTTATCCATTCTGTCAGCTTATGTATTTTTATTAGAGAGTTTAATCCATTAATATTCAATGTTATTACTGTAAAGGCATTACTTACTTTAGCCATTTTAATTCCCCTGAATGGTAAATGGGTGGGTTTGGAATGGGAAGATTTATGTTGTATATTTGTGTCCACAATTTAAAAATAAAGGAAGGGAGGGAGGGAGGGAGGGAGGGAGGAATAGAGAAAGAGAAACTAAGGAAGCAATTACAGTTAAATGCAATATATGATACTGGATGGGTTCTAACAAGGGAGGAGGAAGTCTCAAAAGGACAGTATTGGTACATAAGAAAAAATTGGAATATAGAATGTAAGTGTGACAGTTTAAAGCTGGATGGACTCCAGAAAATCGTGTTCTTATAGCTAGTCCATTCTTGTGGGCGTAAACCTATTGTAGGTGGGACCTTTTTTGTTTGTTTGTTTTGTGTGTGTGTGTGTGTTTGTTTTTTTAATTGACTTTTTTTTTTTTTTTTTTTTTTTGGTGTACGGTTCTATGAGATCCCCACACCCCCACAACTCCACTTGCTGTCTGTGTCCATTCGCAGGGTGATCTTCTGTGTCTTTTTCTTGCCTTCTCTTCTCATTTTTCTACTCTAGACTTAACCAGGATTCGATCCTAGGGACCTCCGATGTGGGAGAGAGGGTGGGACCTTTTGATTAGGTTACTTCATTAAGGCAAAAGGCATAATCGAGAGTGACTCTTAATCCTCTTACAGGAGTACTTTATAAGAAAATGAAATTCAGACAAAGAGAAAGAGAAATCCACAGAAGTCAGAAGCTGAAGCAATGAAACCCAGAAGAGATGGGAGAGACCAGCAGGTGCTGCCATGTGCCTTGCCATGTGACAGAGGAGTCCAGGATCACAGGCAACCAGTCTTTAGAGAGAAAGCATTGCCTGATGATACCTAGACTTGGACATTTTTTTCAGCCTTGGAACTGTAAGCTTGTAAGCTAGTAAATCCCCATTGTAAAAGCCAAGCCATTTCTGGTATATTGCTTTTGGCAGCCTAGCACACTAAAACAGTGAGCTTTATATCAATGTTAAAACTTGAGAACTGCACGTAAAGTGATTACATAACTGAATATCCTTGTTCATAGGAAATGTACATGGAAGTGTATTATGTGTTCAAGAAGTATGATGTGCACAATCTGCTCTCACATGTACAGAAAATAGATAAATAGATGATAGATAAGTAGATGGTAGATGAAAGGAAAAGAGAGAAAGAGAAAGAAAAGAAAGAAAGAGAGAGAGAAAGGAAGGGAGGGAGGGAGAGAGAAGCCACCACAAAGGTAGCAAAATGTTAAAAATTGGTGGATCTGGGTCTCAGGAGTGCAGGGATATGCTGGAGCTCTCTGTATGGGTTTTGTATTATTTCTGCAACCATCCTTAAGCTTGAAATTATTTCAAAATAAATATTAAGAAACAAACAAACAAGGAGTCATACTCCTCTGGGGATTGGATCATGGTGCCCACAAAACGCATGTTCAGTTCCCAATCCCTGGTGCTGTGGATGTGAACCCATTTGTAAATAGGACCTTTGAAGGTGTCATTAGTTAAGGTGCCCAGACTGAATGAGAAGGGCTTTCATCCAATATGGCTGAAGTCCTTAAAAGAAAAGGAAATTAGACGCAGAAAGAAGAAACTGCAGGGAACAGCTGGAAGCTAGAAATCAACAGAACCCAGAAGAGAAAGGAAAAGACACCACCGTGTGCATTTCCATGCGACAGAAAAGCCAAGGACCAAAGAGTGCTGGCAGCCATCCCCAGAACGCCATAGTCATCAGACAGAAAGCATCGCCTTGCTGACACCTCAGTTTTGAACTCCTAGCCCAAACCATGAGTCAATAAATTCCCATTGTTTTAGCAGCTGAGAAGCTAATACAGACTATTTTTTACATATGTTTAGAACTAGCTTCTTTTGTAGTATAGCTAACAAAATAATATAGTTGCTATATATTTCTATGCTTTAAAAATGATTGTAGTGGACACTGTAGTTGCCTTCTTAACACTCATTAAACTCCTCCCACAGTATGCAGCACCCACATGACAATTTGGGTATAATTAATCCTACTCTTCTCCAAAGTTAGTCCAATCAGGTCATCTAAGCCTGGCCTATGGCAGGCACCGTTAAAATGGGATCTAAGGGCAGGCCATTAAACTAAACTCAAGATGGGCAGAGCATAAAGGTCTACTAGGAAACAAAAATTCCAAGATATAAACCTAAGACTACCCATGGCCTCTGGCCATGATTGCTTGCCTGTGGAAATAAAAATAAGCAAATAGCTCAAAAACCTATATTTAAGGGAAAATGTGTTATTAAATAAACCCCAAACCTAACTGATAACTAATACTGGTAACCTGTGACTATTTAATCTTAGGACAATCCTCCGACATCTATGGGAACCGAATTGGAAATTATTAATACTCAACCTAATAGGAAAGAAGCTACCAAATGGTACAGCCTCCTGAAAAGGTCATCTTCCCCAATAACTGTCTCAGAGGGGGCCACAGAACACAGAGAGCAAAACAGTAATGGCCTGAAGTGCCTTGGCACTGCCAGCCAGGAGGTGCCATACACTATTCCTGTGGATGAGGGATGATTGGGATCAGTGACCATTCTGTATTGTCTCCAAATAACCCCTTTTCAGCTGGGAGTTTTTATTGCAATTACTTTGTTCTTTGTTTGCATTTGTTGAGAGAGTGAATGACTTGCCATTGGTTACTAGATCATAAGGAACTCCAGATGAACCTAACAGACTTACTTTGAAAAGAGAAAGGGAGAAGATATATGCTAATTACAGTCATTGGGCAGCAAAAGGGTTTGCAACCTACTAGTTAGACCTATTAGGTATTAGTTAGAACTAATTGTTGTTATCCAAACTGCATTGTATCCTTCCCCCATTTTGTGGCAGCCATGTGGTTTGGGTGAGACTGACCCCACGCCTTTCCAAGGTTGAGTCCTGATTGGTCTAATTTGAAGACCTCACCCCAACCTCCTTGCCACACTTATTTGAGGGAGAAAACCCAGTCCCAAGCCAACCTTGGCATTACCCTAACCATACAAATTGTTTCAGGGATCATCCAACCAGGAAGAAGCTCAGGACAATTGTTCCACAGTTGTTGGAGGGAACTTACCGTCTTCTCCAGGATCTAAGTGAGGAAGCTCATAAGTCCTGTTGCTTTTCGCAGTCTTCTTATGAGCATAAAGCTGGGACAGTTCGGAGGAATGGAGCTGAAGCTCTGACCAAATCCAGTCTCAGGCTTGCTTCCTCCGCAGGACCTTGAGTTACGCAAACAATCACCTTTTATTGTTTAAGACAGTTTGAATTAGCTTTTCTTTTCCTTGAAATCTGAAAGGGATTAACTGGTGGGAGGATCTGTATCTCCAATCTCACCTGAAATGTTGGAAAATGAAGGGTCATTTTTTTTTTCTTTTTTTTGCAATTCAAAACAGGTGTTTATTTTCTATAAAGAAACTTAGAGAATCCCGATCATCACACCACTCCTTCCATAGGCACCAGAGCGAGGGAGCGAGCGACAGGGAGAGGAGCAAAATGGAGGAAAAGGTTTAGAGAGACATTGCAGGTCACTACAAGGTCATCAGAGCCTTCACTGTTTACCCAGAAGGACGGACTCCTGCTGGTTTTAAGGCTGCCAGGAACACGGCTAGCAGGGCCCTTATGCTAGGACGAAAGCACCCTCCGAAGTGTCATTTTCTTAAAATGGAAAATAGTCTTCTCTGTGCTCTTCCCTTTGTCCATGATCATGCCACAGTGACACTGACAACGCCTTCTGTTCCTGAGAACAGTCCTTCCAGATACATGTGCTACTCAGCTTTCTCATCAAACCCAGTGGAAAATTATGTCGAACACTGGTCTAGAAAAAAGAATGCAAAGAGGAGACGGTGAAAGTTTTCAGTAAGCACGTCTCGGGCCCCTCCTCCTTTGAATCCTGTGCTGCATGAAACCCATTTATGAGATCTCCATTATACAGGAAATGCATGAGCCCTAACTCCCCGCTCTTGTAAATTGTCATGGGCTGTCATTAGAGTTTGCATAGTTTAGTTTAATTCACAACTGGGTGGGAATCACTCCCTTAATGTTTGAAAACAAGAATTGCTTCTATTAGTACCTCAGGGCCTCAGCCAGAAAGAGAACCAAGAGAAGTCATCGCTTCATCCATGTAACCATTACAATAAATTAGTGATAACTAATTTACATGATCCATTTCCTTTAAGTATGATCTCCAAAAAATAACTCAAAAATGCAGTGAATAGATAGAAAGCACATGTGTCCTCTCAATTTTCTTTACTTTTCATCACATCCTAAAAAAAAAATTGTAACTTGTGCCTGTAGAACTAAAATTTCTAAAAGCATTAAAACTCAGTGCTGATGTATTTTATGTTCTGGGTTAATTCTAACATATAAAGTATTCACATACTTCTCAATGGCTAATTAAATGTCATCTCTCTGGCTACTAAATGCTACATTATTTTATGATGCATATTTAACAAAAAGTGAGTTCGTTTTGGCTTCCTTATTAAGCTGTTAACAGTGTTTCCTTGGAAGTTAAGGCACCACTTTTGCAGGTGGGCCAAGCAATGCTATGAGCAGAAAGCTGCTGCGACTCAGATAAACTGAGTTCCAACTTCACTTTTTCAAAACTTTGAAGTGCCACCAAAAAAATGCTATACCGGAAAAAACTAAGTATTACATGTGAATAAGCGGAAGGGCTTTAGTTTATTTCTCTTATTTAGGTTCTGGATTTTAAATGATTCTAAAGATAAAAGAAAGAGAATCTTGTGTCCTTATGTCAAAATATAGCCTAGCATTGAAGAAACATATCATCAAAACCACTGAAAGAAAGTTATCCCTATTAGAGGCCGTATGGTGCCAGTCAGGTGCCAGTCAGGACCTGGGTCCGTGAAAACGGTGCCGCGGATGAGAAAGAAAGAATAAGACAAGAAGAGAAGAGAGACTGGGATCAGGGGACTCTCCGTCCGATATGGAGAGAAGAAAGTTATCCCTATTAGAGTTATCTGCCTGCATATTTTTTATATTTCTATTCCAGAGTACTTGGTTTAAAATTTAAATTAAAATTTTCTTTGATAACATTTTTGTAATTTTGGAAGCATTGTTATAAGGTCATGAAGTCACAGAGTGTATCAAACCTATAGTGTCTAAATCTACCTCTGGTAATAAGCCCCAAACCCCTGCCTTTTGTGGGGAGAAAGACGATTCACTAAGAGCTAAGGCACTGGTTTTCCTATTCATAAATGCTGGAGTTATATTTTCATACATATACCAGAATCTGTTTAAGATGTGTAGCCTAAACCCCAGCATCATGTAATAATGTGCCTAATTTTCCTACCAGAATTTACAATTTGATAGATTCTAATAATGCCTTTAATAGAGATTAAATGACAATAAAATTAACTTTTGCCTTAATTGTTTTGTAAGTAAAAATAGTTAATAATATAACCTAAATCTAGGCTCTTATGGAAATATTTGATCATCAGGCTCCTAAGTGAAATACAGATCACATGAGTCCTTTCACAAGGTGTGTGAATAGCAGCATGCTCTATTTCTGGTAAAATGCTGCGAATCCTTCATCACCATGAAATTACCTTTTGCATAGGCAACGTTTTCCCCACATTTATAAGAGGAGCATGCATATTTATTAACAATCTGTAGCGGCATGGATATGCTTTAAACTGCCTAGATGTAAGTGTAAAATGTAACTTCCAGATATATTTATTCATAAGAATTCACATGCATTTGAGACTGTTTATCACTATCTCTTTTTAGAAATTTGCTCCCCTGTCCACCTCAACAAAACCACTCCTCACCGATTCCCTGACCTTTAATTCCCGGGAGCCCCTTCCTGCATCCTCTACCTCAGTGTAGCTGTCCTGCGAGTATCCCTCGTGTGCTCTCTTCTCACTCAGAGCTAGCCATTCCCCGTGGGCGTTGTGTCCTGTGGAAAGCCTTCTCATTCCGCTTGCCTTACCTGCACTCTGCATGCCCATCCAATGCCAATTCACCATATCTGCTTTGATGATCCTAGGGAACGTTTTTCTGTTCGGTTTAACTCTCCACCCAGAATTCATTCTTGAGGTCATAAAAGACTTTACAGCTGCCAACTAGATATCCACCTAGATGTCCCACAATTAAACTCATTATCTCTCCTCTGCAAAACCCATCCAAACTCCTTGCCCAAGTGCTTTTGTAAGCGCCTGCCATTAGTTAGGACACTATTTTCAGCTTCTTTAACAAAGACTCAAAACTAATAGCCTCAAACAAGATAAGTCTTTATTTCTGTCTCACATAAATGTACAAGCAGAGGCAATCCAGAGCTGATATGTGGCTCATGGACAAAATCTGGGCTCCTTATATCTTGATGCTGTCCCATTTTCAACACGTCTTCCTTCGCATGGTCTAATATGTATGCTTCGGCTCCTGCCATCGTGTCTGCGTTCCTAGCTAGCAGAACAAAGGGAAAGGGGAAACAATGATGCCTCTTTCTTTTCAGGGCACCACAGAAGGCACACCTTTCACTTCAGTTTATGTGCCGTTGGCCAAAACGTCACCTCAGAGCCAAACCTAGCTACAAAGGAAGCTGGGAAAGTCCTCTTTGGCCAGACAGCTCTGTGGCCTGCTGAAACTCAGAGATTCTTCTGCAAAAGAGGAAGAGGAGAATACATACCGAGGAGCAACCACAGGTCCCTCTCACATCACCCGGTTCCGTAAGAAACTGTTTCACAGCCTTCCTCTCTTCTACTTTATTACTGCTCCTGCCCGGTGAATGCCATATTTATTCTTTCCAGGTGAATGCAGAATGAATGGTTTCTAATCCTGTAATCTGAGTGGCATGGAAAAGAACGTATGTACCAAGTCAATGGCCGCATGTCACGTACCTGAGGCCACAGGGATCCGCTCTAGCAACGATTCCGCATCTGGCACAGTGGCCATGACCAGGACTATTAGGTGATTGAGCTGGAGGCAGGTTATAGTCGCCCTCCAGGATCCACCCAGTTTCTCCAGGAGCCAAACTCATTCATTAATCAAATGGAGATTCGTTGGGGACCATCACCCCTGCATCCTTTAGATCAGGAGCCCTTTTTCTGCAAAGAGCCTGCTAATAAACACTTAAGATTTGCAGGCTGCATGGTCTCTGCTGAACCAATTCTACTCTGCCTTTGTAGTGTGAAAGCAGCCGTTTTACACACACACGGCGTGGTGTGTTCCAATAAAACATCACTGACAAAAATGAGCGGACGGCCAGATCTGGCTCATGAGCCACAGTTTGCCAACCCATATCTTAGATCATCAAGAGCGGCACTACTTTCCACCATCTGTCCAGGATGTGAGATTTTTTTTAACTTTGCTATCTTGGCTGGGGAGAAGGCAGTTTCAGAGGCTTCACTTAGTCTTTCCCTGTGATAGCTCTTACGTCACAGAGCAGGGAACCAATGTGGACTTTGCTGCTAAGTCTATCAGTCACAAACCGGAGTTCTGTCAAGGTACGGCTTGGACAGCCTTGTGGTTATTTCCCTCATACCTTGGACAGAACTCTGTTTTGTAACCGCTCTTCATAGGCTTCAACTCTAACTGGGCAGCCCTGATGATGGCTTAGGTCTTCTGGGAGCAATGCCAACTAAATCCCAGTGTCCACTATTTTTGAAATGTCTGGGTATTCCCCTTTCCCCAGTGCACACCACCTGTGTAAATGACCTTGGTCCCTTTGGAGACTGGTGGGAGTATTTGCCAGGTATACTTGCCATGGCAATGCAGGGTCCATCCCCCTGGGGACCCAGCCCCTCCTTCAGTGAATGAGGGGCTCAGGTGCACAGACACAGCAAGGCATCACTTTCATTGTGGTGGCCCCCTCCCCCTCCCGGTTATCTGTCCTTGACTTCTGCTGTCTCGTGTTTCCTAGTGCCCTTGTCACTGCCCACTTATTTTGCCCTGGGTTGCCACATCTATTAACCTCCTCCACAACTCTGCAGGTCTTGGCTGTCATTGTGACTTGCTGGGCATTACAATTCTCACGAGGCCCTGATTCCGGCAGTGAGGTGCCACCAGCTGGCCTCTAATGGTCTATGGTCCTCAAACCTGCACTGCCATCGGCGAGTCGAGTTCTAGCATGGTCTCTCCTGCTGCCTGCCCTGGCCTGGAGAAGAGCAGCTGCTGTACTCTGGTGATGCTGATGCCCCGCTCTCCAGCACACCGCCATGGTCCTGGTCAAGGGTACCCTCTGGGCCTTCCCTGGGGGCCTTACAGCCACGCTGTGTGCTCATTCCAGCGCCTATTTTCCTGAGCCTGTGACCTTTTCCCTAACCTTCTGCCATGGTAATCCTAGTGTTTCAAGTTTGCTTAGCATGGGTCTCGGTTGGCATTTAACCATCTTTGAAGTTCAGCCGACCCGACTAAGAAGTCCTCAGCGTTCTCCAGCCTCACCTGGGAGGAAATGAGATCTCAGAATGCAACCAAGGAGGTCCTCTAGCTTCCCCACGGGGCTTTTAATTGCTTGCTCTTCACTCTCATTTGTTCATTATCTTCTGTAGAGCACCAATGCCACTTAGAACTGTCATTCAATGCCGTTGTCTTTATAGCTACTGTGCTCTCCATACACCCGATTCGCTTGGCCAATTCCCCAGCAGTGAAAAACCTAACAATTGGACACCACCTTGTGCCAGGGGCTGTCTCTGCCTCCATGGACCTCCAGCAGTACTGAGGATCTCTCTAGACTCCTTTTGCCTTCCTGTCCGTGTTCACCAAATCCTGATCACTTGACTTTCTAAATAATTTCAGCTCTGCTTTTCCTTTGTATCTCTAATGCTAATGGCCAATCCAGACCCTAATCCAATTTTCTGGAAAGTCTTAAGTGATCTCCCAGTCTTCAGTCTCATTCCTTTAAATAAGAATGGGAAGTTATGGCTTAAAATATACAGGGTTCCTATCTGGAACGATGGAAATGCTTCCGTAATGGGCGATGGTGATGGTGGCACAATGCTGTGAACACAATTGGAATATATACCTGAATATGATTAAAAGGGGAGATGTTAGATTCTATATATAGTAACAGAATAAAGCTTTTTTAAAAATCCGTAAGACTACACTACACAACAGTGCACCCTAAGTTAAACCATGGAATTTAAATAATAGTACACTTATGAAAGTGTGCTGGCACCTATGCAAGGTGTTGGTGGTGGGGTAGTATATGGGAATCCCATATTTTATATGTGGTTGTTCTGTAAACCCACAACTTCTCTAACAAGGAAAAAAAGTAGAATTCCAACTGGAAGTCTGTGTCCTCTCCCAGGTGGTACAAACAAACCACAAACACTGGAACTGGTGAGGCTGCTGTTTAAAGCTGTAACAGGTTAACAGTGAAGCCTTGAAATAAAACCTACCACAAATGGGGAAAAAAGATGAATTAATGATTACTCTTCAATTTAATGTAATTGTGTAGAGATAAGTGGTTAGATATGAACTTTCAATATGTCAGCACCTGTGAGAAATAAACCCTTAATTGGGATATTTGTCTCCAGTGACCCCTGGGACATTAACTGAACTCCCTAATTAGAGTTTTTCACTATACCCATTGATGTGCTTTACGTAGACAGTAGACTACCTAAGAAATGAAAATCTGTTTATTTTGTTCTTGAGCCTAATCCAATGAATGGCCTTTCTTTTAAATCATAGAATATGATTCAAGCTTTTCACTACAGGACACAATCAAACCTGAAGTAGCATTAAATATAAGCTACAAGAACAAAACAAAACAAAACAAAACAAAACAAAACAAAACAAAACCAAGCTCTGCCAGCCTAAGCGTGCACCTGACCGTGTCGCTGCACTGTGTGGGCCACTCCACAGGCTCCTTAGCACGGTGCGTGAACTCTGCCGTGATCTGAACTCGGGCTCCCTCTCCTCTTCAGGCTCACTGTGTGACTTGTACATTTCACTGCCACACTCTCAGATAGTCTAGTTCTCTCTATTCACCACAGCATGGCTTTGAAGCACTTACACTATTGTTGGAAATACATGAGTTAAGTAAAAAAATTCAAGGCAGCATACAATAAAGTTCCATAATTTCACATGAAGTATGGCTTAAGTTGGCCAAATATCCACAGTCTCCTTTAGCTATTATTCTTTTCAGTAACTCCAAGTTAAAGAATGCTAAGTGGATTCCATATTGGAAGCGCCTCAAGAACCTGTACCGTTACCAAGTGCTTAAACTTGCCTCGTATACAAAACACATCTCTAGTGTTTCAGTTTGCTAGCCTGTTGAAATGTGAAATGCCAGGAAAGGATTGGCTTTTACAATGGGGATTTCTTTGCTTACAAACTTACAGTTCTGAGGCCGTGAAAATGTCCAGATCAAGATATCATCAGGTGATGCTTTCTCCCCCAAAACTGGCTGCTGGTGACCTTGGACTCTTCTATCATATGGCAAGGCACATGGTGGTGCCCATTGGTTTCTCTCTTCTCTTCTGGGTTTCATTGTTTCAGCTTCTGGCTTCCTCTGGCTTTTTCTTTGTTCATCTGAATTCATCCTGCTTATAAAGATCTCCTGTAAGAGGATTAACACCCATCCTAGGCCATGCTGAACAGAAGCAATCTAATCAAAAGGCCCTTACCTGGAGCAAACTAATCAAAAGGTCCTACCCACAATAGGTTTACATCCACAGGAATGAATTAACTTTAATAACATAATCTTCTGGGATCCATCCAACTTCAAACCATTCACATCTAGTCTCAGCTCTGCCACTTTACAGCTGAGACAGCGAAAATACTTCTTGTCTCTGTGACAACTAAAATGTTTCATGTGCTTCTGTTTCTTTTTCTATAAAATGAAAATAATAGGCTGTTCAAAGAAGATATTGAGTGCAAAAGTACAATAAAAGCTGTAAAGCTCTGTAAGAAGATAAGGTGTCAGCATTATAAACATTATAAATAAACTAATAAAGTCATTTAAATTCATGACCTTGATATTCTTTCAATTTTTGATTAATAACCATAAAAACAAATTAGATATAAAAAGGCAAAATGAGAATTTATTTAATATATAATAATATTATATCATATTAGATACAATGCTATCAATTTCCTTTTCTGATTTATAAACATTTAATTTTATTTCAGTAGGCTTAATACAATACAAAATACAGGTATTTCCTATTTTATTAATTGGTGACTAGCCATAGATTTGGTAAATATTTAGTCAAAGATTGAGTAACATTATTTCTCTGGGGAAAAACATTTGAGAAATACCATTTCTCCTTACAGTACTTTTTCAGCTACATATTATAAAACAAAATACAAAGTTTGATTTTAAACACATATTAAATATATAGCTAATATGTAAAGGTTTGAAATAATTATTTATTAATGTATACAGGAATCTATGTGATCACATTTAAGCAACAAATCAGCAGAAAATAGTGTCAACCTCCCACAGGAGTCTGTCTTATTTGAAAGGAAAGCAAATTAACAATAAGTACGAACCAGTTTACTGAGTTTGTGTGTAGGCAGCCTCAGAAAATCAGAAGTTTGAGAATCAACAAAGAATTTTAGTTCTAGTATAATTTAAACTTTCATTTATATATAAAGGATAGAAGGAAATCTTACATTTCTGTTTTGAAGGCTCTGGAAGATAAATCAATCACTTGGACTTTGAAGAGAAGCAGTCAGAATTTTAAAAGGAGGTTATTTTCTTGACAAGATTAGGACTTCATTAAAAAAGAATTTACTTATTCTATCTATCTATCTATCTATCTATCTATCTATCTATCTATCTTCAAAAAGAAAATTCCCACTTATGTGAAGATCAGTCATTACTGGCAGTACCTCTTACAAAGTGTAGTTTCCCAGAGTCAGGAAGAAAGAAGAAATATCCTTGCGCACAAACAACAAAGAGAGAGGATTACAGAAGCTCATGAGAGATACCATTATACATTCAGTATTAGAATCCTTCCTAGAATGTGAGATTTGAACTGTTTCATGTCTGTTCTCAAACTTTTCGTTATTGATTCAGTCATGAATGGTATTTGGTCAGGTGATAATGAATAAATGCAGTGTGGCAGTTTTTATATAGTTGAAAGCCAGATATACTTGTGGTCTTTCCAAATCAAACAGCACTTCTAATGTTATTAGCTTGGATGTTCATTTTTTTTACTCTTTAAGGATCAGAATGCTGTATGATTTTATATGTGAAATAGGACTTGCTTTTGTGTGGCTGAGGAGAATTAGCATGTCAGTTACTGAGTCTGGTCTCCCTGTGAAGGGAGGAGGGTGGGGGGTGCTAGAAACTTTTTTTTACCATTGTTTTCATGCAATGCTTTTGGATATTTGAAGATGGAAGGAAATGTGTTGGTGGTAGAAATAGTATTATTTTTTAAAACTTGCTATAGTAAGATTCATTACAACCATTCTGGATATATTTTTGGCTGAGTGAAGCGGAAAATTTTACCAACTGATGGCCATTTGATGACCTGCATGGAAAGAATTGGTAGACTTAGGAGAGCACACAACCGAGAGAAGTGATCACATCACATCACAGAATGTGACATCAGCACTAGCTGGCATCCTGGCAGAGAGGGTGACTTATGCTCTCCACACTGAATTTTTCCCTCTGGACTACCCTTGTGGCTCAGCAGAGGGCGCTGTGTAATGAACGGCTCTGCTGCTTCCTGGATTGGGTTACTCCTATGGAAAAGCCAAAATCGAATAATCAGAACCAGACAAAAAGCAAGATAAGTGGCTATGGAGGTTTTTTTGCAGGTCTTTTGTATATGTATACCCTACAAGAAATTCTCAATATTGAAAAATTAACAATCACCACTTAATTTTATGCATTTTAAAATAAGCTTTGCTACAGTTTCCAGTTTATGATAATAATTTTGGAAGTACTGAGCTTAACTCCTTTTAACTTATAAATGCATCTTAATATTATTATCCAGGAGTGAGTAAGTTGCCTTCCTTCTCAACGCTCACACCTGAATTCTCAGCGGCTCCCAATCTTACACATAGATTCATTAATTCAGTATTGGCTGAACAACTGGGATGTGGAATATACCAAGATAAAGCAGCCATAAATCCTGCTTACAGGGAGCTTGATTTCTATCAAGGGAAATACAATGTAATTGAGAATGTCAATACATGATCAAATTTATGTAAAGTAGGAGATACACATAAAGTACTATGGGGATTTGGAGGATGGAGAGATGAAGGCATTTAGAAAGGGTTCATAATCTGATTGAGGTGGAAGGTGAGACAGAATTCATTTAGACATAGTGAGAACATTTATGGATGTGGAAACTTAAGGAGCCTATATAAAGAAAAAGAATTCTATTTGGCACTTGGGGGATATGAAGGGTGGTAGTGAGAAATGATAGAGAGCATGGACCACCTCATGCTCCAACTACTGACACGATAACAGAAAGTTGTTGTAGGAGACACAAGACCAACACTGAATACAAGAAACTGAGAACATTAATCTGGCAGCAGTGTGTGGAATGGACTGGATGAGTAAGAACTCAAAGATAGGGAGATCAGCAAGAAGGCTATTTCGGCAATCCTGTAGTCTTTGAGATTGGAAAAGAAGAGAAGCAAGAGATGTGAAAGTAGAGTTGGGATGAACAAAAACTAAACAGATGTCGGTGGGGTAAAGAGAGAAAGAAGTCAAAACATAGTTAGAGATTGTGAGCTGAATGGGAGGAGGAGGATTTCATTAACTGAAATAAAGGACCCAGGAGGAACTGATATGGGGAAGAAATTGATACATTCACCAAAATCTTAACTAGAATATCCTACTCAAAATCTTTATGAAGCTAAATACTCATTTCTCTTTTCCAAATTAATTAAGATGAATTTGAAGGATGTTTTATTCTTGATACCTGAAAAAGCATTTTCAAAAACCAAGTTTTTTGTTTATTAAAATATTTTGAAATTTTAAAATATGAAAACCAAAGAGAAGTTTCTTAGTCACTCAAGCACAGTATACTTGAATTACATTATCTTGTTAAAATGGAACGAGTTACAAGATGTTTTCCCATCATAAGGAAAATAAGATTTGTTAAACTTAATTGTTATTTAGAAATTAAGAACACCCTCCTTTTACTAAATAATGAACTTCTGCTTAATAAAAAAGAGAGTTGCGACCTTTCTCTGATGCAGCCATATTCTGGGAATTATTCTTTCTAATAGAAAAAATATGATAGAATATTAAGGGAATCAGTAATAATCTTGAAGGAACAAAAAGAATAAAGTATATCTTTCTTTAATATTTTGAAACATCTTTTACGTATTAACTGAAAAATGCTATGATAGAATCCCATTTGTTCAAAACACATTGTAATATTTTTCTCTAACTGGGTTGACAGTTACAAAACCCAGAGACCAAGCTGTGAAAGAAACTTTTCCAGTTGAAGCATCTGCTTTTTGGAAAATTCTTCAAGCAGCCATATAGGAAGTTTTGTAGTTGCCTTGAGTTCATGAGTTAGTTTCTCTACTCCAATTATATAAATGGCACCACAAGTGGCACGAACTTGTTTCTTGGCCACTAAAAACAAAAGAAATCGTAGCCAATTCTCCCCACTTAACTGAATTCTATAATCCTCTCTTTCCCTCTTGACTCTTACAACACCTGCTAATACATAGCTCTTGTCCATACTTGTGGCCCCTACATGCACACATTTCATGGAAAGGAGTCTTCTCCAGGTTTCAGCATGTACTCTCCACCCTGCCCCATACCGCCACGATTATTTAGAACAAAAAAAAACTTATCTTGATGGGCTATTCCACTTGATATTTTTTTTAGTATATGTTTTGTCAAATTAAAATTGAAAAACTTTATGCTATTTATCAACCTTACTTTGTCTGCTCACCTGGATGTGCTAATGAACTATATGACTTCAACACCATCAGGACTTCAGGTGACTTTTTCAGAAACCTGCACCACCATGTTGACTGTGATTGCCCCTTCCTTGCTTATGCTCCCCTAGTGGGAGGGAAGGATGTCATCTAGTTTACAAAGCACTCTAAGTGTTAGACAAGGAAGGAGTAGAGACGCCATCTACTGCCAAGACCTCTGGCACTAGGAAAGGTCACAATATTGGCTGCTAAAAGGGGAAGAAGGAGATACCAGGAAAATGAGATTGCATTTAACATTGAAGGAACACAAATAATAAAGGAATTATAAACCTCTGGTGTTTCTTTACTTGGGTATCTCTCCAATGTGTCTTTAAGGTGAGATTGAATGCCCTTTCTTCAGTTTAAAAAGCCAATTTATTGGGCAAAAGCCGGAGTGAACATTTTATCCTAGGCACTCAGAATGTCAACTGCTAAGAAATTTATGAGGGAAAGGGGATTGGAAGTGTTTATGTTTATCTGTTGAAGGATTGAAACACACTGTCTGGTGCTTAAAAGACCAGAAAAAAAAAAAAAAAAAGCAAACAAACAAAAAAAACCCATGCAGTTTTATCATATATTAAATTTGTATATATACTAGATTCTGCTTATTCACTTTTTATTCTATTTCCATTGATCTAGATAATCTCTATTTGGCACCATATCACACTTATAATTATTGTAATTTTATAGTTTGCTTTAATATTTTAGGTGAATTATCTATACATTGTTCATTATTCATAAATAACTTAATTGTTCTTGTTCGTTGATTCTTTCAAGTGAGCTTTCCAAAAAATTTGTCAGGCTCCAAAACTATTCTCATTGTTATTTTCACTTAAATTATAGAGAAGTATAAATTAATTGGAGCAGAGTCGATAGCTTCATGATATTGAATCTTCAGTATTCAAGAAAATCATATGTCTCTCCATTTAGTCAAGACTTGTCTCTCTAAGAAAAGTTTCAGTGATTTTTTTCATGTACTTCCTACACATTTGTTGTTACGTTTCTGGGATATATATATACATACATGGGATATACATGCATACATACATATACATATATATATCATGATTTTTTTCCACCATCTTTTCTAACTATTGTTATTGCTGGCATGGAAGAAAATCCATAAATTTCTACTGATTGTAACTTAATTCATTTGGATTTTCTAGAGTTAAAAAATCACATCAGACAATAATGAATATTTTGTTCTCTTATCCTGTAATTACACCTTGTTGTTCATGGACTAAAGATTACAGAAATCCATCACTAAATAATAATGGCGTTAGCAGGCATCATGTACTGTTTCTGACTTTGGCTCACATGCCTTTAATGTTTCACTACTAAACATGATGGAACTCAGTTGAATAAGACATTATCACAATAAAAAACTATTTATCCGTTGTTTATTAAGGGTTATATTTTTTAATAAGGATTCAATGTTGAATTTGTCCAGTATAATTTCAGCGTTGTATCAATCAGGGATTGGCCAGGGAAGCAGAACCTGCCCCCCTGTAATCCCGGATAAAGGGTTTGCTGTAGGAATTATGGGCTCACACAGCTGCTGGAAGACAAGAGCAGCGAGTTAGCACGGAAGATCGCAGCTGGAAGCACAGCCAGTGGCCCTCATCCTTGTGTGTTTGTCAGTCTGCACTGCCTCTAGAGCACCTGTCCTTTCTTACGCCCAGCAAATCTCACGTGGCTGCTTCCGACTGGCAAATTAATTCTAAGCTGAGTGGTAGCCCCTGGCTTTTCCTCAGGACTCCAGGAGCCCATAAAGGGCCCAGAATTGATTCCTAGTAGATAACTGTCCAGCCCGGTTTATCATTTATTGAGATGAGCATCCAGTTTTCCTTTTAATATGGTGAATTGCATTCATGGATTTTCTAATATCAAACTGTGTTTGAAATAAAAACTTGTCTTGGTATATTTTTAAATAAACTGCTAAATTTAATTTATTAAAACTGTATTTTATTTATTTTTTTATTTACTTTTCATTACATTGATCACAAGAGAAAAAGTTGAGCAATCCAAAATTGTCATGGCCAAGAATAATTACATATTGTTGGCCTGACTTGGAATCATTTAGGTTTGACACTTAGCCTTTGAACAAAATACAAAACAACAGCAGCAAAGTAACCCTGCATTATGTTAGAGCCTAACGGTCAAGTACTGAACACTTCTGAGCTAGTCTCAGCGGGGATGTCTCCTGAAGATATATAAAAATGTCACCAGGATAAGAATGTGTGACGCTCATCCCCATACAAGAAGGGATGCTGGAAAAGGATAACACGTTGAACGGATTAGCAAGCGATGTTTTTATGTATTTACCAGCAATTTGAGGCAGACGTGAATGCACAGGAATGCTTGGAGGATGATCCTGGTTAGAAAACAGTTCAGCATCCCCACAGTCCCGTCAGATGCTGTGACATTGTACAGCATAAACATCTGCTCAGGGATAGTTCCATTTGTTTTACTTATAGTAATAATTTTTTTTCTATCTCACACATGACTGAACACATATTTTGCTTTAAAATTAACAGAAATTGAAGAAACAATGGCTTATTTTTCTGCTCAAGTGACCAAGCTACTGAATTTTAAAGCTTCAACACATTACATCTTATTATTTTCATTGAACAATAAGACCTGCTATTTTGATTATTCTTGGTAAACGGTAATTTTGTTTCTCTTCTGGCTTTCAAATGCCGCTCATGACAGGTGATTTAGCATGGTGGCTGCGGCTTTCAGAGCATCAGGTTAGATGAATCCTCGTTTCCAGCGCAATCTTTCATTGAAAGTCCACCCATCAGAACCTCTCTATCGTGGCTGGCCACAGAGTCCTGCTTTGGCCAACAGGCTTTCATTCTGCTGAATATGATACTTCCAAAATCTCAGGCGTATTCTTTGTGTCATTTTTAAACATTTCTGTAAGCAATGTTCTGAACCGGTAGTCTCTTTGGGTTTTACTTCTCTTGTGAAGTCTTTAACACAGTCTAAAGAGCAGGTTTCTGTAAGTTTATTGTAGGTTCCAAGAAATTCTTAAACTGTTTTGTCTGATCAGATTCTGGTATTTGTGCAGCCATGTTCTTTTTTTTTTTTTTTTAAGATATATTTTATTTATTTATCCCCCCGCTTGTTGTTTGCGCTCACTATCTTCTGTCTGTGTCTGTTTGTTGTATGCTCTCTGTGTCTGCTTGTCTTATTTTAGGAGGCACCGGGAACCAAACGGGGGACCTCTCATGTGGGAGGGAGGTACCCAAATGCTTGAGCCACCTCCGCTCCCTGCTTGTTGTGTCTCTCATTGTGTTTCCTTGTGTCTCCTCCTTGCATCATCTTGTTGCATCAGCCCTTCGCATCAGTTCACTGTCTTGCTCATCTTCTTTAGGAGGCACTGGGAACCAAACCCAGGACCTCTCATGTGGGAGGCAGGTACCCAACTGCTTGAGCCACATCCGTTCCCCCAGCCATATTCTTTTGGTATGTTTATTAGTCACCTTTTCTAATGCATGAAGTTACTTTCTATTCTGGAAAAATGGTTGTCCAGCCTTTGCTTGAATGTCTCCAGTGAGGTTGGATTTTGGGGTCTCACATCCCATATCAGAGGCAGGCTGGGGGTTGCGCTGCAGGTTGAATCTGAGGGCAACAGGCCGGGATCAGGGTGGGCGCTGCAGCTGCTGGATGTAAAACTGTCCTTTACTTAGTTGAGGTTTGGCATTGTATTTATGAGAGAGTTCTGCAATTGTACAGTATTGTTGTATCTTTGTCTGATTTTGCTACCAAGATTACACTTGCTTTATAAAATGAATTGGGAAGGTTTCCATCTTTTTCTGATTTCTAAAAGAATTTAAATTTATCACATGGGAATTACCTGTTGCCTGAGAATTAGAAATAACTTGCATATTATATCTGGGCCCAATATCTCTTTTATCATTTTTTTCTTTCAATTTCATTAGTAAATACTGTTTTGTGCTCTTCTCAATTTAATCAATATCAACTACAACAGGAAAAAAAATCTTCCAAAGCTGAAAGCTACATTAATGCAGAAAAGACTGATGCCTAGACATGTCAGGATGAAAATTTTAAATTTGAAAAATAAAGGAAAAATTCTACTGCATATCAGCCAAAAAATGTAGATTGCCTCTAAAGGGGCAAAAATTAGACTGGTCTCGTGCTTGACTATAACATTAAATTAGAGAAAACAATGTTTCCTTTTGAGACAAGGTTATTTCAGAAGCGATCTATGTTCAGTTAAATTGTTGTTTACATATGAAAGCAACAGAAAAACATTTTCATATATGCAAGGGCTCAGAAACTACACCACTCAAATACCCTTAATGAAGAATTTCTCAAAGATGTGGCCCAGCTCACTAGCAGATGCATCAAATAACAAAAGAGATAAAACAAGCAATTAAAGAAAGAGGAAATGATAGTACAAAAGAACTGGGACGAGTATCAAGGGAAGTTCAACATTGCATTACACTCAAATATTTGTTAGAAATACTGATGCTTACCTAATACAAATGTCAAAAAAAATCTTTAAAGAGATGCCTAACATAAAATATTTTCAAATTTTAAAGGTAAACATTAGTAGAATTTAAAATAGTATAACAGGACAAAGATTGAAAAGATGTATAATAGTCAAGAAATTGGATGTGAAGCAATATGTTTTTTTAAGTCACCTTTGGCAAAGGAATAAATCTATATGATTAGTTTATAAGATACTTTGAGGGAAGCGGCTGTGACTCAATCAGTGGGGCTCCCGTTTACCATATGGGAGGCCCCGGGCCCGGTTCCCGGGGCCTCCTGGTGAAGGCAGGCCCGCCTGCACGGCGTGGTTAGCTGACCCAGTGAGCACAAGCAGCAAGGGGGGGATAAATGAATAAATAAATAAAATCTTTAAAAAAAAAAAGATACTTTGATAACAGTCCAAAATTTTTCTCAGTGCAAACTTTATGAATCAGTATTCCATAATTAGAAATTTGTTCTAAGGAATAAGAGATAACATGCAAAGATTTATATCCAAGGGTAAGGTTTGCACTCTCTCATTTAAAGGAGCAAAAAATATAGATCCACCATCTCTCTCCTACTGATCTAATTAATTAAAGCTCTACTGATTTTATTTTCTGCAATGTTGCTTCTTTTCTTATGGAAACTTAAAAATCCTCCTGCATTTTTAGTTTATTAAATCTTCCCTTTTCTCATTTGCCTACTTTTAAATTTTGTCCTATTTTTTAGATGACTTCCCTTTGTTTCAATTTATTGCCTTGCTCTCTCATCCATCTGTTATTTCATAGAGATCAGGTTCTCTTGCATTGTATTTAAAACACAGGCGATGCCATTTCCTGCACCACAGCCAGCAGCACGGCCTCCTCGGGATGTTGTAGCAAGGGTTGGCAGCCCTCTCCGGGCTCCAGTCCTGAGGCTATCTACAGCAGTGATGGCAGTGCAGGACTTCAGCAGCAGCGTGAAGACCAGGTAACAAGGATGTTCACATCTTAATCAGGAGACCCAGTCACGGGACCTGCTTTAGACTGTTAAAGGCCGCCAGTGCAGCAGAGCAGAAACGATTTGGCTTCTACGATAGAATTTACTAACTTATAAGCTCAAAGTTCCAAGGCTGGGGAAAATGTCCAAATCAGGGCTTCAGGGGATGATTCCAAAAACTGGCTGCTGGCGATGCTGGACTCCTGCTATGGGACAAGCTGGTCACTGCCTTCTCCTCCAGGCTCACTTTCTCCCCGAGCTCGGCTGTGGGCGACCAGGCACACGGCAGAATCCACTCTTCTCTCCCCTCTCCTCCAGGCCTAGTTGCTAGTTCTGCTTCTGGATGTTCCTTCTATGGCTTTTCTCTCTCCCTAGTTCATTGATTTCAACTTCTGGAGACTTCTCTCCGTCATTGCAGGTTTTTTCTGTGTCTATGGACTTTTTTTTTTTCCCCTCCATTTATAAAGGACAACAGTAAGAGGAATAAGACCCACCCTGGGTCATGCCTTACTGAAGTGATCTAATAAAAAAGAAGGTCCTTTCACTGAATCTTAAAAAAAAAAATCCCATCTACAATGGGTTTACAGACACAGGAATGGATTTATTTTAAGAACAGGATTTCTGAGGTCCACAAAAGACTCAAACCAGCACAGCACCATTAAAATATTCTGGGGGAAAAAGATAATGATGGTCCAAACTAAAACAATTTCAATGGAATTAAGAAGAGAGGCTATTTTGAGAAGCCTGTATACATTTTTTTAACAACTCAGGATCATTGTTTTGTGCATTGATTGCAGGATAAGACAGCAGCCCTGTTGGACTTCCATCCACAGAGCCTGGCAGGGCACCTGGCACATAATAATAGCTGCTACTTAATAGCTGAATCAAAGAATAGACCTTCATAATCTATCATCATGTTGCTAATCTTTCTCATCTTGATATGATCTTTTCCAGGCCATTGTAAGTGCTTTGGATATAGAAATAGCTAAAGAAATCTCTCTCACTTGTTCTCTAAGTCCTTTTTACCCATATGTATTTAACTATATGACAAAAACAGTAGAGGAATATAGCAAGAATATGCTTTATCAAACAAAGAATTAAAACTGTTCATGTATTTCTATGTCAGAGATACCTTTTGACTTACTCCTTCCTTCAGCATCAGTAGCACATCCCATTCATTATTTCCTCCTGACAATCTGCCTGAATTGTCTGTCAATTCTACCATTCATTAGCAAAATCCTGGACTCATTTTTTTCTCCTCCAGGCTCTTTTATCGCTTTAATAAATGTAACTGATGTTATTAATAGGAAGGTCCATATAAACTAGGCCATATTTTATTCCTTAATTCATGAAGATATATCCTACAATCATGCAACTCTGTATTCCACACCAAAATATTTGTATATGTTTTATTGTAAAATACATTCATTTGTAGCGAAAAACAGCTGAGTGGAAATCTGATTAAAAAAAGACAACTGTAATTGATTTCACATGGTTCTGTTAATTGCCATTCTTTCCACCCTATTCTCCATTCTATTTATTTTGACCTCATATGATTAAAATATTAATCTCAAAGAAACTTATAGAGATTCAAATGTTTAAGATTAAAACCATTACATTTCATTGAGAAATGTATATATTTATTCATCTGTGTTTACTTTTTAATTGTTTATATTTTCAATTATTAAATGTACAAAATAAAGTTTAAAAAATGTTAAAAAAAAAAAAAGATGGGCCTCCAATACGAGGGATCCTTGGTTGTGATGGTGTATACCTGAACCTACACATGTGACAAAACTCTATAGAACTACCCACACACAAATGGGTAAAACTAGGGAAATATGAATAAGATTGGTGGACTGTATCAAGATCAACATTCTGCTTGAGATATTATACTATAGTTTTACAAAATGTTACCATTGGGGGAAACTGGATAAAGCATATAATGTGAATCTGCAACTATCTCAATAAATATTTAAATTAAAAAAAAAAAAGATTAAAACCATAAGTTAAAGTCACTTCTTTACCCATACTCTCCATACTTGAACCTAAAAAAGCGAAGATTAAATATAATTCTTTCTTATATTTGGATAGTGTATTTAGTTCACTTTGCCTGAATAATGTGTCTATTATGACAAAGCACTGTGATATTTTATGAATGGGTATTGAAATACAATTTTCTTTTACTGTTCAGGGAGTGAAATCAAATCGTTTTTTAAAACAGCTACATTTTATTGTTCTATCAAAAGTTCATTTGTGAACGTAAGGGTTTCTGTGATCAAAACCAAAATAAAGCATTGTTATAAAGTGCTATTTTTGCTATAGTGAGGTATAAGGAGCGAAAAAAACTTCTAGATTTGGAATATATCCCAGAGCTCAAGGAAGAAAAGATTTTTTTGAATTGTAAATATTTTATGTGGTAGAATATCTGTTCCTAGTCCTAGGTATTTAAATTAGAGTATTTATAATTTAAACCCTATGTACTTCAATTTACATAGAAAATGCAGATTTAACTGATTATTAAAGCAAATATAAAAGCATAAAAGCCAAGAAATACACAGAGGGAAAGGCAGAAAGAACAATTTGGTTGCACCAGAAAGACTGGGCCAGGATGCTACTGATTTAACAAAAAAAATTAACCTTAGGCTTCTTGGTAAAATTTTTTCAAAAATACATTTTTGAAAAAATGTATTTTATGAGTTACCCAGGTTTTCTTTATATAAAGAAAGACACTAATTAGACAAACTTCCTCCCAGTACTAAACTCTAAAAAGAGTTAGTCATCTGGGTCTTTACAGTGAAGATTAGAACGAAATAATAGCTATTTTTTAAATAGAAATTTTATACTATTTTTGGAAAAATTGAGGACGTTATGGAAATTTAAACTAGGGTATGGAAATGTAAGTTGTATTTTCAAGGCAAATATAAACTTTAGTTTGCTAATTGGATTTTTATGGCTTCAAGTCAACTTTAAAATGTCAACATTTAATATAATATTTTTAAACATTTACATTTGCATAACCTTTCTTAAGCAAAAATTCAAAGGCAGGGGGAGTTAAGGGAAGAAGCAAGGAGTTGGTGGTAGTATTTATTCCTCTTCTAAGGTCTTGGAGGTGCTACGTTAGACACACATCAATGCAATTGTATCGACCACAGCATCCTTGTGGTAATTTTTTTGTTACTTTTCTCTGGACTTATGAGGTAGGAAGGGACTGTATTAAAAAATGATTCTAAATGCTTGAGAATATGTACAGCAAAAATATGACCATATTTCCTAATCAGTCTCTTAGTTTTTACACAGAGCAGCATATCGGTCTCTATCAAAATACGTGGTTTATTGTGTATAATAATTTTAAATGTCCTTATCAACATAGCATTTGATATTTACAACATGGACAAAATACTAGGTATTTCCTTCCAGAGAAACAGACACCTATATTTAACCTATTTGAATGTATATTTAGCTCTATATATTAATTATAAAATAATCTCCTTTAGGAAAGCATTTTGACAGTGAAAGAAGGTACAGGGATAGCAATGTTTTCTCCTTATATATAAAGAATATTTTCAAAAACATTTCTTTGTGGTCCCGCTGTTTCATCAGGTATTTTCTAAACTTTTCTCTTTCAGCGACTAAAAGAGAATCTGAGAACACAATATTCTTAAGCCCAAAACACTGCAGTAGAAGAAGAAACAGCACTTGTAGACCATGTGGGGAGCTGCTAACTTCCAGTGCTTCATTTCAGTCTCGTTATTTACAAGGTGCACTACTACATACTTTGTGCCCAGATGTTTCCATTGGCAAAATGTGATGGCCACCAAGGTAGCCAATTTCAACAACAATTACTCATTGATGGGATTTTCACACTGAATTCACAGCACCTTCGTAACATTAGTACATGATGTCATCACCCTTTGCCTCATCATAACTATAAAAATGCCAGTACGAGTTGCAACAAATTACTGCAGGCAATTGCTGAGTTCTAGAGACCTCTTAGTGAACACCTGGGCTGGCTCAGAACCTAGAAACTTTCAAAGTTTCATTACCAGATGTTTGTGGAACAACTTATGCATGTATGGAAAACATACATTTTTTTTTCATTTGCATGAATATTTACCAGATCTTTGAAAGTAGTGGAAACATATGTTTCAAGAAAAAAAGTTAACTAACAAAAGTTTGAGAAATCTTTTTATTAAAATCAGCATGGTTAGTCTTAACAATCGTGAATTGAATCTGCATAATTATGCTTGTATGTAACTAATCAGTTAATATAACAAAGCACATCTTCAAAAATGAGGTAAGTGGTATGGTGATTATAATTTTATTGGGTGTTGAAAATAAGAATTTATGAGTTTTGTTAATATTAAAATTTGAAAATAAGTTACTTAAGTGTCTCCTTAATAATTTTGCATATTTTTAGAATAATATTCATTTTTAAACTATGTCTTCCTTTTCTTAAATATCCTACATCCTCCTAGAAAAAGACACGGAATGTTTAAAATTTCTGTGTATGTGTATTTTCACCATTAATTTAACATAATGCGACATTATATTTTTAAAAAATTGTACTTTATGATTCAAATAAAAATTTTTTTAGAAAACCTTTACATGTCACTTCAAAATAGTTCCCAACCATAATGAGATGATGAATAGGAAGAAAATCACTGCTAATTTTTTTGATAGGTCCATATTTTAGGGGATTCTTATTCTTAATGTAAGGAAAGTAATGACTGCTAACTTTTTAATTAACAGAAATGCCAGTCCTGTTAAAATAAGCAGGTTTCCTCTTTCTTAAAGTCAAACTACTGTTCCCATTGAAATTTAACATATTTTGTAGAAGGAGCCGAACTGGACCTCATATACCTCCCTCTTGCCACTGCAAGATGTTGTTAAAACTATTAACAGTTGTCTGGTAATTGCTAGATTCTCGGTGTTTTTGTTTTGTTAAAAAGCAGTCTGAATTTATCCAGGTGTTAAAGCTATATTAAGTCTTACGTAAAAATCAAAGGACATTCTATTAGGATTGCATTTTAGGATTTAAATAAATTAAGATTCATAAAGACTGAAATATAAGAAAATATGTTTCTGCTACTCACTAAAGGAAGAGCTGAGTGACTATAGTATTTTTTTTACTCTCCTTCCTTGTTTAAGAAGCAAACATTCCATGTGAAATGAGAGTTACACCTACCATGGAAACAGACCTGTTCACTATTAGGGTGTAAACAGAATGAAGTGCCAGAACCAAACACTTATTAATGGGCTGGACGATAACTTTGAAATGACCAACTTCTCTGCAGCTTTAGCACTTCGGAGCTGGCTCCACAGGACCCTCGGCACTGCTGTGAAGTTCACGCTGGGGGGAGCTGCCCTTTTCCTCCTATATGGCCCCCCCCAGCGCCTCACCTCCAGGGAGCCACTCTGCGCTGCAGTCAGGGCAGGCATCCCGTGGGCATCCCCAGGGAGGCGTGGACCAGAGACACAGAGTGCCACTGTGGAGCCCACATTTTCTCATCCCTTGTTGGTTATAAGACTTGAGCCCAAGGGGCGTGACAGAATACCACATGAGTATAGTGCCCTGTGTTTGGTTAAGAAAATGTAAACATCTCTCTGTTGCATTTGTTTTTTACCCAAAATGATCCTTAAAGTTTCATCTTGCCCCAAAGGCAAACTAACCGAGTACCTCTTAGTGCCTATGTTAAAAATGAGCTGCAATTTGTTTTCAGTCCTTGGGACATTTTTATACTCCCATTAAATAAAAGAAATAATCACAAAGGAAATTAAACCACAAAGAAAATATGTTAAAGCCATGTTAAGCGTCTGACCTAAATATAATAAAACAAAGGAAATACATGATTGCGGTTAGAACTTGGTCTCTAAGCCGTCTATTGCATTTCCAGCACACAGCAGCGTGGCACCAAGATGTTAGAGGGATTCTTAAGCTGTATTTCCTCAAAGCAGCCTAATTGGAAGAAAAGTGAGAGATTCGCTGACTTGTCCCAATGCTTTCTTCATTTGAAGTAAAACTTGAAGGTTTTTAGAAATGTCAGTAGTATTGGAAAGGTGGGAAATGACAATTTGGAGACATTTGCTAATTATATCCCTACAGTGTGCAAATATAATTTCCACTGAAAAGAAGTTGAACTTCCACGGGTAGTGCAAGTGGCTCAGGTCAGTGCACCGTGAAGGGTTTGCCTTCACTGGCGCTCTGGTTAAAACCTCCTCCCATGCCAAGACTCCCACGCCTTACGTTTCCCAAAGAACGGAGCAATTAAAGGAGTTCAACGCTGGTACCCAAGATGCCCCAGCCGGTAGTCTGCCCAGAGTGACCTGCTACCATGACAGGTTAGAGCTAATATGCCACATTTATGCCATGCTCCATTTGATGCCCGTAAGCCCAGACATTAACAAAGGCAAGCAGACAAATGCCTCACTAGCAATCTTTGTTTATACCTGCAGGGAGGTCCTGGCATTTTACGCGCCGACTCTCTGGCTTTGCCCGTTGCATGACTCTGCCATCTAGAATCGAACCTTTAGGATTTTAGCCATTCCAAAAATGAAGACCAGTCCAACTTGCCAGTAGTCATATGCACATCAGATCATATGATAAAGTAGAAATGATTCATTGGCAATGAAGATGTTCAAGTTATGAAAAGATGAGCACACTGGCTTTATGATTACCTGGAGACACACAGTGGGTGTGCTGTTTGTGCCGCCTGTCACTCTCCGATTAGTAAATTGGACTGCTATAAATCAGGCCTGTTCTGCATAACCTGAGCCAGCCGGTCAGTTAGGGATCCCTCTCATGCGTGGGTGAGGCTCACTGCGCTGGGAAACCTTGTCCTATCTGAGACAGCACACTGGGTCTGCTCCAAGGAGAGGATGAAAGAATCAGAGAACTCTGCTATCCCCTTGGCATGAATCTTAACAGAACTTTATAAATGTAACTCTGGGAAGTTTGTTTTTCTTGAAACAGTACTTTGATAATATCTTCAATTTTCTCATCTCTTTGCAAAGATTTTTTTTTTTACATGTATTCTATCATTTAATTGCATTTCAAGTTTTCTTCCTAGATTCAGATGAGCTGATTATTTGGGGGGTGGGGGTGGGTATTTAGTACCAAAAACAACTAGGAAAATTACAAGTGGAATGGAAGAAAGAAAAACCAAGCTCTTCGTCTGAGTGCCTATTTTATCATTATTAAATTTAACCCTTATCTGAAGGTGCCCTTAGAAACTGCATCCAAGCAAGCAGGAGTGTGGCAGCTTAGCACAGGGCGCCTGTGTAGACCGAGAGCCATTCCGCCCAGAAGGAGGTCCCCAGGCTGCACTGCCCTGCACTGGGCGCCTGCGCCAGAATCTTCACTCAGCAGCTCTGGAAGTTCAGAGAGACGACCCGTGGAAGAGCTCACGGACAAAATTAGACTTGGGAGCTCCCGGCCCCTGAATTAAATGTAAACTGCTTTCTGCAGTGACAGGGCTCCAATTAGAAGACAAGGTCCAAGAAAACCTGAGCGTAGTTACCTTGCCCAGCCTTGAGTGACCTTCTGCATCTACCTTAACAGTGACAAATTAAAGTCCTATAAACCGTGCAGCCCTGAGGGCAAGTTTCTTTTCTTTGTTGGCTTTTTCCCTAAGTGGTCTAATTCACATACATGAATCACACATAAATACAGCACCAGGGGAGACTATTTCCCTTGTCTTCCCACAAAGCGAGCCACAAAACCTAGGTCTAAGATTTTCACACACTCCAGAAAATATCACACCAAATTAGTGCTGGCATGCCATGAGCAATTCCTATAAAGTCAATGGTCTCAAATAAAAATGGATATACTAGAAAAATATTGTGGCACATTGTGATGCTGTATGGCTCCAACTTCTCAGTGTCTTGAATCTTCTCAAAGCAGAACGCATAAATGATTTCTTCAAAATGTCACTTGAGATTTGTTCCCCCATCACTCTACTTAAAATTAGTATAGTCCATTCATTTTTAAGTCAGCATTTTCAAAAAGGATCGATTGAAACTTGAACGGGTAGAGGGAAAAATGTTTCCACTTCTACCAGACTTGAAAGAAAAGTTGGACATCTTTTCATATTTTTCATATTAGCATTGTAATATAAAACATCTGTAATGATTTAGTCAACTAAATACATTAAAACAACAAATAAAAGAAGCTGTACTGAATAAAATACTGAAGACCCCATACAGCTGCCTGTTCTCTTCTCAACAAGCAGCACGGCCCAGCAGCTCAAGCTGAGTAACTGTGTTGGCAGGAAATAAACCGATGGACAGGATTGCAGGCTGCTGTGTGCTAATATGAAAACCAGCTTTTATTTATTTCTCCACCTTTGTAACAGAATGCTAGTTTCTGCCACACCTCCCCAACTTTCTTAGTCTCTGTGGAGACGGCAGTCTCACAACATTTTTTTCTTTATCTTTCGTGTCTGATCTCATTTTCTCTTACTTGCCAGTGCTCTTTTCTGTTTCTTTTCATCTTCAGAACTACTTCAGAATTTTAACCAAATTCTTACTTCCTACCTAGATTACTAAAGAGGCTCTACAACATGCTTATCATTCTCTTCAATCAAGTTTAACTGTTCCATAGCAGCCAAGCACTTCTTCCAAAATAGTTCAAATACCTCCTGAACCCAGGAGGTTACAGTGATGTGAAACTGTTTCACAGAGGAAGCCTAGGTTCTTTGGCCTCGTACTTAGAGACCTCTGTCGCCTGAGCCTGGTACTTAGAGACCTCTGTCACCTGAGCCTGGTACTTAGAGACCTCTGTCGCCTGAGCCTGGCACTCGGGGACCTCCGTCGCCTGAGCCTGGTACTTAGAGACCTCTGTCGCCTGAGCCTGGTACTTAGAGACCTCTGTCACCTGAGCCTGGAACCCGGGGACCTCTGTCACCTGAGCCTGGTACTTAGAGACCTCTGTCGCCTGAGCCTGGTACTTAGAGACCTCTGTCGCCTGAGCCTGGAACCCGGGGACCTCTGTCACCTGAGCCTGGTACTTAGAGACCTCCGTCGCCTGAGCCTGGTACTCGGGGACCTCCGTCGCCTGAGCCTGGTACTTAGAGACCTCTGTCGCCTGAGCCTGGAACCCGGGGACCTCTGTCACCTGAGCCTGGTACTTAGAGACCTCTGTCACCTGAGCCTGGAACCCGGGGACCTCCGTCGCCTGAGCCTGGTACTTAGAGACCTCTGTCGCCTGAGCCTGGTACCCGGGGACCTCCATCGACTGAGCCTGGTACTTAGAGACCTTTTTCGCCTGAGCTTGGTACTCAGGGACCTCTATCCCCTGATCCCTCTGAAACTTTCCATCTCCATCTATCATAATTCTACCAGGACCATCTCACAGCTCCAAACAGACCAGCTTCTGTTACATCCTTACGTCACACACCACATCTGTGAATGTCTGTCCACTTCTTTCACAGCACTCTACATGCAGGGCTGCAAACTCAGATGTCTTCAGGGGTTAGGTAGGAAACACGTGAATAAACGGTGGGCTAAAACTCTAAGGAATGGGAAGCGGATGTGGCTCAAGTGGCTGGGCTCCCGTCTACCATACAGGAGGCCCTGGGTTCGGTTCCCGGGGCCTCCTGGTGAGGGCAAACTGGCCCTTGCCCGCGGAGAGCTGGCGCAGCAAGATGGCGCAACAAAGGGAGACAAGCAGACACAGAGGAAACACGCAGCAAATGGACAGAGAAAGCAGACAGTGAGCACAACTGGCAAGCAGGTGGGGAATTAAAAAAAAAAAAAACACTAAGGCATGGTACAGACTACGGCTAAACCAGAAAGGGCAGATCCACGTAAAGCATCTCACATTTAAGCTGTTCGTAAAACACCATGCTGGCCCAGCGAAACGTGATTCGACCCGACTTGACCTGCAGGCCACAGACGTGCAACCTCTGAAGGATAACCATCATCTTCTTCAAAATCTGTCCAGATTTGCCTTCTTCAGAAAATCTGTCGGAAGATGTCTTTCCTTCTCTCTTATTTTCCACTCCTTCACAATTTATATGCAGATTGGCTTGCATTGCCATGTATTTGCTTTTGTTCTCTATTCAGTTCATATGCAGACATGTTATTTTATCAATTATTTGGAAAACTTATTTTGGGAAAGCAGAGGACATGAGCTCTGATTATTTTGTCTTCATGCTCTGGAGATAATTTCTCTCCTACTTACATGCTTAAAAACCTGCTCCTTGGGCATAAGAAAGAATTGATAGTTCTATATACTACCAGCCCATGGTCTTCTGAAAAATCATCTAACTTACATGTGGCATTTTCTCTAATTTCTTAGAGAGCAACAAATAGGAAAACAAGGGAAAAGGGACTAGGAGATTTAGTGTTATAAAAAGAGGCAGACTGCTGTTTTTGTACAACTTCATGCTGATCAGCCTACTGTCAAGGAATACAAGTCCTATAGTGAAGAGGGTACTAGAGTGGGGATTCTCTTTCTCACCTTGGCCAAATCATTTGACCTTTCGGGGACTATTTCTCTACCTATAGGAACGAGGTGGGAGTGGCTTTTCAGGTGGACCCATTTTGGAGTATCTGCCCAGCCCTTGATGACCTCCCTAACTATGCCCCCCACCCCCAAACTATGAGGATGGAACCTGGGAGTGCTGTTTAGCTGATCTGACCCCCATTCCTGTGCCACAGCCGATCGGACTGTGAGTGGGCATCCCACCCAAACAGACAGAGATCAGGAGCTGGGGTGGGGAGAAGGAGATTCCGGATTTCCTGTTCCTGGGCCTGCAGCATGTAAGCGGGGCTGATTCTGCCTCTCAGACCAGGAAGCAGGAAGCAGGAAGCAGGAGAAACTGGGAAGCGCGGCGCTGAGACCAGAGGGCAGAGGCAGAAGCTGCCTGAGTCCAAGGCAGCCCCTGGTTACCAGTTCCAGCCATTCAGCCCTTTGCCCTAACCTGCACGATTCCCCTGTGGCCTAAACTTCTGTGAAGCTGGGCGTTTCCATTCTCCCATCTGTAAAACACAGGCTGGCATGGAAAAGCCGTGAGAGGAATTCCACGGAGTGGGACTCCCAGAGCCAGGACATCAGTCAAATCAGTCTGCAAAACTCTCTTTCCTGGTGGAGAAGGCAGCATTGTCAGAAAGACACCTGCCTTACTTTCCATCGAAGGTGGCGACATGGAGGCCAGAAAAAAATAACCGAAAGAGCTGAAAGGATTACTAGGTAGTATCTGAAAGAGGTTTTAAATTTCCTAAATATAAAAACCACATGGATTCAAAGCACTTCATGCATTTTATTTCTTTTTCCATATGTAAGGAATCCAAGGAGAGAGGCACACGTATGTTAATAGGCAATTGTCAGAACATTACCCATAGAATTTGCAAATTTGCGCAGAATAAAAGCTTATTGAGTTGTTTTTAAAAATTAACATTTGATCTATCAAATGGACTTAATAAAGAGAAAATAATTCCAAACTACCACGATAGGTATTATATGCTTGCACATTGAGCTGCAAGGACTTAATTTTACCAAGTGATTTCCAATCTCATCGTTTTCCAAATTTCTCACTGGTGGCTCACTGCACATACTCTTCTGTGTAAGTACAATTGAATCTTGTTCTAGGACAAAGGGCCATTAACATAGAGGCCTACCTCCTGCAGATCAGACTGTGTTCCTGGAAACATAGCTACAGATGAGGAAAAACTAAGACGGAAGAGCTGCCCCCCAAAACAGATGTGCGGGGCAGGGAGAGAGAGAAAAAAAAACCCTTTCCTATCTCTATTCATACTCAAATGCCTTAAAAGAGCAGTTGGTGCTGACTTGTCTCTTCCTTCTTTTCTGTCTTGAATCTACTTCATTGTGGCTTTTCCCTCCGTCACTCCCAGGAAACTGTTCTTGTTATGGCTTCAAAAGGCCTTCTAACTGCACAGTTTGATGGGCACTTTTCAATTATGATCTTGACCGATTTTTAATAGAATTCAAAACTTTTACCAAACACCATTTGAAATATTTGCCTTTCTTATTTTATGTACCTTTTTGTGCACCTTCTTCTACCTTATTTGCCCCTTTCTTACTTTATGTACCTATTGGTGCCTCTTCATCTACCTCTCCTTGCCCATCTCCTGCCCTTCTTTGACTTCTTTTTCTACAGTAGGTCCTTTTTTCTACTCTGATTTCCTCCACAATCCTGTCCTTGCACCTGCCTTCTCTCCCATACACCCTCTCCCAGGACAGTCTATCCACTCTTAAAGTTCAAGTACCATATGATTGGGATTTTTTTTTTTAATTTATTTCTCCCCACCCCCTCGTTGTTTGCATTTGCTGTGTCTGTTCGTTGTGTGCTTGTCTTCCTTTTTTAGAAGGAACTGAACCCAGGACCTCCTGTGTGGGAGGGAGGCACCTAATTGCTTGAGCCACCTCTACTCCCTGCTTTGTTGTGTCTCTCATTATGTTTTCCTCCTTGTGTCGCTTGTTGCATCATCTTGTTGCGTCAACTCACTGCGCCATCCCATCATGGTAGCTCACTGTCTTGCTCATCCTCTTTTGGGGGCACCAGAAACTGAGGCGGGAGCTCAGTCGCTTGAACCACATCCACTTCCCTGATTGGGATTTTTCACTTTTTATCTTTAGCCCAGATCTCTTGTTTTTCTAGCCTCTCAATAGACATCTCCACCAGCTATATCACAGACACTTTAAATTTAACGTCCTCAAAATTGAATCCTCTTTTACCCTATTTTCATTAGATCCTAGTGCCCCGGTCAGAACCCTCAGTATCACTTCTCCTCCCTCCCTCCCTCATCCAGTCAGTCCTAAAGTCTGGCTGAGTCCATGGACATCGCTGGAATCCACTCCTTGACCACCACTTCGGTCCTCTTTCAGATGTTCGTTGCTTCTTGCCTGTCCTATTGCATCGTCCCCTGCCGGTGCTGCCTGCCTGCGGGCGTGCCTGTCTCCCTCTCCCCTCGAGCCTGTCTTCAGCATTGCAGCTTCTGGAATCTGAAGCACAGCACCAAGCATGGCACTGCTCTGCTTAACACCTCTCCGTGACTTTCATCACCCCTGAGATAAAATATCAGCTCCTTTCCCTGCTGTCTATAAAAGGCCCTTCACAGTCTGCCATCTTCCTCCCCTGTTAACTTGATTTCCCTGCTTTCTCTTACTCACCCCTCGTGGTCCAGCCGTAACTGTCTCCTTGCAGCTCCTCAAACATGCCATGCTGTTTCTTACCTGCGAGCTTTGGGACTCATGTGCTTGCCTGCAGTGCCTTCCCCTTCTGGGCACCTGGTAAACTGCCCATGGTCTAAAGATTTCATCAGCACCATCCCTTGCATGCACCCTCCTCTGCCCACTCTCACTGCCCCCATTAGCACTTTTCTCACTGTGTGGCAGTTTATTATACAAGGGGACTCCATCATCCTGTGGCCTCTGAGAGTAAGAAACATGTCTGATTGGTCTCTATTTCATCAGTATTTTTAAACCATTCTCGGTACATAATAGATGGGAGTTGATTGAATAAGTGACAGCTAAATAGAGGAGACCAAAGACAGAGTAGCTGGTTGAAGGTGTCTGATAAACCTCCCCTGTACCATTTGGACTATACGTAATATGAAACAATTTGCTTAAATCTCTTCAAAGCTAAAGTTCAGAAAAGCAGAGAACAGCATAATAAAGGAAAAGTCTGAAAACCAAGCACCTTCATAACATAACAAGTGATTGCTTGACTTGAGACAAGTGCCTAAGCTCATTGAAAGGAGAAAGTTTTGCCTGTTGCTACTAACTGATAAAATAGGGCATTGTCACTTCTTCCACTAGAAATATTTGGAAAATAATGAATCTTACAGCCCGTGGGGTCGCTCTGCCCAGTTAACAAAACATGGATATGTGCGTCACCATCTGCCTTGCAAAATCCTCTAGCAGGCGTGCATCTACATGCACGTCGCTGACTTTATATGGTCCTATACGTGACAACAAACACATCAACAGTAAGTCTAGACGACGAGGCCACATTCAGAAACTTATGACTTCAACAGGGGTGGAGGTTGTGGGGAACAGTGTCTAGATCAGGTGAACTTCTAAACAGAAAAGGCATCTGTGTGTTCATGCAGGGAGAGAACAAGGAAAGAAGCACGTTAACAAAAGAATGACTTGTCATGCTTCTGGGAACTCTTGGTGCGAAGAATTATGAACTTAATCCAGTACCTGGGTAATTGTAATGATGGATATAGCTTTTCAGGAAGAAGATTTCTACTAATTCTTGGATGAAAATGACAGACGGAGGTGCAGATTAAGATCAGTTTGCAAGAGTATTTCCATTTAAATTAAGAAAATTCTTGCTTTGGACAATGTGTGATGTCAGACTGAAAAATAAAATAAAATAAAACAAAACAAACCACAGCGACGAGCAGGAAGAATATTTCTCTGAATAGGAAGTAAAGTAAAGGGACTTCAAAGAGCCACATGTCCGACCAGAATCTTTCTCTCAGTTTTCAAACTGCTCCCTCCTTCCTCTCTTGCCATAGCCTGTTTTTAACCCTATGCTGTTCCCATTTTTATCTATAGTAATTGCTCATACCTTCCCTAATCATTTTCCTTTTTTTATTTGAGGGCTAGGGGGGTCTAATTTTACAAATTCCAGAAATGAGAAGTACCAAGCATGAGCACAGCTGAAGTCTGTAAACCACAAGTCTTACTTGAGCGCCAAGTGCAGAGAAGACAAAAAAGAGTAGCATTAGCTCCAATGTTATTTTAAAATCTTCTAGTCAAAGCTATAAAAATCTATTCCATTACCATTTCCACTTAAATCCTTAAATTACCAATTTTGAGCACAAATAATAAACGGTAAGCTATCATTAATTCTTATTCCATCAATTTAGAATTTATAACGGAAAAAAAAAAGACTTGCCCATTTGGGTCAGACCCAGATCTGTCCAGCTCGGGTCCCTGTCTCTGGCAGGGACAATCGGGGATGTTTTATGGAGAAATGTGTGGTCGACTTTCCTAATGCCAAACTGAAATGTTTATGGTTATACTCCCAAAGCCTCCATTTTCTCTTAGCCATCTAACGTGAAATTTATTTACGCAATAATTCTTTCTTCAACCCATGTATAAATGCAGTCTCCATTCTCTTCTGGGGTGAGGAATTCCAAGTTTTCTGTCCATCCCATAAAGATACCCATTTTTCTTCTACATTTCTGTCTTTAAAGTTTTATGGGGACATCCCCATTTTTAAAAGGATCATCAGCAATCTTCACGAATTTAGAAACTTGGATTTTATCACCACTCATCCTTCATGAGCCAGCCGTAGATTCCTAACTTTTTTTTTTTTTTTTTTTGCTCCTCTAGATCATTTGTGCCATGCATTTGACTTTATCTAGCTTCTTTGGTTAAAACATATCATCGTGGTTTAGTATGGAAGACAGCCTTTGTTGGGAATTTTTTAGCTTGTTTTGATTGTGGCTGCATGCTGGACTGCTGTCACCTGACTCCTCCAGGAGCAGATTTCAAGGACTTTGAGTTTCTGGTTTATTTTTTTTTTTTTTTTAATGCAAATTTTTAAATAAGGAAATCAAACAAAAATTAACCATATAAAAATTACCTGCATGTCTTCCTCCAAAGATGATTAAAATTCTTCTTAATATTTTTTTCTGTGCTCATTTTCATATGAAGTATTTTCCAAAAAGGAAAAAAATACAGTTGGTGATTCAGATTTATCTGGGGATCTTTTTCAAGGTATACGTAGCTGCCTCCCTTACTGTAACACAGCTCCTCACCAAAGCAAATCAAAGTTTTGAGGGCGAGAGGAGGGAACGACATAGGCCTATTCTCAGCCCTCCCACCGCTACACTGGAGAATAACTGCTGTAATGCCATGCTGCAACCTGCTGCTTTTTTGCCCGCTCACTTATAGGTTGTAAAGATTTTTCTGTACCAATGACCATTCCATATACTCTGTAAAACTGCAGGGCCTGTCTGCTTATTTCAATGAAAATAAGTGATTTAAAATATGATACAAAATGTTATTTATTAAAGAATTATCTTATTTTTAAACAATTCTTATTCTGTACTTAAAAAGCACATACTGGGGGCCAGAGCACAGGACACTTTGCAGGCCCTTGAAAAGGATTTTTGTAATGAGACTAACAAACCAAACCGAATATTTACAGTAAAGCCAATAGCTAACAAAGGACGTGAAGTTTTCACTGAAGTTCAGGATGAGGTTGTTAGCCATTCACTTATTTGCTTTTTCATGATAGTGGAAAAGCACTATTTAACAACCTGGCTCTCGCATCACCATTTGTCATAGAGTCCAGCTGTTTTTACTAACCATGTCACAAGATTAGTAAGACACAGATTCCGAAACTACTTAAAAAGAAAATAACTTTTTACGTGAAAAATGCCATCTTATAAACAAATGGCAGTGGCCATTTGTTTTCCCTGTTATGAAAACAAATAAATTCACGGTGGGCCATCAACCTGCTTCCAAATGGTCAGTAAAGGCTTGGGGCTTTGATTCTGAAATAGAAATGAATTCCCCAAAAAACTTCACGAAGACAGGTAATCACCTGGCCTGCCAGGCCACAGCGAGGGGAGACTGCTGGCCAGGTATTTCCTGTGGACTCAGCTGAATGTGCGGTCTGAGCGGCGAGTGTGACTCTCCCCCCAGTTGATGCAAGCTGATGACACGGTGTACACTCACGGCCCACCTTCAGGGCCTCCACCTTAGCCAAGCCGTGAGAGGAAACACGGCATTAGGTAATAGCTACCTACCTCACCTCCTTCTTACGTAATATTTCACACCCTCAAGGTACTTTGTAATCATAAGGCAATTATGCCTCACAGAGCTGCAAGGAAGAAGTTAAGTTTCATTACAACATGTGAGTTATAGTAACATGTGCCATATTCATTTTTCACTAGAACACCTACTTTACAGCAAAGTTAAAGAAATATGCTCCCCAATTACTGCCTCAGTGGCAAAATCAGTATCAGAACAGAGATTCAGCCACCATAATTCTTTTGAAACTGCTGTGTATTCACAACAGTGGTGAAGGCAAGTTGTTTTCCCCAAGTTCATTCTCTGATTTAAAGGATGAAGTCTTGAGAGTCAAAAACATATGTAATGTAGCAGTCAGCGTGCATCAAGGGTTGTTGCTGCCGCCATGTGTAAGTCAATACATGGAAGTAACTGGATGCTTAGGGCCAAGCACAGGGGCCCCCAGGTGCTGGGAGAGCTTGGGATTCCTAGGAGCCCCCTTGGGAAGGCTTAGAGCTCTTTGTCCGTGGCGGTGGCACTGGCTTTGGGGAGGTATAATTCTCTGAGGTGCAGCAGTGGCAGGTGGGCAGAGGGACCCCTCAGTGAGCATAATAACCGGAGAGCCGCACCCCCCATTTCCAAATGCCCCTTATTCTAACTCCCAGCGGAGAGCCGGGGGCTGTGGCACACACTCCTGGAATGTACGTTGGCTCTTTAGCTCCCTCTGACTTTGAAGAGTCCTGGGGAGTCACAGAAAGTAAATTTCTCTTTGGTCTAGAATTGTTGTGTTAAAAGAGTTAAATGCCTCTGGGGAAGAGGATTTGAATAGCTGAGGAAGCTGCTGTTTTCCCTCATAATTCCTGTGACACAGTTTGACTTTTTAGATTATGTTCATACAGTACTTTGATTTAGAAGGAATAGAAAAAGGGGGCTAAGAATGACAAGGTGAAATCCAAACCTTTTCTCTGAAGGGCATTTTGCAGATATTCTTTCCCTATCCCTGCTTGAAATAGTACAAGTAGAGAAGGGTTCTAGGGCTTCACTCATTTTTCTCAAAATTAATAGTCCACGAGTCTTCCTGTATTGTTAGAATTGTTTACCAATAAGATGATGATCATCATCATCATTGTCACTACTGGAAAACTAACATCATGCACTCACTAGGTGCCAGGATTATTTAATTTAATCCTGAAAACAATCCAATGAATTAGGTAATATTATTACTCCTATTTTACAGATAAGGAAACTGAAGCTTGGAGTGGCTTATATAACTTGCCCAAAGTAACATGGCAAGTAAAAAAAAATTCAGTAAAGTAACATAGTTTGAAAAAACAACTCATTTATAGATTTACATCACACAGGTCCCTTAATTTCATCCATACATATGATTTTTACTCTAAAAACTCCAGTAAATTTAGGGCAAATGCAACTGAGAAATATGTAGCCCCTTTAATCAAAGCATGATCGGAAAACAAAGAAGTTTCCCACAACAGCTGTGCCAGTGTACCTCGGCCCTGACTTGTAGCACCCTTAGTTTTGGTCTCTTCTTAAGTGAGAATGCCAAGAACACTAAATTGTATGAAATAATATCAGGTGCTTTCATAATATAAATATTGCACCAAGGCTTTGGGACTCTCTCAATAAAGTTCAATTTGATAAGGGCTTTAAGGAAAAGTAAAATTATGCAATTATTACCTCTCTGTCCTGCCAAATGAAGATACACATCTAAGAGGTCAAATAGAGATAGGAGAACGAAAGAAGGGAGTGGACTGTCCAATTTGCTTTTTCAGTCTTCGCCTTTTCCCAGCCACTGTAGAAAGCTCTAAGCCCATTTCCTTATAACCAATTTCTCCAAGCGGAATAACAAAGTTGTTTTTTCAGTGCCTTTCCATTCCTCCTATTGGAAAGTTTTGTAGGCCCCAATTTTCCATGCCCTTTCTTTCTTTCACAGAAGACGTACTTTTCCAATGTTGCTCCCTGGATTTCTATAAGGTGAGGGGGCCTAGCCCCGGCAGAACCCTGTGACACGGGCTTTATATACTTCCCAGGGCTTCTCTGGAGACCCTGTGGGCCGACAGTGCCTTTCCCCCCATAATGGCAGTGACGCCTTCGTCAGAGTTGACTCCTTTGCCAGCTTGAATAGAGAAGAGAGGGGATAGTACAGGAATAGAAAGCTGGAGGGAAGCCTTTTATCATTAAAAAAAACAAAGTCTAGCTCCTAAGTCAGCTGACTAAATGGATTTTTTACTGTTAAACCATAATGGGCAGACTTTTTGAAGGAAGATACTGAGTTCAGTTTTGGTGAGGTGGAGTTTGAAGTACCTGCAAAGCCTCCCAGTGGAGATGTGCAACACACCTTTCTCCTTCAGGGCAAATTGGTAGGCAGAATCCAGGAGATGCCGCTGAATCCAAGCTCGGGGCACAGTGCTCAGAGCAGATTCAGTCTTATTCAGGGTGTGGTACCATAGTCTGGACAGAAGAGACTGTTTTTCCAGACATCAAGGGATTGACAGAAATAGCTCAATCCTGTGTTTTAATTTCACTGCCTCCTTCTACCCTTCGGAGCTGTCCCTTCTAATTATCTTCATCTGTTTCTGCTTTAACTGCTTTTCTGGCTCTCTGTTCACCCAGCCTGGGGCTCGCAGATACCATGCCCACTCCCCAGGCCGGCGCCCACCGAAGACACTGCTGCTTGGGCCAGACCCCCTCTCCCTCGAGTCCAGGTGAGCAACACTGCTTCTCTGCCCAGCGCCCGGCGGCAACCACCGAGCAGCGCGGGCACAAGAGAGGAAACCCATCTTTCCAATCTGGATCCAATTCTTTGGGTTTCCTTGAGATCTTTTTTTCCTCTCATTTTCTAAACATCCATAAGCAATTTTTCACATTTCTGTCCCTCCTTGGTTTCCAGTCATTTTCTGGGGCTCCCAGCTTCCAAACCAAGACCACAATTTAACAAATTGGAATTATAGAAGTGTAACAGAGAAGATATGGGCTGTGAACTTACATGGACGTGGGTTAAATCTCCATTCCATTACCTACAAACCAGGTGACTGGGCATGCTACCTGGCTTCCTGTAGCTTCGGTTTCCCAGCTGTAAAAATTACCTTGTGGGATTGTTAGGAGTCTAGCTAATTCATATGAAACATGGTAATAGTATTTGGTCAATAAGTTTTCATTTTTATGGTTGGAACCATTTCATACTGCTCCAGAAGATTTCAAGTTCCCCAGGAGCCGACTCTATTTGTCTTTGTGTCTCTCCTAGTGTCTAGCACAAGTAGACTCTCAGTAGACTCTCAACATATTTTTCTTGGGTATACGGACAAATTACTTGATAATTGCATTTTTTTTTTCCGTTGGGGGGATGCATTATTTTTATTTTAACAAACTTGGGCACATCACTACATAGAATACAAGTAATCAGCTTCAAAATAATTAGAACTAGCATTTATGGAGTGCTCCCTGCCTGCCAATGCCTGTTGAGTCCTTTGATGAACGTCCTCCTTCCATCCTCAGGACAGCCCTATAAGGAGGGAGCTGGTACTACTCCACGCAGCACCAGTTCTGGGTTGACTGTGCCCCCAGGACACAGGCGCAGGTCCTAACCCTAAGCCCCCCTGATGTGAGCCTATTTGTAAACAGGGTCTTTGAAGATGCTGTTAGCTAGGATTTGGCCGTAATCCAGCATGACTGGTGTCCTTACAAGGAGAGAAGTTTGGACACAGAGAGACGGAGGGGTGGGGGCGGGCGTGCGAGGGAGACTGAGTGCCCTGCTGCAATCAAGGAGCGACATGGCTCGAGGTTTGCCCACCGGGAGCCGAGGGAGGGGCACAGAATAGAGTTTCTCCTTTGAGAGGAAGCATGGCCTGCCGGCAGCTTGAGTTCAGACTCCTGGCCTCCAGCGCCACGAGAAACACCTTTCTGTGGCCTAGACCGCTTTGTTGCAGCAGCTGTGGCTAACTAAGACACACATAAAGTAACTGAGGAAGAGAAGGGGTAGGCTACTTGTCCAAGGCCACCCAGCTAGTAGGTGGTGGACCAGGGGCTAAAGATCAGACCATTTGACGTCAAGAGCCTACGCTTTTAACTCCTAGGTTATACCTATGTGGACCTTGAACAAAATTCTGCTCAGCCTAACCACGTGGTATTCACTCGTGCCGGTGGCTTAAAGAGTTGGAGAAGCAGTGCCTGAAGAAATCTCAGCACAAACACCCAAGCTCTAGCAGCTTCCTTTTATCAGATACCCAATCTCTAAAAGCTTCAAAAGAGATTCAGAAACTTTCCTCAAAACAAAACCCAAAACCGTACTTCACTAAGAAAGCCACACTAGGTTTGTAGGAAGAATATCATGTTTCTTGCTCCCAAGCTATCATGAAAAGCTGTTTACAGGCTTGAGTTGACTGCTTGCCCATGCCAATGCCCTTCGCAGGCTTGGCTTAGCCATCTTCATACGCAAACACATCCACCTGCACCAGTGTTTCCTGCATGCTGATGAGTGCACCTGGATTCATGACACAGGAGATTAAGGAGGGAGGGGCTACAGCTTGTGGCGAAGTTGGCATGTGCAGAGAGATAAGCAGAAAATGAGTTCTAAATATTTCTCCACACAAGCTTGTTTCTCCTTCTCTTTGCTGCTTACTTCCTGCAAGGATTTCCTCGGGGAAAACTATGCAAAGGGGCCCCTGCTCCGGTTCATTTGCACCAAAAAATGTTCTTATTGTGTGCCTGCGCTTGCGGGGTGGAGGTGAGGTCTGAAGGTGCCTGCTCAGGCACCTCACCAATTCTTGAGCGGTGGCTGCAGGTATGATTTCTTGACATTTTTTTCAATCTTCATCTCTTCTTTGCTGAGGTTTCCTTAGCATCTCCTGACCAAGCAGGGAGGTGGCCGTAGGTAGTACCTGAGCACAAAGTTCAAGCTCCAGCTAGCACAGGCCTGAAGACGTTCGCTGCCAGGCGCTGCCTGCCTACAGCGTAAGCAGTGCAGGGCACCTGCTTGAACTCACATCTCACGGTTAAGCTGTAGATGAGCAAGGCGAAGTCCTGCAAGACAAAGCCCTTGTCCAGCGTGGCATAACCGGGGCGAAGCTAGCCACACCGTCACGCTCAAGAGTCAGTGGGCGCTGTACTGAAAGGAGCAGTAGTAGACGAGGATCAAGAGTCCTGGGCCTTAGCTCTCACTGTTAACTAAAATAGGTGTTTGGGCAATTTACTTCCTCTCTTGGCCTTGATTTCCTCATGTGTAAAATAATAATAACTTAAAAGTTATAATAGCTTCCATTTAAGGAGAGCTGACTAGGTATCAGGCACTGTTTCACCCTTAAGTGGAAATGATTTAATCTTTGTAATAGCACTATGGGATTGGTACTACTAACGTCCCCATTTTGCAGATGAGAAAACCAAGGACGAAAGGTCTCAGAGCTAGTAAGTGACAGTCGGGGTTCTCCCAGGCAGCCTGAGTCCACAGTCCATGCCACAGCTGCACATCTAAGGTCCTTTTCAGTCCTAAAATTATATTTTACTCTAAAGTGTCCCCCTCCCCACCACCACCGTCAAAATCAACTCCAAACTCATATAGCCATGAGTTTTGAAGGCATGCTTTCGATAGAGTTGCAAAAGATATTGGAATAAAAGTCCCAACAGTTTACTAAGGTCATTCAGATTTCCGTTTCATTTCTAAATGCTCTAATAATTTGTATTTTGCATATGTACTCTATTTCCTTTGGGAGAAGCTCATCAATTTCACATAGTTGTAATAGGCCAACTTATACTGTGACCCAGAAATGAGGAAACTCAGAAGCACCTTTGGCCTTAACTAGAAAATCTTTAAATATTCATATACTTTCATTTATGAGCAGAAATAACAATAGCTCACATGTAGTAGAAGAGTTAAAGTGGCTCCACTGTTCAGAGCACTTAGATGTACTATCTCATTTAACCCCCACTCCCCAGAAGAGGACAGTCTTATGAGAGAGTATCCTGGTTTTACCGAGGGGTTAATTACTTTCCCGTAGTTGCACAGCTTAACAAAAAACTTTGGATTTGAATCCAGGCAGGGTCTAGCTGCAAAGCCCTCTTGCTTAACTTCTCTGAGTGGGAGGAAATTGAAACAATGAAAAATGGGTTTTTGGAGGAAGGTAAACACCAGCGTCTGGGGAATGTCATATTAAGTGTTTTAAAACCTGCTCAAAGGTTCAGAATGGCAAAATTAAGACACAAACAAAATTGCCAATTTAAGCCTGTCGTTAGCATTAAAATTAATCTTCCATTATCTATGTCATCTAGTTCTTGGAAGAGCATGGGGAATTCTCATTCTCAGAAGAGTCTCAGAGCTCATTTTAGTCAGTAGTTTCAGCCTTTTCCCAGATCAGACATTCTACAGAACAGCCTAGCGATTACAGTTTGCACAATGGAATGCTGTTGAATTTGTGTGAGGGTTTTTCTTTTCTCTGCTCTCTGATTTATGCTGCACTATGAGGTTAATGTGAAGTGGATGAAAGTGTATATGGAGAAAGGAGCTGGGGAGAAACCTGTCCTGTGGCTGGAGAGTATGTCAGATGAATAATCAATTCCTCTAAAGTCTCTGATATATACGGCCCCCCCCTAATCGTTTTTCATTTTCAAATTTCTACTTCAAAACTTGGAGAGTTGAGCAAGTCTGAAGGTCAGTTACAAAGCACGCAGGGGACGCTGGCTAATAGATAAGCCAAGCACAAACCAGCAAGTCCCTGAAACGCAAGCTGGGGGGGTCTCTCCCACAGCTCAGAAACCACAAGGTTCCCATTTGTTCTGAAATATTTGATATTACCCATCAGGAAGGCACTGTTTCATGGTCATTACAGCAGTAAGGCCAGAGGATTTTCTGCAGAGATGTAAATACGCATTGCGGGAGACAGTCGATGTCCTTACAAGCATGGAACGACGGGAAAGGATTGGTTTTTTCCAGTCTGATGTTTTCATCAAATTCTTGCTATAAACATTTGATGGGCTGTAGCCAACTAACATTTAAATACTGAGCTTATGTGCTTTTATTTTACTTTTTTGGTTTGTTCTAGAGCCACAGAGAAAACCCACCTTTTCTTAGTTTTTAGAACCATGAATCACAGACCTGTTATTTCCTCCTTCCTGTGTACATTTTACATTTTCAGTCAAGTGTCACAGTCTCCAGAGAAGCAGTGATTTCATTTCTGCTGATGCTCTTTGTTAAGTTTCTCTTAGACTGCCCAGAATCACATAAGTGAAAGGAGCCCCTAGAGCTCACCTGGGTCCAGCACCCACGAAGCCTTACAGCTTGCCGTTCGCTGCTAGATAAGAGCTTCTCTATTCGATAGATAGCTGTGGGCTTAAATTGATCATCCAAGTGTTTACTTCTACTTCATGTCCAGAACCATTCCAGACTTTATGAGCCCTATTTTTGCAAAAAAAAAAAAAAAAGGGAAAAAATATTAGCTCACAGTTTTTTAATCTGTAAAATGGGGTTGATGCTACCTAACTTTCAGCTTGACGTAAAATGCACAGAAGTTCATCGAAGTAAACACTGCCAACCCATGCGGTACAGCTAAAGCAAGCTTAAGTGACATCACTCAGTCGCTCTGCGCCAAGCTCCTAAAGTTGGCACGTGGTGAAGTTTTGATCTCAGGATCTGTGCCTGCGTTGGGTTATTTCCCTACCTCTGAAAATCTTGTTTTTATAGCAGTTCACGTTGTGGAAAGTTCTTCCACATCCATTCCTATTTGGCGTAGAGATTTTTCTCTTTATTTCACAGATGAGGAAACTGAGACTTGGATTACAGATCTGTCTGCGTCCTTCAGCTGGGATGGCAGACTCTTGAGAGAAGACTCCTCTCTTCCAACCCTGAAGTTCCGTTGCGACCTCACGTAGACCCTCGTGCAAACACTCACGAGACAAAGAACAATTCGGGCTGAAAGCGCTACCGTGCTTCTTACAGGTGCAGTGGGAGAGCAGCGTTCCTGAGCTGAAGTGATTTTCCAAACAGCTTCCTGCTTCCCCGATTCTTACCCGCTCTCTTGTCACTCAGGGAGCCCTGCAGAGTTGCTCTTTCCACTTCTCCTATAATAATTTAGCGCATCAGCTTGCTTTCCCCTGAACTTCAATTGGCTTGTCTACTAAATATTTCCAAGGACAAGTGTTACATTCCTTCCGTCCTTAAACATGATTGTCTTAATAAATGTTCAGGTTTGCTTAGAACTAGTTCTCTTTTTTGTTCACTTAAATGACGGCTTGCTCATGATTTCACCGGGTTTGCATGTTCCTACAGATTGTTAAATGCCTTCCACGTTATTCCCCAGCTTATGTGGCTGCGCAGGAAGTTCACGATGACTCAGCTTTAGCGGTGTGCCAAGCCTTGTAGCCACGGGCAGCCCTGGACCTTCACGGCATGCCCCACGTTCTGCGTTCTCACCACGGGAAGGCACAGCTGCGGGGTCTGTCATGGCCTGGGTTACTGTTGCTTCCCCAGTGCTTTGCCCTGCAGTAGGCCGTGCTCGTCCTGTCCGGCTGCCCCGAATGACCCCTACGGTACAGTGAAGGCAGCTGAGCAGCACACAGGCTCTGCAGCCTGGCCATGCAGGCTTGGCTCCCTCTGCCACAGCGGTTTGACCATTACGTAGCTCCTCCGTGACTCAGTTTCCTCAGCTGTAAAATGGGGATAATTACTGTGGCTACCTCCTAGGGTTATCGGTGAAGATTAAATAAATGAGTTGATAAGCATAGCGTGTTTGAGCATACAATGGTCAACAGATGTCAGCTCCTAGTATCCCATTTTTATTGATGAGCAGAGTTTAGCTGGCAGGACATAAGGAAGGTGATATATTATGTTTTCATTAGCTCATTGATCCCTCACATGAATCCAAAAGACCAGGGCCATTATCCCCATTTTATAGATGAAGAAATTGAGGCAGAGGGAGAAATTAATTTGCCCAAGTTAACATAGCTAGAAAATAGTAGAAGCTGAAGGTGAACTTAGATCAGTCTGGTTCCTGTACAACAAATAATAATAAAAATAGCTGACCTTTTTTGAATGTTTATGAGACACCAAGCACTGTGCTCCTTTGTTCTCATAATAACTGCTTAAGGAAGCACTATTATGGTAGAGTTCTTACAGTTCGGGAAATGGAGGCTTAGTGTGTTCTTAGCTTGTCCAAAATCACACTAGCTCGAGCCAAATGGATTCCAATTCAAAATATAATTTTTTCTGATAAGGAGACTATCTCAAAATTACATGGTTAGAATTAAGCAAACCCAGTTATGTTTTAGGCAAATAAGTTCCATTTAATGAAACGAAACATAATGGCAAAAAAGCTCCCTAACGCAGGGTTAAACGTGAGTGCTTTAGGATCTATTGAACAGGCTACCTACAGTTTAACCCCTTTCTCAGTGGAGCTTGAAAGATTCCAGTACTTTCTCCTCCGGTTACACTAAAAGCTGTATTCCATAGCCTCTGAGACACATTTTTTTTTCCTATTTTACTGCCTTTTAAATTGAGATGCATTGTAAGTGGGAAAGTTTTCTCCACCTTAGCGATACTTCAAGAAGAATGCTTCCTACAGTCGATGGCATCTCATGATTCGATGAAGCTTGGCATTTTGTATATGGTTTTCCCTATTGTGTTATGATTGTAAAAAAATTGCAAGATTTTTTTAATGGACTTTTTTTTAGAGTAGTTTTAGGTTTCCAGAAAAATTGCCCAGAAAGTACAGAGAGCTCACATATACTCCCTCTCCCTCATCCCCTCAACACACAGTTTCTTCTATTATTAAAACCTTGTGTAAATTACAATAAACCAATACTGATACACCCTTTTTAAGGGTTTATGTGGCACAGTTCTATGGCCTTTGACAAATGCATAATGTCATGCATCCCCTATTACAATATCACCCAGGAGAGTTCCAATGCCCTAAGAATGTCCCTGCACCTCCATTTCCTCTCCCCTTCTCCCCCACGGATCTCACTGGATGTCTAGCTTTGCCTTTTCCAGAACGTCACCGAGTTGGAATCATACAGGGAGCAGTCCTTGCAGGTGGGCTTTGTCACCTGCTGTGTCCTTCAAGGTGTTTTAAATGTCATAGGATTGGGAAGCGGCTGTGGCTCAATCAGTAGGGCTCCCGTTTACCATATGGGAGGCCCCGGGTTTGGTTCCCGGGGCCTCCTGGTGAAGGCAAGCCCGCCCGCACGGTGTGGTTAGCTGACCCAGCGAGCACAAGCAGCAAGGGGGGGATAAATGAATAAATAAATAAAATCTTAAAAAAAAAAATAAAAATAAATAAATAAATAAATAAATGTCATAGGAAACAGGCTCGTACCTGGACCTGGTAAGCAATGAGACCCCTCCCCAAAACGCTTCTCCTTCATCACGCCCCATTCTCCATCGACAGTCACAGCAGGCCGTGAAGGCTCTTCCCCAGGCAGGCATGGGCTGATTCTGTACAAGCAAGACGGTCATCAAATGAGAAGGTCCGTTATGCTGGTTGGACATTTCTGTTTTTTTTTTCAAAGGATCGTTTTGGCTTTATGAAGTCACACTTTAAACATTTTCAAGGTCTTATTTTTTGAAAGCTACTAATTACTCTCAAAATTCCCCAACTGGATTCTTCATTTGAGATCTTTTTTTTTTTCTCTGACCCTGATATCTTTCAATTCCCACCCCCACTTTAGTTTCAAGGTTTTATTCCTCTCACCCCTTGCAGGCAGAGTTCTAGGGGCTTCTCTCTCTCTAAGGGCTTGAAATAAATTTTGCATTACCCCAGGTTCTGCTGAAGAATATTTTTTCATCATAAATTTCTCTCTTGCTCTGTTCCTTTCCGTATGATCAGGCTGACATGCATTCTTATTTCTGCCCTTTCCCCCCTTTTCTAACATCTTCAATTACATGTGATAGATGGAAAGCCTCCTGCAGCCAAGATAAGGCCCACGGCTTTATGGCTTTTAGGTGCAATCCTCTTAGTTTCAGTTACTTTCAAAAACGTGCTCGCACCGGGTCACCCTCAGCAGGACTTTTTTTTTTTTTTTTCCAGGAAGCGACCACAGGGGACTAAAAGAAGGGAACAATGCAGGTGTCCAGCACCGCGCTCCTTTTCCTCCCCGAGTCAGGGCCATGGAGGCCTTCGCAGCACTTTGCACTTGCAGGTCACTTCACAGTAACTCAGTAGCTGAGTCTCACAATGATCCTGAGGTGACAATGCCAGCCAGCACGGTGGTTAGCAGCTTCACCTGAGCAACAGGTGCCCAGGCTAGCCAATGAAACGCCAGGGACCGCGGCGGCAAGCGGCTCATCCCTGAGCTGTCACGGCAGCTTCACCTCGTCAGCAGGCTGTCAGGTATGTAGGCGCCCCAAGAGCTCTTTGTCACTAGGAAGTAAGGGTGGCTGCGTCAGCCCGAGGTGACAAGCCGGCTACCTTGCGTCTTCTGTAACCAGGTTCAGTTGCACGTGCCAGTCACCTGAGCTAAGACAGGTAGAGAGGAGGTAGCCAGAAACAGTGGCCAAGGAAGCAGTTTCCCTATAAACGAAGAGCAAAATGGAAATTGAGGGGAAAACGCTTGGCACTTGTTTGAAAATGAAGGTTTGCTCATGACCAATAAAAGAATTAGCAGTTTTTGTCCAAATGCTGGCTTCAGTGACCCTTCGTGTTTCAAGCTTGCAGAAACAGTGCTGGAGAATGAAACGATGGGCTGGCCTGTGGTTCTAAGCTCTTGAAACTGCTTAGGCATTTCTGAAATAAATCAGATATTCAGGGGAAAGAGAGGTATGTAATTTTTGCCCTTATCACATTTAAGGGGTACTTATTTTAATTTTGTCCAGAGCCAAGTGAAAAACCTGCAACGAAGGCTGACAAAGAAAGTTCCTGTGGTTGAAAGAAGGCCAGAGACAGAGCTATTCAATAACTTTTTTCTGGGAATTGAATAGGAAGGGTTGCAAGAAATCATTTTACATGAAATGATATTGGCTTTTCATTCTTTCAAAGGACAATTATTTATTGAGCGCCACTATGTGGAAGCCTTTGCCTAGGTGCTAGAGTGCATCCAAAAATACATTATTTATAAAACCTGCCAAGGTATTGTAAGCTAGTAAGAGAAAAATTTTATACATAATAGAAAATTATAATCAAAGAACCCATTTATTACAATAGTTAAATTTAGTATGTACTTGTTTTGTGATTCATAATGATGATTCAGCTACAGGATGTTTAGAAGTTAAAAACTTTTCATTTTCTTCTTTCTTAATTGAATGACTTATCACAATACAATAGCTGCTCAAACCTTAAAAAAGCAGGAAGTTACAGCTTAATGAGTGAAGAGTTTCTCTTTGGCATGATGGAAAACATAGGGATAGTGGATATTGGTGAGAGAAGCACAATATTTTGAAGGTAATTAATACTTCTGAATTGTACACTTAAATGTGGTAAAAATGGGAAATTTTGAGTTGGATGTATATTTGTAACTATACTTAAAAGTTGTGTTTTTTTTTAAAAAAGCCGGTGTAATCAGCAACTAAAATCTGAAGAATCCATAATTCCTAACATAGTCCTATGTTATTTAGTGATTGGCTTTAAAAAACAAAATAAAATAGATGAGGAATCTTTTTTTTTTTTTTTTTTTTTTTTTTGATTTGATTTATTTATTCATTTATCCCCCCCTTGCTGCTTGTGCTCGCCGGGTCAGCCAACTACGCCGTGCGGGCGGGCTTGCCTTCACCAGGAGGCTGCGGGAATCGAACCCGGGGCCTCCCATATGGTAAACGGGAGCCCTACTGATTGAGCCACAGCCGCTTCCCATGAGGGATCTTTTTATACATACCAATAAATATTTTATTTCATCTAAATAATAGAATAGTATGTTATTTCAACTTTTTGTTGCAGAATTATTTCTGCTAAAAATGACAAATCTCTGTGGGGAGCAGATGTAGCTCAGTGGTTGAGTTTTACCTGCTTCCCATGTACAAGGTCCTGGGGTCAATCCCCCAGACCTCCTAAATAAATAAATAAATAAAGTGACAAATCTCTAAATTTTCAAGTGCAGTTAACTTGAAATTGGAAGTTGCAAATTTTTCTTTACATGAAGGGAAGAAATAATTTTATATGTGCTTCAAAATTAAGACAGCAACATATTTGGGAAAAAAGAAAAAATGCCTATGCTACTATCTCAGGGCCCCATATTTTTTTTTTTTACCGGGAGGTCCCGGGGATCGAACCCGGGTCCCTCCATATGGGAGACGGACGCCCAACCAGTTGAGCCACATCCGACCCCCTCAGGACCCCATATTAATTAATGCTAATGACATATTTTTTCAACTGAAAGCTGAAATATAACATATAATTTAACATATATGTCTAGTGTTAGATTAATAAACTCTATCATCATCAGTTTCCAGTGAGAGGAGCATTTTAATTAACCAGGGAAAACAGCATTGCAATTATTTGAATAAGAACTTTCTAGTCACAAGTTTTTAAATAAGAACATTGGAAAAATACTGGGCATGGGGGATCAACAAGGGAAATGCTCGAAAAAAGGTTAATTCCATTTTTTCCTCATAAGAGAAATCTGCATGCCTTTAATTTACTCCATTGTTAAAGACCTTTTAAAAAGAATCTCCTTTAAAGGCCCAGCACTTTGAAAGCTACAGCAAACCAGATGCTTGAAAGCAAATCGGGTTTGTTTATTTTGGACCGTATGTGGCGTGTGGATATCTTTTTTCTTTCCCCTAATCTGAAACACAAAAAAGTACTTGAGACCCTTTTGTTATCAGTATGCATCGGAATATGAAGAAAGGTTAGACATAAAATATCTCTTGGAAGAAGAATAAACATGTGATGCCAGTTATAACAAGCCAAGGTAATTCAGAACTATAATATTTGTGATGTTATTAGTAAATTAGGAAAAAGCATGGGGGGAAACCCATCATCAAAACGTTTTCCAGACACTGTGAAAGAGAGAGGAAGATACTTAAAGAAATGTCGTATTATCACTGCATGTGGATGTTTTCAACAAAGCTAGGAGCTTTGTGCCCAAGCCAGCTGGCATTCTATACCATCTGTGTGGAATTTTGTGGCACTTCTAAAATGAGAAATTTGATTGTTCCTTACAGCAAGAAATCCTCTTGTCTGCCATAAATCGGCCGTTTTCATTCAATTTTCTAAAGAGAAACTGTATCAAAATAAAGGTCCACTTTGTTCAATAAAGAAATAGACTCACTCTCACCATTATTAACTCAGAAAAAAACCAATTCAGCCTGACCTTTCCCGGTTACAGTTTATACCCTGGGGCTTGAATTTGATTCTTCTCCATTGCTTTGAGGATGCCAAAGTATAAACTTCAAAGGAATAAAATGATTGATATAGAGTATTTACAATAGATTGTTTTAAGTAATACATGTGTGCAGTAATTCATTTTTGAACATTCCTTTGCTAATTCAGACCTCATCTTATATACTTAGAAACAGGGCCTCACAAAGAACTACTGTTAGATCTACCTTTTCTGTTATATGTCTCTTTTAAAATTTACAAATTCCCTAAATGTATTCAATTCTTATAAATCTATTTCAACTCGTTTCCCTTTCTACTTCAATATTTTGTATCTAAATATTTTTAAAATATCTTTGGCATCCTGTAGAAATTACTTTTCTGTTTTATTGTTGCTTTCTTGTTAACCGAATTTTACCTTAACTGTATGTACAGATTTTCTACTCTTTTAACACTTTAATTATTTTGTATCTTTAATTTTTTGTATTGTCAATACCTGTTTTTGCTCTTTTCCAAGTTTCATAAAAAGAAATGGTTTATAATGCATGGGAGAGATACCTGAGATTGAAATTCTCTAAGTAAATACGGAGCTTTTCATATTTCAGAGGAATAAAAACAAACCTGGATGTAAAATTGGCTGAAAGTGACCTTGCTCATATTGCTAAGGGATGGGGAAAGTCAGTAAGAATTAAAGCTCATCATGCTTTCAGTTTCTTCTTTAAATGGAGCCACGTCCAACCTACCTGAGAGGGACCTAGGCAAGTGGAGAGGAATAGAAGCCATGTTCAAAGGCATCATAAAATGTCCTGACTTTTGGTTTGGTAGCAACACAGTAAGCTGGCAGTTCTCTTACAAAGATAAAACCAAAACGTATAAACTAGGCAATTAGGCAGAGCGCACCACATATGGGTTTCAACCACGGGGCTCAGAGGGGAAGGGCTGGAGGGAGCTCGCCGCCTCTGACTCGGTGGCTCTGGCTGTGCCCTCTGCCTCCATACTCAAGCGGCTCGTTTGATCTCTTCATTCGCCTGTGCATGGTGTGCATTTTCATATGGCTTACAGTGGACATGTCATTAAATGCGTCCTTTGAAAGTCAACACAGGAAATAAAATTCCAGGTTAATGCAGTGTAGGGTTGCCCAATAAATGTGTTGTTACAAAATGTGTGTTTTTTCTGGTAGTGTTTATTTAAAAGATCAGAAAGACAAAGCCAGCAATGAGGCGATTTCCTTGCAAGCAGGCCGGAAGGCGTGCCCGCCTGCCCTCCTCCCCTTCTCCCCACTGCTCTCCCCAGTCCTTCAGGGAGGTGCGACAGTCCAGCCTTTGTGATTCACTGTCACCAGGGTCAGGCTATTTCCAGAAGGTACCCAACCCAACAGACTTGAGAGAACCAACGTTGTCCAGATTTCCAGGTCAGGACGGAGCAGGTGCTGAAGGGGCCGTCACCCGCCAGCAGGGCCACTAACACCCTTTCCTGCCACCAGTCCCTGCTGTTTCCTTCTCTTCTGATTTCCTCTCAAGTTTCATGGCCTTTGGCTCTGTGCATGGATATCTGCATTTCTTCTGGGAAGTTCATATTGTATGTTCTCTCGGTCAGAGTCAAATCCAGGTGTCTTCTTTTTCTTTATTCTCGACTTTGTGGTCATCCACAGATCTTCTGAGCAAAAGGCTCCTAGTCAGAAATCGTTCACAAGCCATTTTGTTGATTTAAGGATAACGCTTTCTTCAGAAGTGAATCAACACTTTTCATTCCTGTCACTGACGGTGCCTGTTGTGTAGTTTGGAGCTAGTCTGTGGATTTTTCCACGTGACTAAAGGAGGTGCCATTCATCGAATGTACTTCCTCCATCTCAAGTTAGCCCTGAAAGGGTGGATACATTATTCCCATTTTACTAGTAAAGAAACAGGAGTCCCTAGAGGTTAAACACATTGCTTCCAAAAGATTATACAACAGCATCTGTCATACAAGAAAAAGCCAGACTATATATAAATATTTCTTAAGCAGAAACTATCTACTACATACAAGTCCTAGGAAGTTAAATGAGAATTCACACCTAAGTTGGAGAGATTCTAAAGTCCCTGTTCTTTCTGCTACAATACACGGCTTTTATGTCCTACGTCAGAATGAACTAAAGAAAATAGTTAAGAGCCATGCCTAAGAAAATGCAAAGTTTGATCCATTTGATGCTGCTTAATGAAAACAAATTAGGCCAGCCCTACAACCTGCGGAAAGCTTTGTAGCTAGTGCCACTTTTTTTAAAAGCAAAAAAAAAAACTAAAACTAATGCAAATAGGGGTGTGTTACAACTATGTAAAACACAAACCAAAAAATGGTGCATGCAAAAAAGACTAAATGGAAATAAAGGAAATGCATCAACTATTAAACAGGAGTTATCTTTAAGGAAGGGGATTCTGGGTCTTTTATTTATTTTCTACTTCATGTTTCTGCATTTTCTACTTTTCCTATAGTAAGGATGACTTGCTTTTTCAATGAAATAAATCTTCACTAAAATAGGTGGTACAGTTAATTTAGTGAAAAAGAATTTTTTTGTTTGCTGTTATCAGCTTACATTTTTACCATGGGACAAAAAAGGCAACCACTTACTATCGGGTGATTATGTATTTTGTTTGTAAAAACTAGTTTAATTAAAAACTAGTTTAATAGTTTAGGAACCCCCTGCCATGACAAGCATGCTACCTGTTGAGTGGACAAAAAAAATTCTTAACCTAGTTAAGCTTTAGAATTTAATTACTGTTTGAATGAAGAATATGCAGAATTAAGACTCGAAACCCCAGTCGAGCGTTAACTCATCAAAGGCCTCTGACAAGACTGTGTTAATAAAGCTTCTGAAGTTGACGCCACACAGCAAACAGGAGCAAAAAGAACCAACTCCATGAATCCCAGCGCTGAGTGGGCGCGTCAGGAAAGCTGTGCTCATCTCAAGAGGTTGCAGGAGGGGCCCTCTGCTCATCTCGTTTATTTTCAGACTCTGCAATTTCTCCACGAATCTTCATTTAAGTATAAATCTTACCTTCCAAGTTTTTCCCAACTGAGAGGGAAAGAGCCATTATAGGAAATTACGTTACAACTTTGGTGCTTCCAGTTTAAGTCATTTTAGCTGAAATATATTTAATTTGAAAACTGCAGTATCTGATTCTCTAACAAATCATCGTCCTTGAAGATAGTTTGGATTGCTCAGAAGTACTCTTACATCAACCTTGGAAATATGGCAGACTGTAGACAAGGATAATTCTAAATACAAAGAATAATTTCAGAGGCATTATTTTAGTCATTTATTCACCAAGCATTTATTCAGATGTTGGGGATTAAAAAGACACATGAAATGGAGCTGGCCTTCAAGAAGCGAGGCGAGTGCTTAGAAACTACTAGCTGTTTAGGGCATTTGCAGTGAGAAGTGGGACGATTGAACCATCTGCTTCAAAAACTTTACCCAGTTCAGTCCTCAATTTCTTGAAACTCCTCCCCCCAGGGTAATATGGTACATGTCAGGATCCTTTTTTAAAAAAGAACTCGAGCTTTGGAGTCACAAAACCTGCTTTCAAATCATGATAGGGCCACTTTCGTTTACAATAACTGTGCAAAATTGGACAAATTGGTGAGGCTCTAGACCTCAGTTTCTTGACCTGTAGAATGGGGTTATGTATCCATCTTCTGATGTTAAACTTTGCAAGAGTAAAATTATACATCTATACACTGACTTACAACTCAAACTCTTCCTCCAATTATTAAATTGGCAACATATAACAGGCTGTGGAGAAGGAAAGAGAGGCAACTTTCTTTTTTGGTGGAGGGTGACTTCCAGGTAAAGGGCTTATGGAAGACTATAAAATTAAAGTGCATAGAAAAATGGCCTTTATACTTACTTTTGAAATATTATTTTAATATATACAAAATATATATTAATATATATTTTAATATATACAAAAGTGTATACATTAAAGAGTACTTTGCACTCCTTTCCTTGTTCCTCGAACACAGGGAGCAAAACTGTTAGCAGTGTTTTGTTATTCTTCCAGAGATATGGTATGCTTCCAAAAGCATAAACACCTAAAACCTCGCTTTTTATCTCACTCCGTTTTTAAAAACATTGTGAAAGGTTTCAGATGAGAACACACTGCTTCCACAACCACGCAGGCTGTGGCCCTGGCAGCTCCGTGGCGTACCTTTCACCTGGGAAGTGAATGCTTCTCTAAAGGGCGTAAATAAGATGGGTACCCTGGCACCCCCTCACCCCACAGCTTTACAAAAGCAGAACAAAATGCTTGTATTTGCTCCAAGCTTTTGAAATAACAGATGCAGTTGAGGTCATCTGAGCATCCCTCCTGGATCTCATTCTGATCTTGCTTTCTTACCATAGCCACAAATTTAGAGTTTTCTAAGTCTCACGCATAATTTATATCTTCACTCAACATTTCTGTATCTATCAGTGTAGATAAAAATCACATAATGGAGCAGTGTTTTGCCAGTTTTTAAAGTTTATATAAATGGCATAATACATATTATTCTTCAACTTGCTTTTTTTCAATCAATCTATGCTTTTGATAGTTCATCTTAACAGTGTCTCTAGTGCACTCTGTAAAAATGCTAAATTGTATTCCACTTTATGACTAAATCGTAATTTATCAATCTAGTCTCCTATGAAATGACACTTACCTTTTTACGTTTTTTCATTAGAAACAATACTGCACATCTTTGTACCATTTCCTTGTGCACATGTGAAATTTTCTCCAAGTTATATATACATAGCAATGGAATTGCACAATTGGAGAGTATGATCACCTTCACCTTTGCTAGAAACTTCTAAATTGCTCTCCAAAGTATTGGTACCAATTCACATGCTTAGCAGAAGTATAGGAGAGTGACTGTTACTCTACAATTTTCACAGCTCTTTGTATTATCATAATTTAAATTTTTCTAATCTGAAATGGTATCTTTCTGTTTTTTCTCATTTCCCTAATTATTAATGGGTTGAGCATCTTTTCATCTATTTATTGGCCATTTAGCTTAGCATTTCTTTGAATTACCTGTTCATGGCCTTTGCTCATTCTTCTATTGAATTATTAGTTAAAAAGCCTTTGTCATTATATGTGGTACTACCACTTTCTCGCAGGCCATGGCTTATTTTTTCCCTTTGTTTTTTGTGTCTTTGTTGAACACGTTTGTTTGTTTTTTATCTCAGTGTCATCAAATTTACAAATCTTTTGCTCTACTTTTTTTGACTTGTCTAAGAAACTTTTCCCATCTAAATGTTATAAAGGCATTCTATACTTTCTACCAAAAGCCTCTTTTAAACTTTAGATCTTTAATCCATCTGATATTTCTTTTTGTATATGGTGTGAGGATAGGATCCAATTTTCTTTTATTTTTTCCATGTGTTAACCAATTGTCTCAGTACCATTCATTGAATAGTCCTGTCTTTCCTCATTGATTTGTAGTGCCACCTTGGCCATATTTCAAGTTTCCACATATGCAAGTATCTCTCTATTATGTTCCTTCGGTTTATTTGACTCCTCCTGTGCCAATACCACACTGTCACATTTTTTATAGCTCTTTACATTCTTGATATATTTGGTCAGGCAAATCTCCCCCTCCTTGCCTCTAACTTCTTCAAATTTATCTTGGCTGTTCTTTATTCTTTGTTCCTTCCATATTAATTTAAGGATTCACTTGTCAAGTTCTATAAACTCCCCCTTTGGATTCTGGTTAGGATTGTACTAAGTTTATAGAGCATTGGGGGAGAAGTTGACATCTTTCCAGTTCTTGAATATAGTATGAGAGCTCTGTACTCAAATCATTTTGTTTTTCAAAGTATTTTATTTTCTCTGTAGAGATCTTAACTATCACTTGGTAGGAACACTTCTAGGTATTTTTACAGTTTTTTCTTTCTATTACATTTTATAGCTGGCAATTATTTTTTTGTTGAAATGACAATGATTTTAGTATGCCAATTTGAGTTGAATAAACTTATGCAACTATCTTATCAATTCTATTAATTTAAGAAGCTCTTGGAGTTTCTTTATTTAAAATCATATTATTTACAAATAAGAAGCTTCTCTTTCAAGTTTTATACCACTTATTTCCTTTTCTTCTTGTATTGCATTGGCTAAAACCTTCAACACAGTCTTGATGATAAGTGGTTTTAGCGATATCCTTGTCCTACTACTGGGAATTTTAAAGATTTCTCCTTTATGTGTGATATCTGTAGGTTTTTCACAGGTATGCTTTATTGGGTACTATTCCTACTTTGCTATCATATTTTATCAATGAATAAATCCAATCACTGTCGCCCCACTGCTACTATCCTTGTAAAATCTACCGGGTACTGCCATTGCCTTTTAACTGTTCTTCCCTCTTTGGTTTGATATCAATTATATTTTCCTCCTTGTATTAGGCAGCCAAAATCTGTTGGCTTTTATAAAGGGTATTTATTTGGGGTAGAAGCTTATAGTCATAGGGCCATAAAGGGAAAGTTACTTCCCTCATCAAAGTCTGTTGCCATGTATTGGAGCAAGAAGGCTGCTGGTCTCTGCAAGGGCTCAGCCTTCCTCTTCCACTTAAGGCTCCATGGTCCCAGCTTCTTCTGATCTCAGCTGTGGCTGGCAGAAGTCTCGTCTCTCTTCCTGGGGCACATCTCTTTCTGGGCTCAGCTGCTCTGCTCTCTCCAGAAGGCCAGCTGTAAACTATCAGGCGAATGGCCCAGCTCTCTCCCTGGGGCTCCAGTGTCGAAACTCAACTCTCTGTTCTCCTTCTCTGTGTGTTTACTTCTGTGTAAGAGTCTGTTTTACCCCCACCAAGGGGGTAGGTACCCTAATGACGTGGTCAAATAAAAGCTCTAATCTTGATTTAATAAAGTAAAAATGAAACCTCTAAATCTAATACAATCTAATATGCCCAGAGGAACAGACCAGTTTACAAACACAATCCAATATCCAGTTTTGGAATTCATAAATAATATCAAACTGCTGCCACACCCACTACAGATTACCCTCCACACAGTTGCCAGAGAAATTATTTAAGACATAAATCAGATCATGTCACTCCTCTTCTGACCACCCTCCAATGTTTTCCCATCACACTTAGAATAAAATTCAACGTCCTTACCTTGCATACAGAGCCACACAGGATCTGGGTCTGGCATCCTCTCCAGTCTTCTCTCTTATCTTTTGCTCAGTCCCTCCATCCACACGATTGTGTCTTATGCATGCCAGGTGTGCTCCTTAATGCTCCCCTTGACTCTTCATCCAAGTAAGCACCTGCCTGGGAGTTTTTGCACTCACAGCTCTCCCTGCCTAATGAACTCTCTCAGCAAAGCTTTGTGTGCCTCATATCATCCAGGTAACTGCTCAAAGGGCATTCTGCATCACATTCTGTCTCATTATCCTGCTTTGTTTTTCCTTCTTACTAATTATTACATTGTGGCATTCTATGATTAGTTATTTGTCTGATTATTTTCTGACTCACTGGAGAGTAAAATCCATGAGGTAGGGATTGAAGCCCCCTCCCAATTGGAAGCAAAGTGGGCATCACCATCCCCAAATCCTCAAGACTGAGGAATGAACAAGCATAAGGGAGGAATGCAACCTTAGAACAAAGTAGGCTTATTGTTATTCTAGCAATGGAAGAACTTGAATTTCTTTGGGCAGGAGACTTCTAATTAATAATTTGATTTCCTTAGTAGGTATTGGTTTATTCATATTTTTTCTCCAGTCAATTCCAATATTTTTAATTTTTCTAAAAAATTGCCATTTCATCTAAATTTTGGAATATTGGCATAGTATACTCCTATTATTTTTAACATCTCTGCTGTGTCTGTATTTACATCTCTTTTTAGTACTATTTATCATTTGTTTTTTATTTTTTATCAATGCATCAGCTTTTATCGTCTCTAGTTCTTTATTTTCTATTTGTTAATTTGTGCTCTTATATTTCCTTAGATATACTTTCCTATAGTTTATTTTTTTCTAGCTTCCTCAATTGAACACAGCTGATTTGTTTTAAATCTTTATTTATTTTAACTATTTTAAAGGCTCTCCTTTGCTACCATGTATCCATTTTGTTATATTACTCAATCCTTATGAATGGAATTACTCTCATTGGCATTCATATTTAAATATTTTCTTAACACATGAGAGTTATTTAGAAATTCATTTTAAAATTCCAAATATATATGGGTTCTTTAAAACTACTTTTTTAATATTGAAGTTTATTTATTTGCATTTTGGTCAGATGATGTAGTTTATATGATATTAATTTCTTATAATTTATCAAGAACCCCATATTCTTTCTTCCCCTTTAGAATAATATAGTACCAACTTTTCTTTTGCTACAAATACATTACAATGTTGTAGTTAACTATAGTCCATAAATTACATTAGTTATATTTTTCCCATGTAGAGCCACATTCTGTAATAGAAGAACATTCTTCATTTAAGCCTCTCTAAGTCCCACATTATTATCTTTTTTACTAGAAGCCCAGATAACTTTTTTTTTTTTTTAATCTGGAAGCTTTCCTAGGATTCCTGCGGTGTTCATTGTTCTAATCCCATTTTTCCTAGATCCTGCTGTATGTGCCCCTTCAATCTACATATCTGATGCTATTTATGTTGCTACAAACTTTTCTTCAATTATATTTTAAAATATATTTCCTTTTAACAATTTATGCTCTATTCTCAGTGACATCATTTGTATGTTAGATATTCTGCCTATTTTCATATCTATTTATACCCATTTGCCACATCTATCATTTTCTCTCTAATCCTTTTAATCTCCTTTGAAATTTCATTTAAATTCACGTTTGAAATTTCTATTCTATTTTGCTTGCTGTACAGCACTCCAGATTCCTTACTGTGTTTTTCACATCTACTCTTCTTTGTGCCGCTTCCAATGTGATCTTTATTTCTGAGAGGTTTTATTTTTCTCTTCCACTTCTTTTGAGTTTGCCAATCCATGTTTCATGTTCTGTTGTCTCATCCAATTTTTCCGAAACTCTCATGCCTATGCTAGGAATTCCTATATGATAGAAGCAACACCTTCTTAATATTTTAAAATTTGTGGCAAATACTTATTCACGGTTATTTTACAACTCTGTAGAGCTATTTTTATGGTGAGCGTTTATCAGCTGACGTTCTTTTTGCTTTCTTTCTTATTGTATACTTGCACAGATCTAAGACAGCTCCTGTTCTGAAGTCACTCCTCGTTTGAGTGAGGGTCCTTCTTCCTGAACTCGGTACTTGTAGGCTAATACGTTTGAGGGGGTGTAGACTGGCAGGAATGTTCCTTAGGCTCCTAGTTTGTGTTGATGAGCTGGCTGAGGTCGCTCTTTCTGGGCTTCTCGGCTGCGTTCTGTGCCCCTACTCTGCCTGGCCAATGGATGCACCCCACAACGCCGCCCACCTTTGCGTTTGCCATTCCTCTTTCAGCGCCCCCTTCCCGGTCCAGGGAAGCACTGGCCGCTGGACCACGGGTCTAGAGGCTGCCCCAGGCCAGGAGGGCCAGCGCTGCCGGCTCTGAGTTAGATCCGCAGCCCCTAGAATCCTCCCAGAGGACCTGGCAGCCTTCTTCCAGGGGCTCAAAGTTAGAGGCACCTCCCTGCATCCCAGACTGTGCGCTCTAGGTTTCATTACCTGTTCTTCTGCGGTGATTTGTAAGAGCAGAGGAGGAAAAGGTTTTCTTTCTTTTTTGGAAACTGCAAATCCCATATTTAAAATTTAAAAAGAGCTTTTATAACCAATAACTCTTAATATTCCCTTTGAATTTCTTCACTGCTTTCATTTCTAACCCTTGAATTACATTCATTCCTTTCTTTATGATTATCTACAAGTTATTTTCAATCCTGTTCAATTTGGTTTTAGAAATAAGGGCATAGTTCCTACAAAGCATAAGGAGCAGTTTACTCTAGAGCCTTGCCGACTGCCTCTGGCCTATATTTCAGCACCATCTTTCTAAATTATCACTTGTGATGGTCTCTAGTAGACAGACTCACAGTTAAGAAAGTTCTATAATTATATGTTCAATAAAAGGATAAAATTGAAATTGTGAAAACATTTTTCTCTATGATAAGCAGAAAACATGATAATGTATAATGTGCAGATGAAAAGTTACAGTTCATTCCAAAACATACACATTACCATAAAGATCATTATGCAAAAGTTATGCTTTATTTGGAATTGGTAAGCTGATATCAAAAGGCATTATTTTGAAATAGCGTGGTAGTTAATGAGGAAAAAGTACGTCTTCATACATTTTCCTATCAAAGACTAACTTTTGGAAGTGTATTTCCTTTAGCCACTTAGAGAATCAAATATATTTAAAATAACCGGCAACTTAAACAAATAAAGTATCAGCCGATCAGTTTGGTGGGGGGGAGGCCCAAGCCCACGACAAACTTCAGACGACATTTTATGCAAGTACAGGGTTTCCGAAAACATCCTGTTTCTGCTGGCTGCTGGCTTGGGTAGCTCTGGAGGGCCACGTGATCGCAGCAAACACTGGATGTAAATTTATATCTTTGGCCGAAAATGGAAAGATAAAATCATCGGAAATCTGAAAATGTGTTTGCTTCTTTAACAACTTGATCTTAGGAGCTGCAGTATCCTGCCTTAGAGGGGAGAGGGAGAGGATTAATGTCAATAGTCTACACATTTGCTTGGACTCCAGGCAAATTTTCCATGGGAAGCAACGGGGTGAGATTAACGCTAACCAAGGAGAACATTTAGATATCCTCTCTTGCAGGCCCACCTGTGAGCTGCGAGCTGGAAAGGGCCAGCGCTGCAGGCAGCGTCGGCAGCGGGCCTAGGGTGGCGGTAAATCTGGACTCCGGAAACCAGTCGTTCTAACTGTGTTACATTTACATGCAGATTTTGGAAGAAAAAATAACTAATAATCAAGTGCACGAAAGGACTGTTTTCTACTAAAAGAAACTCCCCCTGCCCTGATACGCATAGCAACAGCTTCTCTGCTTTGTCCTCAAACTTCCCAGGCACTTTTAAGTGAGATCCCAAATTCTCTAACAATAAGGTGTTGCCACAGCTGCACTGATTGTATCGCCCCCTTCTCTGAGTTTTTGGGGTACTGAAAACCAGTGTGGTTTGTTTTTGTACATGGTGACTTGGTCCAGATCATGGGAATACCGCAAAAGAAATCTGATATGTTAATATTTGTGCTCAATATGGACATACAAATAATATACATCCAAAAAGACCCTTTTTCATTCTCATCCATGGGGATGAAATGCTCCTGCTTTTAGAGTCATCAAGTGTTTCAGAATGTGAAAAAGTCATGGAGATATGCCAAGTTTTTTAAAAGGGTTGTTGTCCTTTGAAAATTAACTTTATAATTAAGACTTACCCTAATCTTTTTAGACCAGTCTTAATCGGTCTCATTCCAACCAATATACCTAGAAATCATGTCAAAAATGTGATGGCTAGTTTATTTTCAATATATATGACTAAAATTATCTGAATGGTTTTATTGAGTAGTGTTTATTTAAGAAGTATTATGCCAGCCCAAGAGCTGATAAAAGATACAATCCCTGCCCTTGACAAGGTAAGAATTTAGATGGAGGCAAAGGAGAAAGATGTGATTATTTAAGGATATGCCAAAGCATTTCCTAAGCAAATTTTTAAAAAATTTGTTGTAGTTTTTCAATCCTTCTCAAACTGAAATCTTATACGTAAGTCCAACTTATAAGACAGATAAACGCAGAGCTTCCGACTGAAAAGAGCATGAGGGTCCAGGAACCTCTCCTGCTAGGTCCTTTATCTTAACCCTTTGCAAACCTGAAGTTTCTTCTATGGAAGCCTTGGGTTTTTTGGAGCTCATCTTAGTGGGGGAAAAACTCCCCTAAACCATACTGTGTACATACATACACACATTTGTATTGTTCAGATCATTGGGGCAGATGTTTTGGATACATGCTAGTCTTTGGGTGGTGGCGATTTCCCACTGAATGGGTTGGACTGGCGAAGTCGTGGCCTGGAGTGATTTTAAAGTACAAACAAATGGGGGATAATAAAGAGGCAGAAAAGAAGGCGTGAAGGATGGCAGTTGGTTAGTTTCTTTCACATCACATTAAAGAACTAACCAATTGATGGAGAAGAGATAAACAAATCTAGATTTTCCAAATCCAAACTACTACGAATAACATTTTATGAGAATAATTGTTGGTTTTGGTTCTGAAGTCACCCCAATGACTTTGCCAACTGATGGGTAATGTGAGACTTTCCAACTGTCTCCAGATATTTGAAGGATCCACGTGTACAGCAGGAGGCATTATATACATTAGGTAGGATTTGGATTGGGATAAATATGGTCTTATTTCTTAGAAGCTGATCCTTTGAAATTAGCCAAATTCGAGGTGGCCAGCTCTGTTCATCTCACCAGATGAATCACTGAGGTGGGTGCTTTAGTAGAAAAGAAATCTAAAATTTTAGAGATAGGGTATTTCTGGAAACTAGATGTTGAAGTAGAAAACAAGGTGAGGCCCCTCATTAATTTTTTTTACATTTGCTTTCCTCTTTCTGCTCTATCGGTACATTACAAATTTGAGAAAATATACTCTAGTTAAGGGGCGGATAATACATTTGTATCTTTTAGTTTGGGATTGTGGAAGTCCAGAATTTCCATGTCACAAACACTGTTCAGATGCACGTATTTCATGGACTCTCCCATCCATCTGATTTTGAGGAACAGATCCTGAAAGGAAATGAGCTAAAAATTCAGGCAGGTTATGATTTATGATTACTAAAGTCAAATTATATTAGATTAAACTGAGGAACAGAGTTCTCAATTGAGAGAAACTTTAAGGAAATCTTCAGAGTAAAGGGTGATTAGTGAGAAAGGGGAATAAAATTATTTTTCGTTTAAATGTCAGAGATGAACTCAGGTTCCCAATTAGAAATGTTTTTGAGAGACAATATATAGGAGAGAATTATTGAAAGTGTTTGGTGACAAAATATTATCAGCAGAAGTTCCTTGTTTGGAGGATGCATATTAATATTTATCTGTGGTCCAAATTTGTTCTGCAGCCCTTCCAACCTGTCTGAAATAGTACGTAGAGCCACAATGTACGGTTGGGCAGGTTGGGCACTGCACAAGGGAGCACATCTAAGGGAGTGATATTTACATCATGGATAGTGTGGATTTGCATATTTATTGTGACAACGTTCCCTCACATTGAAACAAAGTGTCATGAGGAAGGGGAATTTTTCTCATTTCCATCAAGGTACAATATGGGCTGGCAGCAGTCCTCCCGTATAGTATTAAAGGAGAAGTGTTAACTCTCGTGTGGACTCTTTCTAATTCTACCCGGGATGTCTGCTGGCCAGATGAATAGAGCAATCTTCCCTCATATCCTTTTCTTATCAGAGCCATAAGTGAGGTCTAAAATGCTAATCAGATTGTGGTGGTCACAGTAGGTTTCACACTATTTTTGGCTTCTTAAAGAAAATGGGAATGAGACTAAAGCAGTTTGCTTTACTAATACGTGATGGGGATTGGGCAGTTCCAAACAGAAAAGGAATGTCTGGATTTGACAAAGGAGATGACTTTTTATTCTAACCTGTTTACTACATGGCAGATAGTAGCCACTCAAGGAAATATCTGGAATGAGTGACTCCATAGATGTGTCGTTTCCAGAGCTATTCAAGGCCTCCTTTATTTTCAGGGTCATTCCAGAGACTAACTATTGATGACTCCAGGTAGGATAAATATTAATGGCGATTGTGATGATGAGTTAATAACACATTGTAGCACTTTACATGGACTCCAGCTGATCTTTTCTAAAACATGCCCGTTCTGGCAGGTAGGTCAGCCAGCTCTCCTTTCTCTTTGGCCTGATGTCGATGTTCTGGCTGTGTCCTCAGGCACACTTGACATTTTCATCAAGAAAAGGGAAATCATTTCAAGTCCAAAGAATAAGCACCATCATGGCAAAAGGTCATAAAACACTAGGAGTTGCTCTTTAGCAATAGATTTTTGAAGGTAAATCCAAAGAAAACATGGGACATGGTTTGGAACAAGCTTGCCTATACTTCATCATCAGGTTGTGGTATACAGTATGAGAAGGCTTCAGGGGAATTCAAACACCAGTGGGAAGGAGGCTTTTGCTTGCATTGGCTATAATAAATATGCTTTTACAATAAACAAATGGGTGGCCATAAGACGTGCACGTCTGAGGTTGAAGGAAGGCCTGTTTGCACCAAATAAATTACAGAAACAGTTCAAGAGCAGTTCATCCTAGTGAAAATATTATCCCTGAACTACTGGCAGGTTAGGTTATCTTTTGTATGATTGCCAGTTGTACTTGCTAAACCCGCCTAAGGGTAGTCTGCTGAAACTTGCCTACACGTTGGAGTTTTTCAGAAACCTTTATGCTCTTTTTATTTTGGTCATGCACGAGCCCCACTTCTTTTTTTTCCTCTCAGGATTGACTTTTCCCCCCTGACTATCTGTCTGTCTGTCCCCTCCCATATCCCTGCCCCCACCCTAGCCCATCTGACTGCACTTCCAAATGAAAGGTGGGATGAAGCCAAGACGGAGGCCAATCCCGTAAGGTCCCAAAGCAGACACAACTAGAACCAAGACCAGCGCTGACCCAGAATCCAGCGCCTTTGCCAACTGCCAACTGCAGGTGAAAACACGACCTCAGTTATCTGTCTCTTTAGGTAATTACGTCCTTTAGGAACAAATACCTGTCAACTATTTGGTTTTACTAGCATTTATCATGGTCTGTCTTTTAAAGCATGGTCAACAAAGACAAAGAAGTGGGCCTCTCCTCAGGGAATTAATTTCAACAAAATTTTTGAAAACTTGTGAGCAGTATAAACTTCAGTTGTTTGGAATACTACAGGAATTATATATTATTAAATTAAAATGAAATAACTGACCATGGCTTCTGGCCGCTTTTCCTTTCCAGCCTCCATGCAAAAACGAACATAAATTGAGTGACTAATAAGACAGATGGCCTCGTCCTAAAGCTCACCCTTCAGTATTAGCAATTAGCACTCTGCCACAATTTGCAAAAATTTGCAAAGAGAAAAAAATTCAAGCCAATAGCCTGCCACTGAGATTTATTGAGTACCCACAAGTAGGAATGGGTATCTGAGGGAACGTAGCCTTGGACTTCAACTACCTTTCTGTCTCTGGGGTAGTTAAATCACCGAAGAATAAATAGGTCAAAAATTTGGTATTATTGTTGTTTATTATGGAACATTAATCTTGTGCAATAAATTTCTTTTAATTTTTTCCCCAAAAATCTTAGTAACAGGAACTCCTCCTTTCTCTAATTGCAGAACATTGGTGTGGTACAGTGGAAAATGCCCTGGGCTTCAAAGCAAGAGAGCAGGATCTGAGTTTCTGCTCTACCATTTGAGGATCTCTAAGCCTCAGGCCCTTTACCCATAAAATGAGGGTGATGTGAAGATTCCCTCACATGGTTTTGGGTGAGGATTCAAGAGAATGAGAGGTGTAGCAGTCAATTTATATATTATGTTAGTATAATTTGTCTTTTTCAATTGCTATTTACAAATCTGGTGAAAACTTCATGACACACAAGTGACTGCTTAAATCAATGGTGTATGAACTTCAGTGCACATCAAAATTAGCAGTGGGAGTTAAAGAAAAATACAGCTCCACAGGCTCCTCCATCGCTGATTGGCTCCGTAACCTGAGTGGGGCCAGGGCATCTCGGTTTATAAGTAGCACAGGCAGACCAGGGTCAGGGAACTATTTCCCAATCAGCCAGAAGACCCCTCTCTTTCAGGATGATTCTGTGAACGTAATTCTAGAGGGATCTCACTTCCAAATAGAAACTTGGATTCTACATTCTAAACTGCCAAATATGAGGCTACACAGAAATGTGCTCTGTCTGATGACAACTATTGGAATTGTGGGGTGGTGAAGAATATCAATATTAATTCATTAAAATTATCTGCCATATCATTGCTAACCACAGGGAAAATATCCTCATTAAATGATCAGTCAGCCATATAGAATCTGCATTGCCAAAAAATGTTTCTTTAGTAAAACAGTGTGAAAAACGAGAGAGAATTTAGCAGCCTTCACTTTCTCTCTTCCCCACAGATGGGCTGAATTATCAGCAGTGAGCCAAACCCCTCTGAATGCACGTTCCGAGGCCTGTCACTGAGACTGACGCAGTGCGTCCTTAAAAGAAGTTTGAACTGAACTTTTCCTGGAGGTACCGAAAAAAGAGATCACTTACCATTTCGTTATTTTTCATTCTCCTTTACCTCTGAACTTCCTGGTTCTGTCTGGGGCCAAGGTAAAAAGTGCCAAGACATCACGGGAAAGGCTGCTCCCACAGAATTTCTGGCTCGCCAAAATTTTTTTGAGAAAGCCAATTTCCATGAGATTTCAGTTCCAACTTTACAGACCCAAGAAAACTCAGGATAGTTCAGATAAAGTTCAGATAAGCATTCACATTTTCAGTTACTTAGGCCAGATGAACCACTAAGTCATTTGACATGTTCACATCACTGTTTTAGGACCAAAAAAAAAAAAAAAACCCAAAACAAAACTAGAATTCTGATTCAATGTGGGCAATTTTGGAAGATTGCAATGTACTGAGAAGACATTAGAGATAAATGGATAATTGATTGGTTTTTTTTTTAATAAAAATGCAAAGTAAAAATAATGATCCTTGTGGCTTATTTTTAAGCATAAATGATATTTGAATGAAGAGCCTAGCAACATTAAACTTTGAGCAATCACTCGTCTGAGAGAAGCTATGGTGATTAATTAATGCATGCTATACCTTGGACTGCTACTACTTTGCCCACCTGTGTATCTTTCCTAGCTTTCTCTTCCCTCTCCTTTCTTATAAAAAGTGCTAACGCCACTGTTTGTTCCAGGAGGTGTAATGAACTACTTATACTGATCAAAGACCTTAAAGTTCTCTGAAAATCATTTTCTCCAGTTGGCATTGGATGGGGCATTGAGGAAGAAGAGTCTTTTAACCCCTCAAATAATCATGGGGAAAAACTCAGGTTTGGGGCTGGAAATTATCCTCTGAGGCAAGAAATAAATTCTGGATTTTTCAAAGGGCAAGTGATTTGAAAAGAAATGCACTAACTGGGAGGTTAAGATCCTCTCGTGAACCATTGTGAAAGACAAACATTGCAAGTACACCATTCTCATCGTTACACAACCTGCCATGGTATGCAGTTTGGTAAAGCAAGGTTCTGTTCTTGGACCCCAGCCAAAGGGATGTGGCTATTGCAAGTGCCAGAAGGAAACTGCTGGAACACAGCTCCTCCTAGAATACCGTTTCGTGGCATGAGACCTGAACAATACGGTGAAACTCTATGATACACAAGAATGGAGAAAATGAGGCCATAGGAATTGGCAACAAGTCCCAAGATAAATGAATTTAATACATTTATCAGTCTACTAAACTTTCTACCAGTCTTCTCACCTCCCAGGAGATACACACTCATTAATAAATCAAATCATTTTCTCCTTTTGGCATTTTCCTCACCTAGCTTAAATCATCGCTTATTCTTGGCTAATGGAACCCATTCACAGAGAAGAGTATAGAAGTGTAAAACACTTTGGAATCTTCCATCACTGAGTTTATAAGTAAAGGAACACTTTTTAAATGACTGTTTCCAGTGGAGACAACCATTCTGAATCATGGAGACAAGGAAAAATTGATTAATATCTACAATTTAAAGTGCCTGCCACAATTGCTTTCTTCTTATTCCAATATCCTGCCACCCATCTTGGGAACTGAATTACTCAGATTCTTTGTCTATATTTACCACACTTACTAAATAATTACTGACTTACACTTCAGAAGGATAGACATGGTTTCCAAGTATGAGAATAAATGTCTTCTAGCACTGTCAAGTCTTCAATTTTCAGGAAGATAAAGCAATTTACTCTGGTCATGTACTATCCCCAATACCATTAAACAAAAGTGTAATTATGAGTACTTTGTGGTATTAAAATTTGTGTTTAAATTCTAACATAATACTCATATTTAGAAGGAACTGCTTACGTAAATTACTTCAAGATCAGGAAAATATATCACAATTAATATATTACAAAGATATCAATGAGTATGAGTCTTACTATTTGGTAGGCTGAAAATCACTAAACAACTCAGCATGGTTCTTTCTTTTCTCTGGACCATTCGAGAGGTACATTACCTGTGGTAAACCATGGCGTAAAGAAGTGCCAAAACAAAAAGTCTTGGAACATATACATATGGTGTGGACTACAAATATTATTTAAATCTAGCTATCTTTTTAAACGGTACCTGCTCCACCCTAAATGTCACTAAGCATTAGACACTACTTAGGCCCTGAATGCAGGTCGCCGCAATTAAATTACTTTAAACTTTTCAAGAGCAATTTCAGTGTAGCTGTTATTATGGCCCCTGTTTACAGATGGAGAACTGAAGCTGAGAAGAGTGGAGCTACCTTGTCTTTTACTAAATGTGTTCAGACATCGAGTGGTTGGGGGAAGATATATTCACACGTATAGTAAAAGGTAGAACTGATTTTTAAACTTAGATGATTTTTATTCAACAGTGGATTCGCCATTCACTGTTGAAATTGGTCCCAATTGCGTATAACATGCTTTATCTCCTTACAAATATTACCACGGTAAATATTAAAATGGTGGAAACTAGCAGTGGAAGTTATCTAAGCTAGAAATTTTCGTCTATTTTACATTCACACCGCTGAGGTGCAAATATAAAGCATAGGTCTGATGCACATTTCCGTGATCTCCTGTACACAGATGCTTCCAGATCCGCGCCTCTCGCACTGTCGGGGGCTAGGCGTGTAATAGGCCGGGCCGGGAGCGCTATCACCTGGAAGGGCCTCCTCCTGCTCCAGCTGCCGTCTGTCCGCTGCTAATTTCCCCTCTGCTGAAACCACTGGCCTCCTGGGGGGCCAGGGGGGCTGACAGCCTGAGCGATGAGGAAACAGCTGGAAGGAGGCTAAAGACGAGGCAGCGAAGGCTCGCGGGGGCCCTGGAGGGCTGAGGGTCTTCAGTCAGGCCTTGGGTGGGGGGGGGGCGCAGGCAGGGCCCAGGGAGGGGGCGCCTCCGGCGGGGTAGGGGCCAGGCAGGCTGGCCCCGGGGGGCGCCCACCTGGAGGGAAGGGCCAGCAGGCCCGACTCAGGCCCGTAGAAAGCCCCCCGTGCTGGGGGGGAGAGAGTAAAGCCCCTCGGCACGCGTGGAGGGGCCGCTGCCCGGAGGGGCATCCTGGGGCAGAGGCAGAGGTCCTGGCCCGCCCCTGAGGTCCCAGCCAAGCCGAAGGTGAGCCAGCGGGAGGCACCCTGCACCCGGACGCCCGTCCTGGCCAGCTCTGGGCTGTCGGCGGGACCTTCCGCTGGGTTAAGGCAGAAGGTGTCCACCCCAGTTCATTAGGAAAAAGTCTGACATTGTCTCCAGTGGGCTGGGAAGGAAAGGAAGCTTTCAGCAAGAAGCCGGAAGGCTCTGAGCCTTTTCTGTTCCAGGACCCCCTGCCAGTGGGGTGAAAACCACGGACCCCTTCCTAGGCCCACACTGTGCTGTGCGTTATTTAATAAATACGTCACGCCCGCACCAACACGTCCCCCCAGAATAATAGTTTTTGAATTTCAGTTCACGCTCATGGACCCCTTTCTGAGAACCCCTGCCCTAGTGGTTGGACGAAGTGGAGGCACTGGCGTTCCTAAAGTGACACTGTCCCTGAGAATCTCCAAGGTTCATTTTGGAAGAAAAGCCTCGGGTGGAGAGAGGCAGCTGCTGGCACCACTTCTTTGCCTTCCCTAGCTTCCAGTCTTCCTCAGTAAACGGTCAGTGGAAGGCCCACCTTACTGGCAGTGGAAGCGTGGTGCAGTATTCCCGAGACGTCTGTGAGGAGTGGTCCTGTTTTTTTTATGCGGTCTAGCTTATAAAATGTCTTATCTTTAACAGATAGTCCTTCCAGTAAGAACTGCACTGCGAATAACAATAGTCATCGTTTTAAAAATTCATTTTTAATTCGAAGAATTTTTTAATATCATTTTGGGCAATCCTTTCCAGAGCAGGCATAATTACTCCTTTACTTAGTTATTAAAGGAAGAAATGCTATTCTATGTTTGCCTAAAGTATGATTAAACAATTAGTAAGGCTCTAAGATTTGCTTTATTTAAGAACCAGGAAATTAAATTGTCTAGTTTGTAAAATTAGCATATATGCTTGTGTACTAGAAAGCTAATTCGATTGCATTAAAATTAGCCTTTGGGGGAGACCTGTTTTACTATCTGATAAGATAATTGCTATTTTATCCAAATGCATAACACCTTTCCTCTAAAGTGGGCTTTGTGATTTTCAACAGGAACACGCATTTTCCAGAACATGCATTGGAGACACTATAGTCTTTTGAGGGTAACTGTTTAACGGGAAGAACAATGTCCAGCATTCTTTGGAAAGGCAGTAAAGCATTGTGCTTAGGAGCAGAGATTCTGGGCCCAAACCACCAGGGTTTTAGGACCATATACTCCCTTTATTAGCTGTGTGACCTTAGGAAAATCACTTAACCTCTCTGTACCTCAGTTTCCTCATGTATATAAGCAAGGGGTCGGTAATAGAACCTGCTTCATAGGCTTGCTGTGAGGGTGAAATGCTAAACACTCTACATGTAAGGCACTTGGAGTAGTGCTAGCACTCAGAAAGTATTCGATACGTCCTAATTCTTCTTGTTTCTAGGCTCTGCATTTCTAGAAGAGAATCGTAGGCATCTAAGTGCTTAATAAACACCTATCAATTGGTTAATTAAAAGACCAGTTACTAGCAAGGAACAAAGGAATGAAGACTTGGTACATATGAGATGATCAGACATTCATTAAGTGTTTGCCGAATGCCTTCTAAATACCAGGAATTCCGTGGTAAGGCACACACGGTCCCTGATCTCATGACGTTTATAATTTAGCTCCATATGGTTCAGCCCAACATGTATAGGAACTGATCTTGATGTTGAAGAATTGAAAGAAGGGTCTGGATTGTAAACCCCCAAGGGCATGTGCTAAAGATTGTGTTGAAGACAGCGAGAATCAAAGGGTAAGCTTTGGCTGTGTGTAACAGAGGCAGCTCTTGCATAATGAAGGTAGAAAATTCCTTCTCATGTGACTGTCCAGGGCAGGCAGGCCAGGCCTCCACAAGCTTCTCCGGAACCTCGAGCTCCCTCTGTCTTGTAGCTCCACCATAGTGAGAGGCTTCTCTGTCCAAGGTGACTCCACCCCACACCCAAGCAGGAGTCCAAGCACGCGTGGAGGAAGGAGGAAGCACGTGCCGCGCCACTGAGGGAGAAATGACTAAGAATTCATGTCCGTCACGTCCGCCCCTAGCTGATAGGGCAGAACTTCACCTCGTCACCTCTGGGGGAGGTTTTCGTGCTGAGTGCCCTTGTGCGCTCCTGAAACCAGGGAGAAGCAGAGGACAGATCTTGCGGGATAGTGAATGGCCTCGGCCACCTCCCATGCTTTGCACACTTAGACATGAGCGTTTCTCGTCCTCCACACAGGGTGCCTTGCCGCCTTGCCCAGGAATACAACCCAAAGCCTCAGATGAAGGTCCGGGAGGCACCAGCTGCGAGAGGCCCGCTCCAGCAGGTCTAGGTGGCCGTGTGTGATGCAGCGAGCCATGGACTAACAGGCCAGTTACCTTCCCCCGGCTGCCCGATATGACATGAAGGAGTGGGAGCAGACTAACCGGGATAAAACCTCCCACTGGAAAAGGGGGAAAGGGGAAGCTGTCCTGACGTCTGCCCCTAAGAATGATGGAGCACTGCTGGAAGGGAGCTGTGGGAACTCCCTTCAGACGGCCTATCTGGCAGCTGTGGCTTTGGCCCCCGGGGAGGACTGCCCTTGTCCGTTGTCTCTCACAGCCACTTCTGAAGTGGACGTTGAAGAGTGTGCTTTCTCGGGTCCAACCCAGCTCCACAGCCTGCTTCTTGCTGGGGTCGATTTATGGACCCAGGAGTTGGGTTGATTTGTCATTGGTTTTGGCAGGCTAGTTTTCTGCCTTCTTTGGCAATACAACTCCCTTGTAGCTATAAGAATGCCTTCCAGGCCATTTGTTTCTGTTCAATTCCATGTGTGGGAAAGCACAACCAACGCTCTGGTCCTGATATGGATTTTAAGACTCAGCATTACTTAGATCCCCAGAGGAAGGTTTCTTTGTTAGTGGACACCCTTCCACTCATCCGTCCCACGTTCGACAAGGATGCTAACCCATAGCCCACTCACCTGTCAAAGGAGTGCCTGCAGTAATCCGCTCACGCTTGCCCACAGCCACTGGCTTTCGGCTGTAGGACCGCAGTCTTCCGAGCTGTCCTTTGGTGCACAAGTGGTGTCGACTCCAGCCTGAGCTAGCAGGTTATCTGTCATTCAGCACAGCATCGCATGAAGTCCGTTTCCTTTCCCTAAGCACTCAACAAAGGACAGCCCCTCTCCAGACTGTCCCACGTAAGCACCCGGGGTGGACAGGCCACTTCCAGAACTTTAGAAGGAGACTCTTCTGTGCTTTCTTGTGCGGGGGTCAGGGAAGTAGCTGAGCCAGGTAGGGGATTCAGGCACCAGGAATAAAGAAAGGACTTCATATAATCCCTAGAGACTTTAAAGAAGCATCTTTACCTCTCTAGGTCTAGTCTCCTCGTCATTAAAATGAAGATTAACCAGATGACTTCCAAGTCCTTCCAAGGTCTTTTATTCCATAGCCTTGATGAATGAACATGACTATGCAGATGCCCACAGCTCTTTGTGCCCTAATAACTCCTGCCTGATGGTTTTTCCTACCAGAGGGGCCGTGTGGCAAGTCAAGAGCCTGCCAAAATACTCTCTTATCTTTCCTGTTTTGTTCTATAAGGTCTTTGGAATATGTTATGCAAATTTAGCAAACCCTTGTAGCACATTTTGGACATACTCTTCTGGTTACTTTCACCATAAAATTTCAGGGAAATTCCATTGCATTGACAATCAGACCTGGTTTCACATTCAAATATTACCACTAAGCTGTGTAGTCCTTTGGCAAGTTCCTACAGACTTTTAACCACTCACACTGAGAGTTCAGATCCATTCTGCTGAATACCCGTTTCCTTGCTCATTGATGATTTTCCCAGGCAGGGCCCATAGCGTTAGGGTTACTTATAGCTGAAGGAACAGTCTAACTCTGTTCATTAGGACTCATTCTTAGATATGGAAAAGACTTGTTCAGTCTAAATTAAAATTTCAGTCTCAAGGTGCCTGAGCAGTGGCTTGGGGACCTGCTTTGGATAAGTTATTGTGGTCTTTTCTTTCACTCTTTATCCTTTCACTTTTTCATTCTTCTCTCTTTACTCTGTATTCCTCTTTCTTTAGCAATTCCACGGCCAGGGAGGAGGGAAGGGAATGGAGAGAAATGCAGACAAAAGCACAGGTTTGTCACCTAACCAGTCCTGCCGCCGTAGCTCCGTGGCTAACCTGAGGCTGACCGCTTGGCTGCCACAGGCGTCCAGACACTGGAGCTCTTTGGGGCACCAAGGTAGGGTCTTCAGGAAATGCCACAAGCCACAGATCACACCGCCAGTGGGCTTTCCACCTGCTGCCAGCCGCCTCGCCGCTCCTTAGCCCTGACAATCCGTCCACAGACGCGCGCTGGCGACAGGGCATCTTAACCTGGTCCAAGCCTTTCAAGGCATCTCCATGACGCACAGGAAACTCACGCGGTCTTGCCACCTGAAACGGGGGGGGGGGGGTGCGCGCCGTGCCATTCTACGTCTCTTTCCTCACTCTTCCCTCAAGGGTTGTCCTTAAGAATCACCAGAAAAGAAGCAAGCGCAGGGTCTCTGTCTCACCAGGCTGCAGACCTCCAAGGTCACGTCAGACTTCCCAGGATGGTTCATCCACACTGCACCCCGGGCCAGCCCCAGAGTAGCCTGAAGCTGCCCCAGCGTAGCCAGCCGCCAGCCAACCATGGGGTCCCCCGTCTCTCCTTTCAGGCGCCGCACAATGCTGGAGTGCCTTACCTGTCTGGGGACGTGCCACAGGACTACCCACTTGATCGATGGGATTCTCTACTTCAGAGGACTCGTGACTGTCTGGTCTCTTCTCTACACAGGTGGTAGTGGGTGATGGCAACAGGACCACTCAGCCACATTTCAGTAACGTTTGTAGAAATCTGTCTAGCAGCTCTTCTTATACAATGTGGGGGTACTTATCACTAGTGTTCCCAACTTTGGGATTCTCACTGAAATCTGAGGTAATAAAAAAGCCTCATTCAACATTCTGTGGCTAAAATAATAATAACAAAACTAATCACGATAATAATATCTGTATGCGCCAACTGCCCCCTCCCGAGATGGCTCCCTCTTCTGTTTGCTCATTGTTTTTCCTTGTTGTTTGCGCTTGTTGTCTGCTTGTTGTCAGCTTGTTTTCTGCTCATTGTCTGTCTTCTTTAGGAGGCACAGAGAACCAAACCCAGAACCTCCCATGTGGGAGGCGGGCGCTCAATTGCTTGAGCCACATCTGCTCCCCCTGAGTTAACTTTTAAAACTACGTACCAGCTATTGTACTAAGCACTTTACATTTCTTAAATGTTTAACCGTCTAACAATCATACAATGTATCCCCATTTTGCAAATGTGGAAAATGAGGCACAGAGAACTTAAGTAGCTTGCCTAAGCTTGTGTAACTAGAAAGGGGAGGGGTGGGATTCAGAGCCAGGCAATCCTTAACCTCTACACTTTGCTGCCTGTCTTTGTTAAGAGATTTGGACTTCATCCTGAAGGTGATGGAAGACCTTGATTTTGTCCCTCTTCATTTATTAAAAAAAAAAAGGGGGGGGATAATAAAACCTACCTTATACAGTGACTTGGAGGATAAGAGAAGATAACATAGATGACGACTCTGGAACCAGGCCTGAACCAGAGTGGGGACCCAATAATAAATATTTGTTGTCACTATTTTCCCTTTCTCTATGAGGTAGTTGGTAGCAAGGCAGAGATAAGAGAAACCAGGCATTCCTGTAAACACCAGAGAGCCCTTCCCCACCCTAACCCCAAATTCCCACATCAACCAGCACCAGATATCCAGCCCCACATGTGACTCTCCTATATAACAACCAAAAGCTGGGGATTGTTTCCCAAGTCTGAGTATAGCCAACCATGTCCATATGCGATGGTTTGTTTCCTGTTAGGATTATTCCTTTGAAAACTGAGCCAAAGAATCAGAGGCAAGATTGAGAAACTGAGACTGATCTAAGCTCTCTGATTCCCCTTGATCAAGTTCCCAACACAGAGTCTGGATTGAGCAGCAACTGGAGAGAGACCCTAAGTTTTATTCTTCCCTGGTAGACAAAGTGTCAAAATTAGTCCCAAAGGATTACACCAAAACCCTTGGCATGACGTAATTCCTCTCCGTGGACTGAGCTGACCAGAGCATTAGAGAATTCTAGTTTGGGGCTAGTGATACCTGCACAAACCGGGTGTGTTTTAGTTTCCATAAAGCTCAGAGGGTTAGGGAAAGGCTTGATTCCCTGTGGTTTAGTCTGAATTAAAAGGCAAAGCAATTGCACAAAAGCTCTCATTTAACTTTTAAGTGGGATTAAGCCCACGCTAACTGAATGACACTAGGTTGCTACAAACAAATGGCAGTTTCTCACATGCCCTGGGAAAAATTTAGGGCTTATATAATTTTTCCAAATTATGAGGCATTGTGCCCAAGACAAGCAGATAGAAAGGACATAGAACCAAATGCCCCAAGTTTTACAGCTCAAACCAAGTGACCAAAGAACTGCAGTTTCATCTTGGTTTTTCCATTCACCCAGAAAGTAGGTTCTGGTCCTGTATCTGCTACTAGAATTGCATGTGATTGGGGGAAAAAAAATCATTGAGCTACTTTTTGTCTCAGTTTAGAGAATGAGATGCTGAAGGCTAAAAGTCAGAGTTCACATTATTGGTAATTTAATTATTATCCCTCAAGTATGGGAGGTATAAATAGTAAGAGGATGGATGTAAGGGCTAAGGAGATGGACAGACAACTGAAAAAGTAAGCACCCTCAGGCTGCAGATCAGTGCTTCCTTCCCTTTAGTAATCTGATCGCCCACAGGAAGCTGGCTCCCAAGGGCAGAGAAGCGCGGCTGTGTGCAGGGGGAGCTGCCCAGCAACTGAAAGACTTTCCCAGAACCAGTGGGGAATCTCTGCAGCCCCATTTGTGGGACATGGCCGGTCCCCCTCACAAATAGGTCTATCTTTCTCAGTGCATACACAAATATTTGCATTCTCCCCTTCTCTAGCATGCAGAAAAAATCAGGAATTTAAGAGTGACTCAAAAATCAAACCCAGATTAAACTAATATTTTCTAATCCAGCACCCCTACCTGGGCTTCTGGTGGGCACTTCAGTTACGTTCTGGTTGCCAGGGACATCTTACCAGGAGCATATGAGAAATAAAATAATGCGCTGGCTTTGCAGTGCTAGAGCACAGGCCATAAGCCACAATATCTCTCTGTGAGGAAACAGACTTCCTGTCTGCTGTTTTTTTTTTTTTATGTGCCCAATTAAGTGCAGATTTTTGGCTGCATGAGCAACATAACTGCAGCATTTTTTTCCCAGAAAAACCAAGAAATGAACTAAAAAACTAAACAAGAAAAAGTCGTATAAGAAGATGGTCTGATAAGTGCTGTGATTTCATTTTTTCCTCCTTTCATACCTGATCTCGCCTAGCCTGGGTATGACAGCCTTGAGCAGAGAGATTTTGGATCACATTTCTAATGTGCTGGCAACTCCCCGTCCCAGAGGGATTTTCAGGGAGTCAGGTGAGTGCATTTCCAGGCCTTACATGGAATAAAGTAGCAGGGCATTAAGGGGCAGGGTGGGTGGCTCGGGGAATAGGGTGTCTAAGAATTTAAAAAATCAAAGTTAACCGAGATTCTTTGATGAAAAATACGGGCTGGATGACCTGGTTCAAAACAAATAAGAGCCTGCCTGAAACCTAGCTGCCAAAATAAAACTGAACCTGAAAATGTGAGGTCTAATAACGCCCTAGGTCTTCGTTTTAGCACCGAGCTACACGCACCTGGGCTCTTGTTGGCTTAAGCCAGAAGCCAGGATGCCAGAGTGCTGAGAAGGATGGGTTTGGAAGCCAGCAGTAGTACACTCCCAGGCAAGCTGCACTGGGATTCCCTCTGCCACCTCAGACCCAGAAGGTTCTAGGTAAGCTGACAAACACGCCTCGAGTCTGAATAAAACTCAATTGGGTTCAAGGAGGTCATTTCTTTCCTTATAAGTAGTCATAAACACACACACACCCACACACAAAAACCAAAACCATCTCAGTGGTAGGATTCGAATCGCAAGCAGCCGTGGTCTGGGAGACGCAAGCAGTTTTGGAAGTATGTAGCCCAAGTGTCTTTGCCCACCCTGTGAAAGTCAAAGGCCGCATTCTGCGGGAGAAACCCAGATCAGCTGGAAACACCTGTGTGCCTTTGCTCCCAAGTTCCCAGCACATTACCTCTTCCAGGTCAATGGATTCTATATCTTCTGAGCTTTTGGCTTCTCTACTCTAGGATACCAAATTTTGCAACTGACATTAAATGTCAAGATACAGAGTCCATTAAAGGTTTAATTACTCAGGCTCTCCACTCTCTGCGTAAAAAGCGGATAAGATTTCTTCTATGCCTCTCTGGATCTACTTCTTATCCCAGTTTTAACTCAATCAAATACCACTAAAACTGTACTGCTGGCTTGGGCAAGCTACTTTTCTGCTTTCATTTCCCCCATCTATTAATTATGCTCAGTAATGCATACTGTCTCTACTTGATACTGACGGAGTGATGGCAAATCAGATCCTACAGCTAAAAACGATTTAAGACCTTCCAAAAATAATTATGAGCCTTTGCATGTGTAAAATTCAGCCCCACAGCAAATCCAAACCACAATTGTTGTTTTCAGAATAAAGATTATAAATGGGGAAGCGAAATAAAAGCATGCATCTCACGGTAGGGACAAGGACAAATGTTGACTGGTGAGAAGGAAAAAAATCTCCCGTGCCTGAGCTGGAGGATCAGCGGATAGGTCTCTGCTTGTAACCGATGGGCTGTGCCCGCTGTGAGAACCTTTCTCTGTGTTTACAAACGAATGTGTTTTTCTCCACCTCTGGTCTAAAGGTGCACTAGAAGCCCTGGGTTGAGTCCTGGTTTAAAATGGCAGTGATATCAGACGTCAAATAAGCTCATTAAGCTTCGTCCACATCGCACCCTTCTCAGGGGTCTGCGTGCTTTGTCAGCCACTCCACAGCTCTTCAAAAAGCGCCCTCCTGATGAGGCCAGTTCTGACTAATGCATATTCCAAGAATAATACTTGACCACAATTGAATGCAATTCTCTTGTACTTATTATAATTTTCTATGACAGAGAGCAGAGGCTAAATTCGGTAAAAGTATTGTTTTTCTTTTAAGCTTGAGTCTGCCAAAATTTGTTTTGATTTCACCCGCCCCCTCCTGAGCAGTCCCTGCTGGGATGATGTGGTGATCACAACCGACCGGGAAACTTCTGAAGTGCCCGTTCTCACCGCCTGCCCTCGCCCCTCAGATAGGCTTCTGGTGTGGAGCTGAAATGTCCCCGAGGGGAAGAGTCATTACCCGCCGCAGCGGCAAGCGGCCTTGGAGCGAGGCATCTGATGTGCCCGCTTATCACACAGGCAGCGCAGAAGCCATTTGAGGGCTGGGACTTCCTTCTCCACCCAGAAGGAAATGTGGCTGTGAGTCAGGTTGATGCAGGAGTCTCAAATATGCGTGGTCACGCAAAGTTAGAGGAGATTATACGCTCAGGCCTAGAAACCAAAGGAGAAGACCAGCCACAGGTAGCGTTCTCCTATTGTACTTGTTTGAGCTGTCAGGACAAAACACTAGGGAGAAATGGTTTTATGCCATGGAAACTAAGAGCTGCTTTCCAAAATTACTTTTCCCTAACTTAAAGCTGTGGATTGTTGTACAAACCTAAAGACTCCTGTCCTTGCAGAGTCAAATAGTTATCTCACCGCTGGCAAAGAAGGATGCCCATCTCCAAGGTGCCAGCAAGCAGTGGCGAGGCGGCCCCTCGGCCACGCTCCGGGAAGCCGGGCTCTGCCTCCAGTGCCAGGATCACACCGTTTTGCCACGTTCTCACGCTTGGTAGGGGCAGATGTGGAAGCAGCAGGGGAGCTGTGCCAATGCGGGCCTCTGGTGAATTAAAGGGAGTGTGAGGGACCAGAGGAGCAGGGGGATTTTCCAGTTGGGTGGACGTCGTGTCTTCACAAATTGTGAGGAGGTTCAGCGTGAGGGCAAGGTCTGCAGCTTAGTCTCCAACCACACAGCACACCTCGCTGTTTCTTCCTTTATCTGTTTAGGAAATGGGACTTAATAATAAAGTTCAGTGGACGCTACATACGGAGACTTTGTAGCCTGGGATATTTCTTCCCAGAGCTTTTCCTCGCCTTCCTCGGGACCTGAGACACATCTCCTGAAGGGCTCCTGAAGCAAATCTTCACATTTCAAAAGCCTCCCTGTCAAGCTGTGGAGGCTGCCGCACGCTCCACCTCTTACCACGGGGGTCTCCCCGGCCAGGAGGAGAAAGCAGGGGGCAGCCCTCCCTCTTCCGCTGCGCCTTCTGCTTCATGGGGCTCACTGGTGCAAGGTAGGACACGCCCGCACCTGGGCTGGCCGCTGCCCCAGACACCTTGTGCACGCCGTGACACACCGCTGTGGTCCACTGAGGACTCAGGCACCAGCAGAACCGCAGACCACTCAGCACACGTCAAACACAGAGACTGTCGCAGGCAGGGGTGAAAGAGCCTGGTGCTGGGAGTACCCAAGACATTTATGGACAAGGGGATCATTTAATCTTCACAATTAGCCCAGGAGTTATTTCCCTTATTATTCAGGTGGGAAAACTGGGGCACTGAGTGGTCTGCTGACTGAGGGACTACTGTGTGTCGGGCACTGGTCTGGGCACTTGGGATAAAGCGGTAAATAAAACAAACGTGCTGCTTTCAGGGAGCTGAAGGAATATACAGCCTGTCAGCTGGCGAGAAACGCTATGGAGAAAACCTGTGTGGACAATGATTAGAGAGTCCCTGTGGGAAAGGGGGAACATTTTCTATTTTAAAGTCAGTGGTTAGGAAGATAGCTGCAGGAGGGAAAAGAGCCAGCCAGGTGGGTATCTGGTGCAGGGGCATTACTGGCAGAGAAAAGAGAAAGTGCAAAGGTCCTGAGGCAGGAGCAAACCTAGTTTGAGGAAATGCCAAGGAGCATGCATGGTTTGTGTGTAATGCACAAGTCGAAGAGTAGGAGATGTGACAAAGAAGTAGAGAGAGTCCGGTCAAGGTGGGGACTTGGTTTTTATTTTGAATGAAATGACAAGCATGGTGTCATGCCCGCCAGCCAGCACAGGGGTCTTTCTGGCCGCAGCACTGAAGCAGCATCCCAGAGGTCTCCTGAGGAACAGAGTGTCACCCCTGGAGTTGGTGCATTGTGAGGAGATCTCGTGGCTTCCTGGGGAACTACGGAGGCTAGACTGCAGGG